>VXBL01008144.1:219779-343803 GCA_013400195.1 Aramus guarauna | reverse complement strand
GCTGGCATTGGCTCTATCAGACACAGGGGGAGCTTCTAGCAGCTTCTCACAGAAGCCACCCCTGTAGCCCCCCACCCCCGCTACCAAAACCTTGCCATGCAAACCCAACACACATTTATATATATATATAAATACAAACCTTTTCATAAAGGATCCATCTTTAAACTACTAATGAATTTTGTCCCCATCATTCCAATTAAAAAAAAAAAAAAAAAAATTTTTTCCATAAACTGAATGCCATCACTGCATTTTAGTTGACGTATGACTTCCTTCCTTCCTCTCAGCATTCACGTGCTTTATATTTCCACAGCCTTTAGCCTGGTGAGCTAAACAAGCCAACCTTTTGAAGTCATCGCTTGCAAGACATCTCCCTCATCACTGTACAAGCCTCACCCTCTCCACTCATCCTACATCCAATCAGTCCACAAGTCACTGCACAGGTAACTAAAATGATAGTGTTCTAGATGATGTCTCAGAAATGCAGAAGATGTCCTTAACAGTTTAGGTGCTCTGAAAAATATCTTTCCAGATACATCCTAGCTTAACATTTGACTTTTTTATGGCTACATTGCACAATGTAGTCTCTTCTCTTTTCTCATAGATTAGATACTTGCCTACAGAAGAAATTCTTGCCAGTGGTCCTAAATGAACACCATTGCACTTTGTATCACTGAATAAAAACACATTTCTATTTCTCTAATCTAAAAGGTCATCTAATCTGTGAATGACATGGTGATAATTTCATTGATGCCTCACAAATTTGTTTCATCAGAAGATTTCATCGGCATATGTTCACTCTTTTACGTCACCACCACTAATAAAGTCAAGTCCATGCCTGCCTTTTGAAACGCATCCCACCACTCTCAATTTCCCTTTTAATTGTCACTTTTTGTCAGGCAGTTCCTTATTTACTTTGTATCTCCTGCACTAACCCACATTTTCTTTTGCTACACTAAGAAATTCCAGTGTGGCATGGCAGAATTGTGAAGTCACTTTCCATGTTGACTTTTTGCACTCTTACAAACCATCTATATTCCATTGAACAAAAGTCAAACAAAAAAACCCTGAAGCTCTACACATGCAAAGAAAAACTGTTCTAGGATGAGATTTATTTTTTTCCCAACTTTTTAACCTATTTAAGTTTCTTAGAATTTGGTCAGATCTGCCTCCAACTTTAAACACATTCACTATAACTTCTCAATGACAGTTAGTGATGTTTACAGAGTTACGATGAAAATACACGGGATATCAGTTTCTTGAGTTGTATCTATTGCCTGCCTTGGTTATGGGAATTAAGTTTAGTCAAATGCAAGAAAACTTTAAAACCTTCACATCAAATGAGCTCTACAAAACTACATCATTTTAAAATATCAGGAATTTTAGGGTTGATTTCATCATTACCAATATATGGGGCTTTATCTTTTCTCTAATACTGAATTACCTTATTCTTTGAAAGTCTACGAAAACTCTACTTCTATTACAAGAACTGACAGGAATAACCATTGGTTGGGATTTCCCTGCCAAAAAAGATTTTAAAAAGGGATGGGGAAGAAGAAATTCAGGCTATTTAATTTGCAATTGACTCAGAAAATAATTCAATAGGGTCATCTTTTGTGGTGCTCACCAGCATTTTAATAAACCTCCTCAAGACTGCCTCATCTGAAAATCTCTTTGCCTACAATAAACTTCACATGGGTCATCACAACCATCTGGAAAGTCCTTATGGTTTCTTTAACTGGATATAGGTTTCTAACTATGTAGTTTTACAAATGATATTGTAACTTCTGAAACCGTGTCTGGACTTTGTCTCTTGTTGACATTAAATTTCTAGTGGGGCAAAGCTTTTTGATGTGGCCAAGAGAAACAAACAGAAATCTTGCATTTCACATAAAGAAACAGAACAAGCAGTCCAGGAACAACTTGATGGCTAGATATGGTTTTGCCCTCCCCCTTGGAAAGAATGTTTAATCAGTTCAAGAAATTAGCATCCTGACCACCAACACCAGTGGAACAAAGACAGCATTCAAATGCAGCCTCCTATTTGGCTGGGTTTCTTCTTGTGCCACACAGCCAAATCAGGGGGAAGAGAAACCTCCCATTACTCAGGGCATAGATCAGTTGTTTGCTAATGCATCCCTCTTCCTGCAGCCTATGAAACCAAAGACACTTTAATGATGGATTGAAAATAAGTATATGGGGTGAAGACAGCCATGCTAACTGGACTCCAGTCAGAGCACAGCCCATGTGCGAGGCTGGAGATCACCAGTCAGATTTCACAACAGGTCCTGCTTCCTTCCCCTGCTCTGTGAGGAAGGTCAAATTCCTTTTCAAGCTGTGAGAAAAGTTGTACATGCAGGGTCACCTGTACTCTTAGCGCAAAGTAAAGCCTCTGTACTGGAGCAGAATAACTCTTCTCATAGCTTACAACTGACATTTTTATTATTTGTACGTTACCTCATTATACTGTTAGAGGGATAACCTGCCTTCCACTGGGACCCTTGCTATGGTGCTCCTTTCACAGTTCGCTTTCCATATTTCTTCTTATTTCCCATTATGCCTTTCCCACATTTTCTTCATTGCTTTGATCCTAGTTCCCATTCCCTCCTAGACTTTGCTCCCCCTTCCCTTGTGGAAGTCTATCAGAATTAATTAGTAAGCAGTGCTGCAGTTACCCTTGACAACCGTTGGGAGTGTTTTTAGTAGCAGCTCAAATGAGAGTAATGAAGATAATGGATAAGTCCCTGCTGCACAGGCACAGCAAGAGAGTTTATGCAAACTCAGACAAGACAGTAACACATTTCTATTCACACCGAGTGTTTTCCTTGCAACCCTATCAGCTAAAACATGCTGCTGTTAATAATTTCAGCTCTGCAGAATCACAATATATCCTGTGGGACAAACAAAAGCATTGGAAGAACTAGTGCCAGCTTGCACAACTTGTCATCTCCAGTCCTTGTTAAGCAGCAGAAAAACAGGATTGGATTTCAGATCTGTGCACTAGTTCAGCTTCTGTAGGATACAACTACCTGCTCAGATCTCCAACTCCAGTTTTAAGAAAGCAAGATCAGATTTTCAGAGGTGCTAGATACTTAGGTGCCAGTGATGGCACCTAAGTTGAAGTTGAGTGACTTCAACATCTGCTAAAACTAGAGTGAGCAGCAGATATGCAAAAGTGATCGGCCTGAATTAAAGCACAATTGTTTTAAGTCTGATCTCTTTGATTCTTCCATATGCTTCCATATCTCTGTATGTACAGCCCCGACATGACTTGAGCATACCCCATCACTCCCTCCGTGTTTGTCACCATTTCTTTCTTTGCCACCAGCTACTTTTCTTTCTCCTATGACAGTGACCACCCACCTCTGTTCTCATTCACTTCAAGTCTCTAAGCCAGGATCTGCATTTTTTTTTTTAGTTCTGGCCTTGAGGGCACAAAGTCCTCTGCTCATCTCACCATAGGAGTTGCCAGTCTCAGAAGCTGGAATAGAATGGTCTTCTATCGCATAGAACTAAGAACAGATTCATAGACAACAAAAAAACCACATTGAGTTTCAAAAGCTTCTTCAAAGCCCTAATTTTACTATCGTCCTTTAAAATACATTCCTCCCTTCCCATGTATTTACTTACGATTCCTTACAGATGTAACAGCACTGATACAGCAGTAATTTTTCCTCATTCATCAGTAATGAAAACAAGGATCAGAACCCAGAAAGCCTCCTCCCAAACCACCAGGGAAGTGGGTAACGCTGAGTCCTATGCCACAGAGCTGAGAAGAATGCTCAAACTGCACAGTGAGCTCCAGCTTGCACCAACAGTGTTTAAAACCACCCTGTCTATAACTGTGGCTACTGTACTATGTTCAGCGTCTGTTTGCCAGGCCAATAGCAAAGAAATGAATCACATAAGATATGGAGTGTACAATTCTACCTAAGGAGAAAGAAAATTCCATAGTAACCTAAAGTAAACAATAAATCAAGATACTGATTGCAGTGGATGTGTGCATGCTCTGTTTCCAGAGGGGGTGCAATACGCATTATCCATTAATATAAATGTATGCAACAGTTTAGCCAGATCGTGCTTGTTTCCCCAACACAGCTTCAGCCAAGACCAGAATTCCGGTTGGTCTGCTTAAGTCAGGGTAAGAGATTCTGCATCCCCTACTCAGATGAAAGGACTTCAAGAACCAAAACACAAGGCCCTATAAGGAAATACCATAGAGTCTGACCTTGGATTTACTGAGCTCATCAGTCCACATTATTACTAACAGAGTACAATGACTTTACAGCCTTGCCACACATCCATTAGACAGTTCATGCTTGTTCATCCAAGATATCATTAAAAGTTAGATTTTCATTATGGCATGTCATGCAAACTATGAGCTTCAATCTCAGTTATTTCTTCCAATTAACCCTAACTTCTGCCAAAGCAATCATGTGGCATTAACAGGATTTGAGAAAAAAACAAAACCAAACAAACAAAAAAACAACAAAAAAACAACCAGCAAAATACACAAACAAGAAAAACCACACCACCAAATCAAACCAAAACAAACAAAAACCCACCACCACAGAAATGATGATATTGCTTTGTAGGAAATAGCCAGAAGATCAACTATGAGAAGCGTCTGATTATAGGATGCACTACAACAGATGCACTTGCCCACTTTCAGCGTACCACCACACAAAAATACTCACAATAAATCCAAGTTTTTTATAGTCGCGAGTATACATAGATTTGCGTTTCTCAATGCTGCCACTACTGTTGTTAGGTTCAGATTCTGCATCAAATGCAATTCTTCGGAGTTCAAATATGATATCCCGTTGAGCCTATGTTAAAACAAGGTTAAAAAATTGGTTAAAATAATTTACCTCTCACTTTAATAGCCAATACAACAAAAGCTGTTTCAAAACACTGTGCTCCCTCCACTGTCCGACCTTTCTTTGTCTAAATTCCCTCCTTCATACTCAGACAGCAAGAATGACTTTGTGGTTCCCATTTCCCAAAGTCCTCACATTTGTGGAGTGCACATGCAGATGCTTAAGTGTTGACTTACAGAAGCTGGACCCATGTTAGCAAGGCCACTAACTACACACTTAATTTTAACCACAGGCATGAAACCACAGAAGCCAAGAGATCACACACATTTCAAATTAAGCTGGTACTTAAGCACTTTACTGGCTGAAATCAAAAAGGTTCACAGCAGTATGCAATCCTTTTGGTAACTGTCCATTTTTGCTAGCACAGGAATGGGCAAGAATGGAATTGCTGTAGTTACACATCACTAGAAATGTCTCAAGACAGTGATAACCATCCTACCATCAATACTAGCTCAGGATGACATCAAATTCAGTTCATGCAACTACACACTAAGGAGAAAGGCCTGGCCATTTTATTCTACTTTTCCACAAGTAATTCAATAGCCAGTACATCTTCTAACAACCAGAAAATATAAACCAACTTCACAGAGAGAGAATGCATGAATGAATTGTGTAAGCATTCCTAGCACTGTCTTTTCCTCCATAAAGAGCTTTAGGCACAGCAATGAGCAGTTGTCCTCTTCCTGTTCTGACCAGATCATGCCAGATGCTTACCTGATCCTGTGGATCCATTTTTGTCATCATTCTGTCTTCCAGAAGGTTAAAGGTAAGCACTTGCAGAACATAAAGCTGGTGGGCCATTTCATTATTGATGGCCCTTTGTGCCCTGATAACATGCTGCAAAGAAAGAGAGACACCAGTGAAAGCCATCTTACCAGAAAATTATATATGGTGCACTCAGGTGTTTCCATTTCTGTATGTGTGTGCTATGCAATAGTGTATGTACACTCCAGAAAAAAGAAAATCAAACTAGAACTAATGGTACTGATTAAGGTACTATACAAATAACTTTAAGGGACAGGACTTTACAATAACAATGCACAGAAGCTTTCTCCTTCTAGCCACTAGATAGAGCCTGTGCATACGTTGAGAAGTGTCATTAAAAAAAAAAAAAAAAACAAACCAAAAACCAAAAAAAACCACCAGTACTGAGAAGTCACTTTGAAGAAAAATTAATGCTTTCCCAAGAGCATTAGAGGTCTGTATTTAAAAAAAAAAAAAAAAAAAGAGAGAGAAAGATAGTACATTAAGAAAATATTTAAAAGAGTAGCTGCCTGAGCAGAAAAGTATGCAGGCTGCAAATACAACCAGCAAACACAGCGATATAACAGGTTTGCTGCTGCAGGAGTCAACATTGCACTACAATCCTACCTCTACCAGACAAATCCATTCTGTACAAAGAAGACTGTTTACAAATACATTAGCATACAATGCCCCATATGTGCAGAATTATCTCGTTCAGAAAGCAGATACAAAATTGATGGACAATTTAAAAATCCCTGGTGTGCCAAAACCCACCAAGTGGTTCTATATGGGAAACAGATCCAGGTCACTGAACGCAGCAGACCATATATAAGGAAAAAGTCATTAAGTAGGACATGGATACAGCTACTGATATTGTACAGCTCCGGAGAATAAAAGAATCTGCCAAAAGGCACTGGAGCATTTTACAATAGTAAATGAACACCTAAGAATATTACCTATGTGCTTATACAAAATTTCTTATAAACACAAGCAGTGTAAAATATGCCTTCTGAAACAAATTCTGGGGTTTTTTGTATGTACTGTTGAAATTATGACAGTGAATGAGAGAGCGAGGCATTGTTTGGTTGTTGTTTGGTTTGTTTTACACTGTCTAGTATCTCATAACAGAGAAAGAGAGCTTTCCCTTGTTCCCTTGAAGATGTAATGTACTCTAAGGTCAAAGGCAAAATCCCACTGATTTTTCATGACAGCAGATACAAGTCTTTTATATTACATTCATCAACTTCATTCTGAGCTATATTACATGCTTCTTTTGTGCAAGGGGTGACAAACTGTATGCAACTTTATATCAAGACAGAATAATCTGTAGAACCGAAAAATGCAGAGGTTTATTTTACAAGATGGAAAGCCCTGTGCGGCTTGCTCAGCTGTCATCAGCTCCAAACCTTAACACAGAGGACTTGCTACAAATTCCTCAGACAACCACTCATCTGCACAATAAAGTTCACATTCTCCACGGGAGGAAAAAGCTTGAGGTATTATTTTTTTATTCAGTATTATATTTTCATGAGAAAACCATAATTTATTTGACTTGGAAAATACCCATTTTGAACCCATTCAACAACCAAACCTTTATCTTGTATGTCACAGGCTTCAAAAGATATCAAAATACAAGCTCAATTAAAATATATTGAGATAAAACCTATGACCACCAAAACTGGAGTCACCTTTTCTCTCTGCTAGTGAAAAATAACTTTGAAAATTATATACTTACAGTTAAGATGATGGAGCGAAGCTGCTTTTGTGCCAAAATGTTTGCCATTTCCTGATTTAGTAAAAAAAAAAAAAAAAAAAAAAAAAACAAAATTAGCCAAAGCAGGTATTTTAGGGCCATACCTAGAAGAACACTGACTTACAAGGTCTTAAGTTTCTGCGGTGTTATTTATAAATGAAATGAAACAGCACAGAGTTGTATGATTGTATGCACTATTGTGAGGGTCACAAACTCCTATTACTCTACTGTGAGAAAAAGGGCAAAGAAGGTGAAAGTATGTCAGAAGCTGAGGACTTTGACGATCCAAAACCAGCAAGGAAAGACCTCAGAAGAGACCTCTGTGGGTTAAACGGAGTATTTACACACACTTGTTCAAGCACAACCTTCATCCCCGCAAACAACACAGAAGGAAGCACGGAATGAATGGAAGCCAGCCAGGACTTTAAAACAAGATGTCAAACAACATGCTTATTTACATTAATATTTTAACTGTTCTAAAGTCAAGTACTCTAACTTTCATTCAATAAATCAGCCTACAACTTGGTACCGTTTCATCATAGCAACTGATACTTCTCTCCTGTTATTTTGGTAGCAGCGTTGACATTGGGCAACTATTTGTATTAAATTAACTTCTTTTTCTAGACCTGTCTGAAGTCAGTAGCAAGGTGAATATGCTTTTACTTTCATTTTTAAGCAGCTGATCCCAGCTGTCCATACTGCAAACTGTCCTGCAATGCACAGGAGGGAATATTTTATATTTACCAAGCATGAAAGTCTAATCTTAACCATACCTACAAGTCTATGCCTCATTTTTAAGTTCCATGATCTTTTCCATCAATACAGAAATATGTGTGTGTGTGGACATATGCTAGCATATTCAATGAATGCAACTTATAGTAATTATCATCATGTAATTATTTTTAAATTCTTTTTTTCAAAATGTACTATTTAAGGATTTGGATAACATATTGCACACTGCCATTTAGACACTGTTTACATGTACACAAAGGGTAATGTTTGGAATTAGTAGATCATTGATTGGAAATAGAGCTCATGTATCACAGCCTTACATAACACAGCACAACAAATCACATCAATGCTGACACATGCTTAAGGACATTCTTAGGATGCACTGTGATTCTGTGAGGTTAGCACCACATCAAAAAATATTGTTCATGTTCAGGAGAAATACATTTTTTTTTAAATTTCTGCTGATCTTTGTGAGAGTTGAAGAGCAATATAGAGTATATACAGGTGAGTTTTATATAACAAACAAGAAACTAGAAAACAGGAAAACTGAGATTATTACATAAAACATTCAAAGAGTTGGAGTGCTGAAACATGGCTGCAGAAACAACGTAAATAAAGCAAGCATTAGGTTGCAACAAGAAAATAATTCTCATTTTGAGACAGGAGGCAGTCACGGATGTTTACAGTTTTCTTTATATCAGATAAAGGGTGCTGCAACAGAACATGGGAACGATAAGGAAGGAAGAAGAGATCAAAAGACAAGAGAGGCTCAGCTTTAGTTTGTAAGTCTTTTCCGGCTGAGCAGGTTTCAATTGCACTTAACAGCAAAGGAACGAATGATACAGATGCTTCCATCTCTTTTGGAAATGCACAACTGAGCTGCAGGGGGAGTGCCAGGCACACCGTACGCTTCACGTTACAGGGAACAGACTGGCTGGTTTTGTCAAAGTATTTCCAGTGCCAAAAGATGGACAGGTAAAGAATATGAGGTAGTCTTTTCTGCATTCAGGGTAAAAAAAAAAAAGGGAATTCTTTTATTTTATTTTTTGGAGAATATTATCAAATTGTCACTTCTCTCTTATAGCTGTAATTTAAAAAGCTTTATTGGGATACTGGTTTTTTTGTCACTGGACCAAAAACCAATAGGAGCAACAAGCATTCACAAAACCAATTACTGCAACAACATCAACTTTGTCTCCAAGAAGGCTATATGGCTATTAGCAGCTGATGAGCTGCCTCTTCAAAAAATAAGTATTGTACTAACAGATGAGAATAGGAGCTTTTTGACAAAATTTGCCATCTCATTTTCCATAGCAACATGTCCCTGTAAAAATGCAGACAATTGCTAAAAAAGCGTTTCAAACATTGACAGTACCATTTCAATGCTCAAATTCACAGCTCTTTTCTGATTATTATTTTTTTTTTTTTAAATAACACAGGTTTTTTAGATGATTTGGCCCTTGACAGTGGCAGAGGAAGCAAAGCAACAAGGGAGTCCTCATTAAAAAAGAAAACCCCTGAACCTCTTGGCTTTTTGCATTACAGAAATAGGGCAGGGCAAAAAAAAAAAGAGGAGAAGGAATTCACATACCGGCACCAATTTAAATCCTTTTCTTAATTGCAGTGCAGTCACCCACATCATGCCAGTCCCTGTAAGATGGCAGCAGGGAGGGTGCCAAAGCTCCTAGAGTCGTACAGGGTTTGGTGTAGTTTCTCACTCCTACCCATATTAGTGGCGAGTGCTGAACCGTAACTTTTGAGGACCCACAGTCAGATAATTACATGAGACTGCATCACCTCAGTTTGTCTTAGAAAGACAGAATTAAATAAATATTATCAGTTATCACTATCTTGAAGCTAATGGACATCTACCTTCTTCTGTGTACAGTTCACTAATTAACCACACGATAGATATAAAGAGAAACCTAACAGATTCTGAACATTTATTATAGGTTATTTTAAAAGGTGAAGGAAATTTTCTGCAAGTGATATAGTTATTAGCCTTGATGCCAAATCAGGTCATTATGTTCTAATGATCATAAACTACACGACTAACAATGTTGTGTCACAACAGCGGGTGCTACAGGTGAAGTGAAGTCTGCATGGTCCACTGCCAGCATCACTAGGTGGTTATGCTATCAGTGAAATACAGTTTTACTTGCTGAGAAGACCCTGTGGTACTGTCATCGGCAGGGCCACGTGCCCACTGATTACTATCAAGATCTTATCTCCATCTGACATGGTGTCTCAACTTCAAATATGACTAAAGCATACTTTTCACAAAAACAAAGCAGTAGCAATTATTTACAAATGTAAAAAGTGAAATCTTTGTTTTTCTTACAAGGATCTATCATAGATTTAAGTCAAAATTGAAAGAAAGTTTTTATTCCAATTTTTGTTCATTAGGTGCCTTCTTCCCTTAATAACTGAAGACTGTATTGGAGGAAGAAGGAAGAAAGCAATGGGGGAAGAAAAAGACTTTTTTTGAAATTAAACCATGGTTTTACTCTCCCCTGCTTGTCATTTTAAAAATATTTTTGAAGCAGAAAGAAAAAATTCCCATTAGAGCTTTGATGCTTCTTTAAACATTCTCCAGCATTTTAAAATGTAAATAAATCTGAAGAAAGTCGTTGTCAGAACTGATCAGCAGCTCTCAATGAACTTGTTCTGGACACTAACAGTATGTCACCACAAGAATTATCATCACCATTCTTGGTGACAAAAAATGCTAAATAAATAAATGACTAAGTATGTTTTGACACAAGCTAATGACTTGATAAACATAGATAAAACGTCTCTATTTCACAACACATCGCATTCCATCCTCATTTAACAGCAACTAGCAATCTTGAAATATTTCCTTTTGAGACTTCTGATTTCTGGCACTAAAGTTCACTTAAAATAGCATACTATAAAAGTCATGAAATGCTTACATGGCAAGATATTTCTATTTCAGAAAGGAACACAATTTTTTATTAAAAAATCGGGGGGAGACATGACAGTTTACCAAAAAATAGCCAGGTTTTACAAGCTGTGCTGGCAAAGAGTTCAGTACAATAAATACTACAGCCAACCACAGACAATATAGTTCATGTGAGGTTACAGGGAACCAAAAAAGCACAGAAAAATGATTAATCTCTACTAATAATGGTGCAAGATGGAGGTAGGGCCATTAAAATGAATGATATTATAACAGCATGAAACAACAAAACAAGTTTCGGTTTGAATTAACTGCAGAAAAAGTGTGATTGGGACAAACGCAGGTATGAATATGACACACTTTTTCTACAGATATATACAGATATACCACAAGACCCAACAACTTACCTGCCTCTTGTCATCCGGTGCTTTAAGGAAAAGTGCATTTATTACTGCTATGGTATACGTTTGGATTTCTTGGTCTGTCCTGTTTGGAACAAAATTATAAACACGACAGAAGAAGGTTAATACACACCAGCTGTAGAAACTGATTTTCTAGTTGCATTACTGCAGGTAGAAGTGGAGGGACTGTTTGTTCTTAGTGCTAACCATGTAAAGTTAGGCAAAGTTGGTCATGACCAGGTTGTCTCTATTATCAAGAGAGACAAGATGTTCCAGATGGAGACTCATCATTCAAGAAAGGTGGAATGAATCACACCCTTGAAGTGCCATTGACCCTCCACTGATCATATCTGGAGCTCAGACAATTAGCTTCTGCCAGATGCCCAACAGCTAGAGGGAGGAAGAGGAATCTTCCCTAAAGGGTTCTGGAAATGAACTTGCTGGTATTAAAAACTTTTCAGGCCAGTGGAAAATGTCCCAGCTGGGAGGCAAGCATAACTACGGTTCACAATACATTACCCTATGCTACAAGAGGCAGTTTCCATCCATTTAACCACTCCACATTACTGTTTAAGAGAACACCTCTCCCTTTTCAAATACACCTTCAGCAAGCATTGACCAATTTTTGTCTTACACACTCCCCAGAGGCTGGCAAGCAAAACAACCCCATCTGTATGCTAATGGCATTAAGCATTTTATTACTATGAGGTGCTCTTCATTCCGCACTTCCAACTACACAGGCAGCTTAGCATGGAAGAAAAAAATTTAAAAAATAATCAATCATCAAGCAAAGCCAGAAAGCTGGTTACTAGCCATCCATTCCCTTATAGTGGATGCAGGAGTCATACAGCAGGCTGCCAGTCTTTATACCACTCTTCTTCCAAATGCTGTGCTCATTTTGCAGGGGGGGAGGGGAACAAATCCACCATATCAGACACTCACCCCTGCAGATGTGGGATTAGCTGCCCAATTGTGATCTCCTGTGCCACCTTCTGGTACAGGTCGTGGCTATTGAGCACCATCGATTCCAGGATTGCTAGCGACCGTTGCAAGATAGAGATGTCCGAGGCAAATTTGTTCACATAGCTTGCGATCTATAAATTCAAATATTTAGAGAATTTACATCTTATCATGAAAAGGAGAAAGGGAAGACAGAAAAATGTGGACGTGGCTCAAAGGTATTAGAATAAAAGTAGTCTTGTCCACATGCCAGGTATCAGTGAATACCTGAAAGCAATCAACCAGGCACTGCAGATACCTTCACTGGACACAGTGGCACAGATTCTTCAGCTGGCACAAGTCACCATAGATTTATGCCAATATTCATACCACCGAAATATATGCATGACATTATGAACATGATAAATTAACATTAAAGAACTGGAACAGTCATATTTTTTGTGAGGAAAACTTTGGAATGGACAAGGAGAATACTTCTCATTCTCTCCAGCAGAAATCAATCTGTGCAGCTAGTTTTCTCTAAAAAATTTCTAGGCTCAAGGCAAGTGTTGCAAGAGAGACATTTATATCTAGCTCTCTGGCAAAAGACTCTGGCAAAAGAAGCATTTTTTTTTTTCCCCTTGCTGTTACCAATAACACTGAAAGCTCTCTCCAGGTTACAAATTAAAACTCTGTTGATCATCACTTAGCAGCACAACTGGTTCCTTAACTCTGCCTGGAGTCCAGTCTTGCTAAGTGTTCCTGCATTAATAACTTTCACTTTTACTGCAAGCTGCCACAAACAAATGGCTGGTTAATCAAAACCAGGCCTGACCTCTGCTTTTCTGCACTGTGGTAATGACCTGCTTCGCACTCATCTGCAGAGCCAACACAGCCATGCAGTAAGATGTGGCAACGTGCGTTCTTCCGCATGCTGCCCGGTCCTTGGGCCCGGCTTCCCGGGAAGAAGCTTGCCTTCTGCTGACGCAGGAAGTGAGAACTGCCTGGGTTTTCCTTTAATACACCGATACCAGCACAATCAAGCTGAAATGTACCCAAGGAAGCACGGACAGACAGAAGAAATGTTGTGTGACCACAGTTATTTGCTATTCACAGCCAAGTAACAGACTACAGTGGCCATCTCAAGTCTGACACGTTCCTTCCAGAAAAAGTCCACAGGCTTCTTCAGTGCTCATGCTACAAGCCACCAACGTAATTATACTGTTTCTGATTGTGGATGCTTGCTTAGACCTTGGCATCATTTTCCTTTTGGAGGAAAGAAAGGCATGCCCTATGTTTGGGAAAAATGCCTAGCTGCCTGTAAAATCACAGTTAAATATAGACATGTGGGCAACCACATTGTGTTGCACTTGTGACATTTTGGGTAGTGCTGAAGGAGCAAAACACCCTTTCTGCAACTTGGTTAGAGACAACAAAGAAAGAGGGACGGATTTTTCTTCTTCTAATCTATGGCAGCGCTGCTGTTTACTCTGCTACTTGGTTTGCATTATAATAGGAACACGCTATGCTGAATATAACTCAATTCAGAAAATACACATTGACTTTACAGAAAATAAAGAACCAACCCATGCATGCACGGAGAATAGGAGGAGAGAAGCAACTCAATTAGCCTTTTCTACTCTGGGCTTTCAGTATCTGCTGCCTGCAAGCCCTGGGCCCAAGTAATATTTACATCAGTATACAATGCACATTGTGCGGTTTAGAGTAACAAGCTGTATCTCAGAAGCACTGTACGACCCTACCTCTCTCAATGATAATGCAGTTGTTTTCCGATGCACTGCAGCCAGAGCTGTCAGATGTCCGCAAGGGCCACAATACAGACCGTGTATGCACAGAGCAACTCTGCACAGCTCGCGCCATAAATCAAATGCGTTCTGGATGCTTCACACTCATCAGGCATCCACGGATTGATTGTGCAGCAGGAATACAATATGTCCAGACTGTGTCCCAACTTGTCAGACTGCTGTCACTGTCCTGTTTAGAAGCCCTGACATGTATGAATTATTCTTGCTGCAGCAGCTCCTTCCAATGGCATTTCAAGTGGCAGTGTAAATGCTTCACTGGGTTATAACACATTCGTATCAGGGGCCTGCAGAAATCTAACAGTATAGATAACTGAATCCTCAGTCTAGGACACGCTGCCTTAGACATATTTATTCTTCTGACCGTGCACCATAACATCTTTTAATCATAAACACAAACCCAAGGTATGAGGCTAGGTTGTATGTTTAAAAAGCTATGACATACCAACACTGAACATACATGCAAAACATCTGCTAGGTAACTTGCATATCAAGCTAAGTATATTCATAACCACCTTGCTGAAGCATGAAGTCTGGCCAGAAGTAATAGGCTTGTCTACCCTGATAAGTAAGGCATGCTAATTCCAGAGGGAGCAACATTAGATTAAAAAGAAATTCTATTACCATACTTGAAGTTCTGGACGTGGAAAAAAAGGACCCTCCTTGAAAAGAGACAAGAATCAACAGGAGGTCAAATGTGCATTATATGCTGTTCTCTGCTTATCGAGCACCACGTGCAGGGAGGGCTTTCAATGTCCAAAAATAATTCTGCACTCATTTAGCAAAAATTCTGAAGATAAAAATAATGCAAGCTCAGAGAAATACCATCTCTCCAGAAATAAGCACTTCATTGCTTTGCACTTTGCCATGAAAACCTGTCACATGGGTATGTCTCATTAAGAATAAAACTATTTGTGCACCAAAATACCTGTAACCTTCATATTTGCATAGTCCTATCAGGATATATATAGCCACATAGAAAAGAACTGGGTGGGTGTTTAACTTCCAATCGATTTCAAGTTAGGAATCAGAATGCCTTTACACGTTCGGCCCCAGTGCTCTGCTGAAACGGGAGCTAAACATGTGAAGTGAGGGTAGATAATAAACCTACAGCAAACTAAACAACATCCTCTTAGTTCTCTTCCTGTTTCAGTATCACTTAAAACACAGGAGAGAATTCAAAAGTTAAAAAACAAAAATAAAAAAAAAAAAAATTAATAACCCAAACAAAATAAACCCCGTCACCAACAAAAACCACACAGAGAAAGAACTGTGAAGGAAACAGATCTGCTCTTCTCAGCAGGGGTATGTTCGTTAGTTATTTGCCTGGGCCATTTTGATGTCAGAAACGTACAGAAAAATCTAACAAAGTTTTGTTCTCTGTTAAGTACTAATGTACAGCAAAATCTTCAAGTGTGCATCTCATTTTCAAGTTAGGAAGTAGAGTTGCACTTGACTACAGAAAAAACAGCTGAGAGTTGTGAGAGACAGAGATACTTCCCCTACTGCCATTCCCTTTTCCTGCACAGTACATTTTGGAAGGCAGAGTAAACAATTCATCAAGGTTAAGACTCTGCATCACACAGTTATGAAACAGCAATTAGTTAAAAATACCTCTTAGAATTATTTATGTATCTCAACCAATACCACAAAATTTTATTTCTCCATAGGAACTGAAGATGGGAGTACCAAACCTGTAGAGTGTATTTTGATACCCAGTTACCACAACATTTTCTAAGAACTGGGCATCCAAATCCTTTACACAACTATGGAAGCTGGAAATAAACTTTATTGTCATAAGGAAGAAAAATGTCTTGAGAGAATCTTGCATATCATAAGGGAGTTTTTTCAAATAATCTATTTTCCCTTATAATAAGGAACCAAGCTCTCCTTGACAGTGTCAATTCTTATTTGAGGCAGTTGGAATAGCGGTTGTGATGTACCCAAAGGATGGGATGGAGCCTGCATCCAACATCAAGCAGTTAGTCATTAGAAGCAGTTAGAGGTTCCCTTTGGGGTCATCTCCAGCTTCTACATTTTAAATTAGAAAACTATTCAAGAAAAGAAGTTCAGATTAATTCCTCCCCATTCCTGTTTGGTTTCCATTTAACATGAAAGACAGCTTCAAAGGGTAGAAGCACTTGAAGTAGAATTGCAAAGTTGCCCCTCAGCTAGCAGAAACTTATCAGCTCCCTTATCCATCCAGTCAACCGCTTGAGCTAGCCCATCAGCAACCTCCAGTGGCCTGTCAAAAGCCAAGGTCAGAGAAGCAAGCGCGAATAAAGCTGCAGACTGCCACCAGAGAGGCATGGTCCAAAGGTGCTCCTTTAGGTTTGCCCCTTGCAAAATGGGCTCTGCTGTTCCTCTGTTCCTCTTTCCTTTCCTTTTGTCATTCTTTGTCCTTCTGTTTCTCTGCTAACTATCCTATTCTTCTCCTTGGTCCCTTTCTCGTCCAACAGTTCCACTTTTGGTTTTTACTGGCCGCTTTCGGTTTTCATAGGTTTCCTGTGAGAATGCTTTTGTTTGTGGCTTTTGTTTTGGGGTTTTTTTTGTTTTGTTTTGTTTTTACTTAGTTCAGCGTCCAGGGAAACCCATGGAAGTGCCAGACAGAACAGATGAGCCATTAGCAGGGTTGCACACAACCTTTCTTTAGTAGTTACTATATAACCCACAGGGCATAAGATGTTAATGTCGTTAGGCAAAGACAACAATTCTGAGTGAATACCAAAGTAGATTGATTTAAACTCATTTTATCAAGGTTCTTCACACACTTCTAAGTAGGCTCCCCTAGCAAATACGACGTTCTGGGCTTGACCTTTTACCTCACAAAGTCAGTTAAAAAACAGATGTACTATTTTATTTGCCATGGAAAGATAATAGTCATCATAATCTAGCTAGCCTGCAAGATTAGCAAAAAAGAGTCCAAAAATCAGACCAATTATACTCATTTTTCTTATAAATAGTATCCATCATTTTTAATTACCAAAACTGAGCTTCAAAATCTAATACTCTTTTCATAATTGTTTCTTCTTTCTCTTTTGGCAACAAAACTAAATTTGTACTTTCCTTTGGTGGCAGCAATGCTCTAAACCAAATTTAAATTAAAAGTTGGTTCTCTGACACGTTGTCAAAACAAAGAGATCTTTGCCACAGGTTATATTAGTTCCATTCCTGCTCCTGCTCTAATTTTAGTGAAGTAAGCCTGACATCGTTCGAACTTGTACAGATGCACTTTAACACAAGTTCTGAGTTCAATCAGGTTTAAAAATTCTTTGTAAAGAGGTGTGGGGTTCCCCCCCCTCCCAGTAAGCAAAAAGGATTAAATCAGTAACAAACTTTATTCTGAGGTGTGTTAAATATCTGTACTCCTGTGTTTCTGCTGCTTTTGTATAACTCCTACATGTAAGAAAAGAAGAAAAAAATATGTTGCACATCATGGAAAGAAGTGTTTCAAAACCACAGACCCAGCTGGAAGATTCACAGGCAGCCAGAGTTCAACCTGATAAACTCAGCAGATATCAGCTTAATTTAAATTTGTAAACTAACTCATTTCTCCTTCCTCCCATACACCCTGGTTTTGTTTGAAGAAATACGGTATTATTCAGTTTTCATTAAACCAAAATACTAATTTTTGCTTTAACTGCATAGTATCTCCACAAGGAGGTCACACTGTAATTGAGCAAGCAACTTCTTGTGTAACAAGTCTATAACAGTGTCGATCCCATTTCACTCCTATTGATTTCAGTTGAAGTTGGGCCAGATCCTGCAACTACAAATATTTATAGGTCGAAATAACACTTTAATCCCATTTTCACGTATATTTAGTTCATTGGTCAAAAGGGTATCTGGGAAGAAAAAAAAAAACAACCACAACTCACCTCAAAAATTTAAAAATGTAGATGCAAACTGATACAAAACACATAGCATTGATTACAAATTTACCTTTTTAATGAATGCCACAGAGAATGTATCCCACGATACAATCCCATGATCCATCAGCTCAACAAATGCAGTCAGTGTAAAGGACAACATATCTCCAAAGCTGCAAGAGACAGGAGTCATGACAACATTTACCAGTAATGCAGCAGGGCAATGACCGAGGGCATAAAGCAGCAGGAAGCTTTCAGAAAGGTAGGAAAATGAAGCCAATTATGTACTAAGAGGTAGCAGAAGAGCAAGAGAGGCCGTGCAACAGTCAGTCCCCAAAACAATTTAGCATGGACATCAAGAATAGTTACCTGGAAGAAAGCAATTTTGTAAGAGAAGAACTAATACCCAGGAGAACACCACATGCAATGCTCAAGGAAATCAGGTAGTCCAAATTAAACTTCTCTTTTGAATTCAGAGTTTTAGATCTAACAGAAGAAAAGAAGTGAGCTTTTTCTTGGCACTTTATAGAAATGCTCCTAACTGCAGGTCATACAGAGGTGCCACATTTTGGTACCTCTGCATGAAGCAGATTGGCAGAAAGTTAGTGGTTTGTTTGTTCCTTCTCTTACAAGGAAGCAAATATACTTTAAAAATGCACCAGAAGAGACTCTATATTGAGCAGCAATTTTCCAATAGTTAATGTCTCAATTTCTTTCTTTGAACCTGAAGATGCATCTTCTTTTGGTTATTTGTGGGCAACCATGTCAAACAAATTGCAAAGTTCCCATAGTTTAGCCAAGCATGCAGCTCAAATTGGTTAGGGTTTGCAGGCTACTACATTGTATTTTATACCTGTAAATTTACACTTGTAAATCCGAGATTCGATGCATCTTTGTATGAACCCAACTTAATTCAAAACAGGTTTAAACTCAGCATAAAGAATATGCTCTAACCTGCCTAGCTGCACAGGAATTTTCCATGTTAAAAACCAGCTTTTAAAGATCAGCTTAATTTCTATATACAGTCAGGGTACCGAAGAGTCAGCAACCATAATGATTTCAATGAGGCAGCTCAATGAGGTAACTACTCAATACAAGCAGCAGTGCACAGAGCCCGAAATGAAGCAGCGTATTACCTTCAAGGGCATGCCAAACCTGCAAGGTACTCTGCCACTAAGCCATTAACAAGCATAAGCATACAATCTAAAACAGCATGAATAGTCCCACTGATTTTAATGCAACAGCTTACCTAATAAAAAGATGAAATTAAAGAAAACTCTGTCGGATTGGAACTACAATGCTCAAGATGTTGAAAAGCTGAGTCTAGTACTATAGCCACAGTTAAGCAACGTAATTGGTAATCCCTATGGCGTGATTTGCTCCCCTACTATGCTGTACCAACCCCGCACAAATAAGCGAAGATCCATTCAGATGGAAGAGATGTACTGCAGTACAGAGTAATAAGGCAGAAAATCAGTTTCAATGTAGAAACTCCAATAGCCAGTTTACTGGATTTGATATCATCTGCCATTTCGGGATTTCTGATGGCGAGATGCAGCCTTTAGTGGGCCCTTCATTTAAGATAGGAGCTCTTGTTCATCAAAACTCCACAGATGTCCTCCACTAAAAATAAATTTGCCATTCTTGACATTTTGTGAGTTAAAAAAAAACCCAAAAACAAATAAAACCAAACACCACCACTGCTCCAAAACCCCAACCAAAACACACTCTTCTCTTCCATAGTAAGTAAGAGTATCCACAGTGGCTTTGATTATTTATGACAAAATGAAAAAACCTACACCAAACAAGAAAAACACAATGTCTTTAAAAAAATCCACTGTAATTCTGCAAGGAGTATTCTGTTCACGAAATACACGGTCTGGAAGTTTTTGTTTTGGGGAGAATGAAGGTTAGTTTTGTTTGCTTGTTTTTTAATATTGCAAATCTTTTAAGAATTAAATTAGATTTTAAATGTCATCACTGGCATTCCAAACAACCAAGGATTTCATAATAAGATGACAGAAGACTTTGCAGGAAATTTAATCGGCTCCAGTCATGTCATTTTCCCCAATCCATTCCTTTTGCTTCAAATGGTTCTTTATGAATCCACAAATAAAACAGTACCCCTAGAAAAGGCTTGCTTCTAAAAACTTGTACCAAATTCTCATGCATCTTCATGACAGAATACGTCCAGAAATATATGGATTTCTGGTATTTTAAGAAACCAGACTAAATTAGATCTAAATAAAAAGACAAAAAATTTACACAAAGATAGCCCATATAGGTTGAAAAGTAGATAAAAATATCTCTTCCAGCCTTAAACTAAGCAAATAATTTATCTCCCTAGATTTTCTCATGCGCTGTTTCAAAATTTAGTCAATTAACCTGTATTTAGTACACAAATACTCTTTTATAAACTAATGGTACATGACAGTTAATCCCTATTAACAATGGGTATAATTTAGAGGGATTACTTAAACTGCATTAAACCTGCATATGGATATTCACCTTCAGAACAGCAGTGGCAGAAATTCCAGTTAGTTTAATTCCTTTATATTCAACAGTCTCATTTATTCTTCTCACCAAACCTGCCAATTAATCCAGCCTCCTCCACAGCTTTGGAGGGAAAAATGGGTTAATGGAGTTGAAAATACTAGTATTAATGCACAAACCTGGTTTTAGTAGATGTGACAATGATACAGCCCTTTGAGATCCAGAAGGTGAAAGGACTTTTCAACTTAAAATGATCGGACACCCCACCAGGTGTCACTCCAGTGACACTGCTTCAAATAATTAATGAGTGAAGAGGTGCAACCCTGGGACTAATCAAGCAGCAAGAACTACTCCAACTCTTTACACTATGCAGCACCACACATACATTGTACATATTTTTTAAATACATAGCTATACATATGCACCTGCGCGCAGATGTATGCACTAAGCAGCACTGCAAAAGTCAAAAGCCAGGCTTGAAGGATAAGCATTAGGAATAGCACAGCTAGAGTTGAAAGCAATCTCCAGGGCAACTAGAGCAAGATAAGGATTAGAAGTATCTGGAAGGGGAAGGGAGTGGTGTTGATCAGTTACATGTTTAAACACAAGCTAATAGGTAGAAATAGACTTCCAAGCAATTAATTTCAAGACACACACACGCACTCGTACCATTAAGAGCAGCAGACAGAGTAGATGCCAGAAATTTCAAGGGAATCAAAGCTCGTTCATAAAAGTAGCAATCTTAGAAAATACATGATAGGAGCTGTTTCGCCTGAAATCTCAGTAAGTGTTTTAGTCATACAAAAAGTCTGAAAAATGATGGGGCCTCTTTCTTCATAAAATCTTTTAGACTAATCCACAGCACGACAGTTCTGTTAATATCAAACCCTTGCTGCTCTGGCAAAATAACTTAATAGTTTTATAGTAATTCCTCAGGAAGGTGCTTTTTAACGTGTGTCATCACAGCAAGAGGGGAAAAACCATCAGAAAGAGGCAGTGTGTAATTGCAATTTCATATCTTGCTAACGCTGACATTTTAATGATTTATGCTCTCAGGCAAGCTACTTGTACAATTGCTCCCGAGCGCTGTCAGGGCGCTGGGTCTTAGGTGGGGGCACCTTACGGTGGGACAGCTGATGAAGTTTCTCCCTTCTTTGCTGTCTGACTCCCCACTTCTAACCTGCATTGTGAGGATGGGCACTCGTACCATTAAGCACCTCCTCACCCGCAGCAGCTCTCACAAAAAGCCTCTTGAGCAGCAGAAAGCCGTGGTCTGTAACACCATCGGCTGTCCCAGCGTGAGCCGTTCCAGTGTGGATGGATGGCCGGCCATGCTCTGAGCCACAGCCTCTGCACCTCAACCCTTCCGGCAAACTTGACTGAAGAGTAAGTCAACAGTTGCGTTTCACATTTCTAGGTTTCAAGAAATATCAGGTCAAAGCCTGTTAATTTAGGTTCCTAACGATCTTCTGCAATCTGACCTTAAGAAACTCTGAAGAAAAAAACCAAAACAAAACAAAACTCCATGCATTTTGGTATTAGCTTTTCTTTCCTAAAAATGAGAGGAATGTGCATGTGACCCTGACCACCACACCTCTCACCTGCTTTCCTAGTATCACTTCTATATGCTAAACTACCTTATCATGTGTGCTAAGTAATCCTCAGATGTACATACAGAACTACCTCTGATATTTTCAAAAGATGCCTAAAGCAATTTGGATTTCTTATCAAAATAAATATAATGGGACTTTAGCACTCAAACCCCTAGATGTTTTTTTTTGGGGGGGGAAATCTCAATCCATGTTTAACATATACACCAAAATGAACATTTTATTCTATTGAGGAAGGGAAAATATTCAGCTGTCCAAATAATTCTTTAAATCGAGATAATTAGTCAGGCTTAGCTGTCATCAGGTAACACGCACACACAGAGAAAAAGCACTATAAGCTTTTATAAAGCTTGGTGAACTATCTCCTGTTTTATATGATAAAAGTTGCCCAGGAAAACCTGGAAATTAACTGTTGCTCATCTGTCACAACCAGGATACAGCCGCCAGCCCATTAGAACTAGAAGCCAAAGACAGTACGTCTTTACAAAAAGCATTTTTCGTGGACAAAACAGAACCAAATCCGATCTCTAATTGTGAAGAGGAAAGGCAGCAAAGAAACAACTTTAACTGGGCAGGAGGCAACAAAAGAGTTGCAGCCTACTACCAAATGTAGGAGCTAAGGAAGCAGTTTAAGTCCCTTATCCTTCAGCAACTGAGCTCACAGCCGAACACTGGGCAGCAGAAAGGCCTGACATCACCGAGGTCAACATCAAAGAGTAAGAACAGCTTTTTCAGTTAGAGTTGTCAAGGATAAATGGCCATGAATAAATTTAAACAGGGGAGCAGAATATATCTAATCATCAGAGGACAAGAGCTCTGGAAAAGCCATGAGGGCAAGAACCTAACCAAGTCTAAAATGAAGACTGATGATGCAGCAGGATGCTTTGCAAGCAGTGTGAATAAGTACCTTTTTTATTGCTATGGCTCCTGTTCATTGCTTCTACACTGCCTTGTTTCTTCAAGTAACCCTTCCAAGGGTGAAGCAAAGCCACCATCAAATCAAACTAGGAGCAATTCACACCTACTTGGTACTTACTCTGTACAGCTGAAAATGACTGAGCAATCTGTGGGGAAGCTGCCCCTATTTTTCTAGATGATTACAGAAAATGCACTTAACCGTTACACTGCAATTGACACAGATTTTTTTTTTTTTTTTCATTGTGCCAAGCACCACTGAAATATTCCTTTCACTGCTTTCATTACAAGGGATCAGCCCTACTTATTTTAAACCACTTGCATTCCAAAAACCTGAAATAGCTTTGTATCCCTGGTATCAGGGCTTCTTTAAGCTTGAAAATTAACCCTGATTAAAGAAAACAAGCTGAGACTTTTAAACAGAACTGTAACTATTCTTGAATAAATCCAGGTGTAGATACTCTTATTATGGAGTATGACTAAATCTACTTAGAGGCACATTAAGAATTTGTTTGCATGGAAAACTAGCCCAGAGGAACTCTTCCACACTGGTTCTTCACGAAGATGTGATTACAATTACCTATTCTCTTATTCTCCATCTTTTAAATTGCTGGTTTTGCTCATTTCATGGTAATTTCCTTAAATGGACTAGGTTTTCTTAAATAACTTTCTTAAAAGGAATAACTAACTACACAGGAAAAACATCACTCTAATCAGTGTGATTTGGTTACAATTCAGTACTGCAATGCAAAGGTCAATTGATAGAGTTGTTTCATGGGGGTTTTTTTTATTATTATTATTCTTTTTCAATCTAAGTATTAGCCAACACAGGATAAATAAAATCCCAAAACAAAATAGGAACCTCAAAAACTAGAAAGACAGAGAAAAAGAAACTCCCATTTTAGAAGCGCTTCCTTCAGTGGAGAAAGCTATTAAACAAGGCCTCTCTGTGAAAATCAGGTTTTAATTAAGTCAGGCTAGCATGTGCAAGCTACCAGAGATATAATTCATAACGTGCTGGGATTTCATTTTGTTACTCTGTAAATCAAAAGTAACTGGTTTGGGGTTTTTTTAATTAGCATTTGGTTTGTTTAAGTTTCTTCAGTCAAGAAGACAGCAAGTGGAGGCTGCGAAGCTTTAGTTTAGTTTAGTTTATTATATCAAGCTCTGAAGTGTTGGTTGGGGTTTTTTTTTCAGTTCTTGTTTTATTTGACCTTTTCTCATCAGTACACAGGTGAAAAATAGTCAAGATGTTCAGTAACTATGCTTACAGAACACCAGTGTATATACTTTACCTTCAAAATGCATGAACAGGCCAGCTTCCCAACCTATTGGTTTCACATCCTGACCAATGGCTCTGGTATCTTTTTTAGTACAAGTCCCAAACTCAAGAATTTGTGTTATTTTATCATTTCATGTACTACTGATAGAAATCAAAACATTAAACTGTGCACCCTGATGTAAACTGAAGCTTCTACTGGCAGGATTTAACTTCCAAAGTTAGAATAAACTTTAGTCACATATACTTTCTTTACCTCTGTATCCACTGATGTGCTATATCTACACTGATCAATAAGAATCCTCTTAAAGTGGGTAATGCTTTGTTTCCATGAGTAAACAAAGCTAAATTGTGTAAAAAAAAAAAAATTTTTAATTCAGATCATCACTATGATCAGGTCCTAAAACCAGAGTGCAATGCAAATATAAGTTGTATTTTAGTACTGTCCTGAGGACGCATAATGTAAAGAAGCCTACAGGATAAAAAAATCTGGAATCAGAGAGATGCTGAAGGAGTATAACTATTCTTCCAGAAAGAACTATTTTCATAGCAGTGAGGAAAAACCCACTATATCTAAATGCACAGGAGGTACCTTGTCTCACCCAGGGTGGTGATGCCAAGAATGCTGAAAGCCTCATGCCATTTTAATCATTTTCCTCAGAATCTAAACTTTTCTATTATGAAACAAGTTACTTTGTATTAGGTTAAGAAAGTGAATGTAGAGGAAGGATTTACATTTCCTGCCAAATTTATTCTTATTAATTTATTTATTAGCCAATGATTTAATAATGTTTCAGAACTTGGTTTACAGCAGATTTGTGAAAGTATGATTTAGCATGGATTCAGATGGGGAGCTGCATTTCCTGCGTCATAAACCACATCAAGCTCTCAGAGTGACAGATGCATAGTTATTGATTAATTATTCTTTTGCTTCCTTGCCTTTTAGCTATACTTGACAGGTCAAACTCCCAAGCCAATCAAGATATTAGAGTATCTTTGGGGGGCCAAATTTCTCCAAGCCTCTGAAGCTTGCGCTTAACTTGAAGCATACAGAAGAGTCCCACTCAAAATCATCAGGGCAATAAGCATGCTTCTGAACTTTCTGAGATGAGGCCCTTAACTGCATAAAGGAAAACTGTAATATAGTCATCTGCAACAACTAGCACTACCTCGCACCAGCAAACAATCGGAATTCAAACTGGCACAGTGACTGTTACTTTCATCTCACTAATACCAACAATTAAAATCGCCTACTATCAATCACGTAAGCCAGACAAATTTAAGAGGGGTATTGGGGAAGGCAAGGAAATTATTTGTTTGCTCAAACTGAAAAACAAAACAAAAGCCTTACTTAGGAAATAGTAGAAGCCCCAGCAGAAGTTACAGAAATGAAGCACCCATTCCACAAGCAAAGCAAAAAAGGCTTCATCAGAAAATTTTAACAGGCATCAGAGAGCAGAAAACAGAGAATGTTGAAGACTGGCTGAATGAATATGCACAGTTGTATTTACACATAAAGATTAGCGCAAGGGCCTGAACTCAGTCATGCAAAAGAAGAGGAAGTGTGCAAGATGATGATCTAATCAGGTTCTTACCAGGGCTTCATTATCTTCTGCAATTTCTGATATCGTCTGCAAAATTAAAACTTGCACGTGAGGAGACACACTTTAAAACATCTGCACTCTATTTACCTATGCATACACACACACCCCCACATACCCATATTTGATTCATTAAATTCAAAGACAGACACACAGTAAGAGGCAGTAAATTACTAACAATTTGCTGTGAATAAAAACAGTTCAGTAACTGGTAAAGAACATTCAAAGTTAATTACAAATATTTGTTCAGAATACTTGTGTTAACTTCTGTTAGGAAAAAAAGCAGAAGAGAAAAGACAGTTGAAAGGGAAAATGTATCAGATTTCTCTAAAACCTGTTTCTCTTGACCATTAAAGCATGTCTAGGCATCCTAAATTAGTTAGGTATTTGTGCAAAAAAAAAAGTCTTTGGTACAAAACAACAAAGGTTTACACATTAAGCATTTTCTGTCTCGTTGCTATGACATACAGTCCTGACAAACTATTATTTACTTCCAGTGTCCATTACTAATACTGATGTCAGAGTTGTCAGCATGGTTGAAAGTTGTCGTGTAGCTAGGACCAAAACAAACCAAAATCTTGACCTTCTGAAGTCAGTTTTCTCTTGACTTCAAAGGGAGACAAAGAATTGACCCTGGGTTTTTAACCACAGAGTTGCATTTACTCAGCAACTCAAACCCATCTTGCACCAGCTCTGTGATACATAAATACAGTGCAGCAGTCTTATGCCAGCAGAATGTGTAAGCTCACCTGTAGCTCTTTTGCTCTTAAAATTCACACACTGATGGACGTGCCTAGACTCAAGGTGCTGAATCAACCCACTTGAGAAAGATGACGACCTGATTAAGAATGTCACATATTGATTCAGATTCTAAGAGGCCAAGCTACACACCCAACCTTCAGTGTGATGCTCTTGTTTTCCCTAGTAGCTTCCAAAACAGTTGGTTCCTAGTTGCAGCAAGAGGTTTAACATACTCCAAGAGATTTTTTTTATTTGGGCATTTTCTGTTTTTCCTCCAAGATATACACTGTTATGTCTCATCGGTGAACCAAAAGCTAAGGCATCGTATTATGATATTCAGGAAACTGGAAGCCAAATATTAAGGGGAGAGGAGGGGGGAAGTGGATAAGAAGTACATTTGAAAGCTGTAGCCCACTAATCACAGTTTGCAAGTCATCCTCCTTCTAATAACTGGCTTCAGAACTGCTGATTATGCTACTAAGCAAGCTGAAGACAGACACTATCAATGGTAAAAATTACATCCAAGGTAACTTTTTTTAAATACTACTTAAACCCCCCTCCCAAAAAAGAAGAAAAAAATATCCATCTCCTAGTTAACCCCTTCTTGTGTCTCCTAAATCTATTTCACAGTTTAATTTCTGAGGGTTGGCTGCAGCTCCACACTGGGCAGACTACTGTTCAAAAGCAGAAGAGGTCCCTCCTTCCTCCCTGTTCCCTTCTCCCCGAGTCTTGCTCGCTGCACTTGCTGCCATGCTGCTCAGCCCACAACAGCTCTAGGACTCCAAGCTCTCCAACTACGGATTCAAGTCTCTCCCAGAACTTGGCTAGATTTTATTATTTATTTTATTTTCTATTATTTATTTATTATTTTTATTGTTAGTATTTATTCTCTTTTGGTACAGCAGTAACTCCTCCCACCTTGCATTTTCCATTCTGTTTATGCATATACTTATGCTGTGCATTCTACAGAGACTGCATGAGCCTACGTATAGACACTTCAGGAAGGACCAGTCTGAGGGAGGGCAGCTTTTGGATTGTGCAACCATCTGAGGAGAAAACGCAGAGGGTACATCACAGGAACAGTGGTTTGAAATGCTTCATTGGTATCTCTGAGATACAATACTCAAGCCTGAAGATAATGATGGCACAGTTTACCACTTCTTGTTTTCCAGATTGAGCTACAGCCTAGCTCAAATTAGAAAAGTGACAAGATTTTGTTCTTGGGTTTCATGGCTTTGGTTCTTTTAAGCTACAACAGCTATCTGCGTAGCCGGTAGTAACAAGCAAACAAAAAGTATCCTGATGATCAGACAGTCTTCAAAAGGGGAGAAAATTACCCTCTACATGCTTTTAGAAGCAGAAAAGTTCAAAGTATTCCCCACAGTAGGAGATCCCAACTTCAGCAGAATGTCATTGCTGTGCTTCTGAAAACAGTGCTTCCTTGCTGCGGCAGACTCTGCTAAACCCTGACCACCACCACAAATGGATTTTATCATCTCCCAAATGTGCATGGATCCAAGCAACTTTGTACGGGTTATATATAGTGCATGCCAGCAAAACTTCATAGCATCCTTCTGAGCCCAGCTTTTGTAACAGCTTTTCCAGGTGCTGGCTTTGGCTAAGCAGCAAGTAAACTTGAAATTGGTGCTGCGCCTGTCTGACATCAAAGAGAAACAAGCGTGGAAGAGAAACAAGCGTGGTGTTTGCAAACTAGTAGCATTTCAAGGGGCAGGCTCAGTTTTGCCAGAGATTTTTCACAACAGGCTATAATCAGGTGCATTTTCTCCATGACTGAACCCAGGAATTAAAGAACATCTGAGTGCTAGACAAAACATTTAGACAGCAACTCTCCGAGAATTTACAGAACTCTGATGCATCTTGAGTTGACTGGCAATCAGTTAACTTAAGGTCCGAAGATGTGCAATGTAAAAGAAAATATAAATTTAGAATAATAGAGAAAAATAATTGAATCATGAAGCAATACAAAGACAGCAAATTTTTACTTCAGAGGAAAGATAACCATTGTATTAGACCAAACAATTTCTACTAATCTGTGTTGCTTTGGAAAGTGTGATAAAAGCAGCAATCTCTAGGACATCAAATGTTGCAGCAACATGGTTCAGGATGATTATAGACAGACTTTTACCACTGAACAGGTGGATGCTGTTATCTAAAGGAGTGCATACTATTTTCATGTCATCATCCAACCAAAACACTCATACAGAAGGACCTGGCATGAGCAGGAGTTCCTCTCATCTACCCACAGACCACGCTAAAGTTACCACTGAAGGAGTAATCGAGCTAACTCTTCCAGCCTGGAAAGGAACAAGTACAGTCTACCACCTCCATCAGGTTTCCTCTTTCTATATATACACAACTCTTGTTTCTTCTAGAGGGCTGACTCTGTGGTAGCAACCAGACAGTTCTGTGAAAAGCTTCCTGGGTGAGTTACCACAGGTATGGTCAAAAATGCTGAAAGCCTTACTGATCTAGACACTGTAATTAGCTCAATACTTTTGGTTTGGTTTTTTGTTTGGTTGGTTTTTTTTTTTTTTTTTTTTTTTAAAGAAGCCATCCCTCAGTTGCACTTGCGCAGATGGGAACAAAATGATGGCCAAAACACAAATGTTACGAGGGTAAATTAAATAGCATTTGTGAAGGTTCAGATACTACAGTGGTGAAAGACAAAAACAGACAGCAATTTTTATACAGTGAGAAGTCTCAAAACAAATGCCAGCATAATACAAAATAAACATTAATGACAAGTTACTGGTTTAGACATTTTACTACCATAATATGTTCCCTGTTTGGCCTCAAAGAAACTTTGTGACACACTTCCAGCTGAATTTCAAGGAGCGGTAGTTCCCTTTGGACTTCCCCAAGCCATACAGACTTAATACTCGCTCAAATACTGCAGGTTACATCACCAGCAGCTTCCAGAGAGGATCAGCTTAGCAAGGACCTGACTGGATCAACTCCTACCCGTCCCTGTGCAAAAATTCCTGTACAAGGACCAAAGATACCCCAAATCTAAACCCCAGCTAGGGATACACATAGTGGACAGTAAAGGCTTGTCTGCACCAAGGGAGAACAACCAAAATGTTGTCCCGTTGTGGAAGCCAGGGTGGACTCAGTGGAGTTAACGATGCCAAGAGCTGAAGCAGCCACACTACTTCACAGCAACCAGCGTTTCTGAGCCTGCGCTGTTTAAACACATGTTCAGTAGGATAAAATTACCACTGAGGATAAAAGCTTTTCAGGAAGTATCACCCTGGAGAAGGCCATTATTAGCAAAGGTGGAAGATGTTGACAAAAACTTCCTCCTCTACAGAAAAAGTGATGGATGAACAACCTGCTAGCCACGCAAATTGGTATTTGGCTACTGCTCTTCAGGCAAACACAAGGATAGCCCACATTCTTGATGCCAGGCAGTGTTTAGAAATATGACAAGACAAATAAATACACAGGAGTACATATGTCCGGCTTCTGTCTGTATCAGGTATGGCTATCACATATAAATGAAGTATGGGAAACACTCTGGCCAAGAGGTTGAAATAAATTACTTGGATGAAATCTGCAAAATGACTATGAAGTTATGCAGGAGCACTCCCACTCCTCACAGCCACCACAATATCCCACAACCACCACAGTCCAAGAGACAAAAACATCCTGGAAAGTTGCAGAAGTGGAGATTTTAAGCTCTTACTTTTGCTGCTTTTACTACACTTTTGTCTGGAGTTTAAAAAACCAACAACCAACAACAAAAAACGCCCCACAAATTAGATTTGCCCAGCTTGGTACTCTAGAAGAACATTTGGAAATATAAACCCACTATTGGAATTACTCTTTGCATCACATTTTACAAAAGTCGTTGCCAAACAAAACCCAGTAAAACTGTCTCCTCTTCTGTTCCCTGTTGCTTTCAACAAGGTGTTGATATCACCACTTAGCAGGGGTTATTTAAATGCTAATGTTCTTAAGCATAGGCTTAAGTAAAAAAAACAACCCTGGAAAAAGGCATTTAATATGGAGGAAGTGCAAGGAGCAGCAACTCTCCCCTTCTGTCCAAGTACGTGATCTTTGATGGTTCAATCTTCAGATAAGGCTTTTATCTCACATGTACAGTGTGCGCTACGTACGTGACATTGCTCAGAAGGATATACAAGACATTGTGCTCACGTGTGAGTTGAGAGGGAGGGTGGAATCCGGGCCTGAAGACTGATGGGGAAACCAACCCAAAACAGAGCAAGCAGGAGAAATACAAACCAAAAAAAAAAAATAAAAAATAATTCACCCACAAAGAAAACCCACCCCGCTTTCTTCCTTTATAGGGACTTCACTGAAAGATTGGGCTGTAGCCCTCTCTCATTCTCCTGCTCTTACCATCTCCACACTGGTATAAATGGATAACCTGATGTTATACACTCTTTTGGACTTTTGCCTCATAGACAATACTCACCCTCTCCTGACATTACAGAAGCACTAAGAAATGAAGATTGCATAAAGCCCCCATTGGACAAGAATTGATTTTGGCAGCAATGTCAGATTAAGTAATCCATGCTTCCAGGTGAAGCTGCAGAGGAATGGCTGAGCCTAACAGCCTAGTGCTGTCAAAAATACAAATTATTTTCCTCCCTCCATCAGCTGGCTTATTTTCTGCTGGATTAGCAAACTGAATTGCAGCTCTAAGGAGTCAGATGAGCATTGGAGCTGACCAAAAGAGAGACAGTAGGTACTACACAGCCAGTAGCCAGGAAGGCTGGAAAAGGACTACTTCAGTTAGTGGCAAAGACCTACAACTAGCTTAGTATTGTTCGTATCTTCTGAAAATTCATTTTCCGCTTACCCAGTGAGTTGTGCTTGCAGAACTGTTTTCTGGGGCAACACTGTGAGCTCAATCAGGGAACTGAACTGTGTTAAGGAATATTCTATTAGAAATAGCCTTTATTGTCACTTTTAATAATCTACATCAGTTTTCCAGTTCAGCTTGCTACAAACAGTACTGGCATAACTCTTCAGATGAAGCAGGACAGTAACAAACAGCCATGAGCAAGGGCTGCTTAAGTGTTTTGACAGCACTACTGAAATACTCATCAGACTGGGACGGAAAAAACCATTAGCAGGTATGTGAGCAACTGTCCCAAAAAGTGTGTTAAAGTCGGAATAACTCCAAACCAATCTGTCTTCAGTTTTCCATTGGGCTGGTATACAGTATTATCTCTGTAAAACAAGCCAGGAGATGGAATTTCACTGAACAATACAATTTGTTCATTTAAAGCACTCACAATTGCAGTCTCAGACTTCCAGCTGTACAGCAGCCAACTCTACAACTACATGCGTTGAATAGAAGACTCCTTAGTTGAGGATCAAAAACCATACAAATACACATTTATTTAGAAGCTTATATGAACCTGATCTAGCTGCATTTATTATTTCCAATAGGAAGATGACAAAAATTTAACAACCACCCCAATTTAAAGCAAGTTTTCCTCTCCAATCTGTGCTCTAAGCAATTACAACTCCCTTAAAATTAAAACCAGGCTATCAGCAACCATGTCTGAGCAGCATCCACTAGCGTGCTCCTGTGCCATGGCTGTACTGCAATAAAGCTGCTCAGCACAGCCTTATCGATGAAGCAGACCTCTGAAGAACAACCTTCTCAGCAGCAGAAACAATTCTGGTTACTGTCAAGACAGCTAGGCTTAGCATAGTCTCAGGTTTTTTTGGCAACAACTGCATGTTATTTCAGCCAAATGACAAGTGACAAAGACTGTGATACTGCCAATAAAAAAATACTGAAAATTCTACCTAGGCCTTCCTCTTTTTCCTCCTAGTCATGAGATTATTGTTATTACTGGTGATGACAAAATAAATTTAGATTCTTTTTATTAACTCTTTGGTCTTTCAACATGCATGGCTTGTGACTTACATTTTCCTTTTCTTATTTTATAGACACTATGAGGGTTTTTTTCCTTTTAAGAAAGGCTGAGAGTCTGTCCCAGTCATACGACTCATTTGATACATGAAGGAAAAAAATACCACATCTTTACCAATCTTCTGCTACATCAGAAAGACTATCTATATAGCTACAATTTTCCGAAATATTCATTCTGGACTAGACTACGGAATACAGCTCTGAGTGAACTACATTATCTCAGGGTAGCCAGGAGACATGATTCTTTCTTCCAGTTTGGTTCCTGAACACATTTTTCATCAGTATTATGGCAACTAGAAGACTCTAGCATGGCTCTCCTTCTGCCTCATTTTAGTGCACTGCATTCGGGGAGGGGGGTGGTGGTGGTAGGGGGAAGCAGAAGGAGCACACCCCTAACTTCCCCTTTATATTGTCTGTACATTCATCAGATGGACTGCATATTCAATTCCTCTTTACTACGCATGAACTGGGCTTCAGACAAAAAAAAAATAGCAGTTGAACTACTATGGAAATCTCCTTCTGAAAAGTCTATGAAAAGGAAAATAACTGTGTGTGTACATATACACCCCTCCTTTGGACACACAGATGCACAGAGTCAAAAAAATGATTGGACATCATGGATAATTATAAAATGGAACCAGCATTTACTTGTTCTTCATGACCTAACTTGTCTTGCAGTCTCCGCTATAATTTATAGGTCACCCAAACCATAAAAATAAACATAAAACCAGCTTTTTTGTTTTTTTCTTCAGTTAATAAGAGACTCACAGCATGCTCTGGAAGCAAGAATGAGCCTGAAGGAAAAACAAAGATGAGCCATCTCAATCAACAGGATCAAGATACATGTGGACAGTTTCTAAGACATGTTGCATTTCTGCTGATATAAATATATTCATATTGACAAGATGCACTCTCAGCGTCACTAGGGCCCCGTGCACCCTACAATCTGCCTACCACCGACCCCTATGGCTTTGTCCCAGCACATACCATGTCTACAGCTCACATGCTCTAAGCAGCAAGCACTCAAGATCTGGCCCAAATTACAGTAACTACATGTAGTATTAAAACCACTTTCAAAAACATACCCAAAATAGAAAAAAAACCTCTCTCAATTTGTTATTTTTCAAGCTGTATTAACAGCAAGGAACTGGAAAGGCTATTCTCTAATGCATTCTAATTTTCACCAATATTCAGGAATACAACATATGGAAAATTAACTAGGAAACACTGTTACTTCTTGTCAGCTTTTTGTATTACTGCTTCTTTTCATCACCAGAAAATGAAGCAGATGTAACTAGAAACCCAGGGTTTTACATTCTCGTGCTCTGGTCACTGTACTTTTATAGACATCAGCTCCACTGAAATAATGAGTAAGTAGCACAATAAATAAAGCCAACTATAAATAAAGCATAGGCCCCTTCCTCGGTGAAAGTTATATAAAAAGCTGGAGTCTTGCTTTCCAGAGGCTGCCCACTAAAACTTAATTACACACTCAAATTATAACTTAAGAGCTGCCCCTAACATGAGTTCCACGTGCAAAGAAAACCTCAGAGCAACCTTACACTGAGCATGATGGTACTTTTAATGAGCACTGTCTGCCCCTTTGGGGAAAATAGCGAATAAAGCTTGAATTAACAAAATTCATCGATTTCTAGCACAGCTGCAGTACACCGTGAACAGAGGCACCACTCAGCCTGGGCTTACTGATGCAGGGCTGTCCTCAGCTACATTAACCCACCGGCAGCTGGGAAAGCACAGAGGGATTCCTCGCAGAGCGGCAGCAGCAGCCGCCCCATGGGGTACGTCCCATCCCCTCTGACCGCCCCAAGAGTCTTGGCACCGGTCTCTGGGTTGCGATACCGCAGCAGAGACAGCCACTCTCACGCTATTTCACAATATGCCTGCTCTCAGGTTGTGGCTCAATGACAGGCCTATGCCAACGTAGCGGTCTGTTGCCACAAAAAAGGGTGTTTTCTGCATCCGCTCCTGCCCATTGCTTCTCTTGCTGCTGCACTTCTCAAACTCAGCAAACTACTCTGCGAAACAGACGTGGATACTTTTCAGCCAAGTTAACAAGCTGGATTGGCTTTACGAAGCATCCAGACACCAGAACCAGCTCCAGGCAGGAAGCAGGACTGGGCTGGAGAGCGGGGTTAGCACACAAGGACCGGGAGAGGAGGGCAGGAGGGAGCCGAACCGCCTCTCAGCAGCACCAAGCCATCAGGGTTCCCCCAGCTGTATGGCTGAGTCATAGCATCATTCCAGCAAGGCTAGCTGAACAACAGTAACTGAAAGGTGGGTTACAACTCCACAGTGAAGACACATCTTAAAAGGTGTCTTTACAAAATATATTCCCTGCTAAAATGAGGCCATCAAAGAAGTTTCTGCCCTTCCCTGAAACTTCTGCCTGCTCATTCCTCCTCTAATACTGCCCTCCTTTCTGATGCTAATATAATTGTTTGGGTAGGTCCACCTACAGATACTGAAATGATTAGAGTTAAAAATACCATCGGGGGGAAAAGAAAGTGGCAGGTATTGGGGCAGGGAAAAGGAGGGAAAAGACCTTTTTGGTTTGCAGCATTTGGATGACCTGGTCAGCAGCACAGCCCACAACATCCCAGAGCTGAGCATGCACAGGCCAGGGTGGGAGCTAGTGGCAAGGAGCCCTTATTAACCCTCTCATTAACGGTATCGCTGAGGGGCCAAGTGAAAACAGGAAGAGAGAACATAGAGAGGACAAGTGACAGACTCCAGTTGCTTTTCCTTGACAGCCTAGGGCCCTCAAACGCCTGGCTGTCTTTGTCCCGCTGTCTCCTCCATATATTACCTTTCTTTGCCTCCCACACACACCCTGTTTGCTCACAGGCCGTTTTAGGAAGCTGGTTTGTTGTCATAATAAAATCAAAAACCAAACCAAAACAAAAAAATGCTGCTTCTGTGCAAGCAGCTTGTCCGTTGGCTTAGTGTGCAGAAATAGCACTGAGTGACAGACCCTGAAGTGGGAGGACAGGATCAATAGCTTGAAGTCAGACGAGAGAGGAAAACAGCAGCACCATGGCAGGCTAAGGCTGCTGAGTCTGTGTATATTAGGATTCACTCCTTTTATTAAATCTCAAGTTCGGTTAAATATGCGCTTATCAATCAGTGATGCACAGTACAAAAGCAGAAGGGAACGTACAGCGTAGCACAGATGTCCTTGCTTTACAAGTCCCTTCGCAAAGCCAGACTTGGAAAAACCTGACCTGCAGACTCCCTCAGAAGCTGTGGAACGTCTCGGCTGCTGAACGTGAAAAAGACTGCAGCGAGTACTGAGAGTTCATCAACACGTGAAGCTGCTGGAAACTCTTACAGGCTGAGTCTTTGTTCAATGTCCAAACTAGACAGTGTTTCTCCCCACAGGCAGAAACACTGATAAATGGATTGGACAGGTAGATCCATCAATGCATCTTTGGTGATACATTACACCAGCTAAAAAGAAAATTCTGAAATAATTCCAAATGCAAGCCACTTTAAAAAAGCACACAATAGACTCTGCTCATATGTCCAGTCTGCAAGCCTGCTGTGTGGTTTGAAAACTTATACCCTTAGCCAGGAATTACTACTAGGGTGTAATTTGCTGAGCAGTTCTTCTAACAGTGGTGCTGCCTTGAGTAGTTTCCCTCCCAAGTAGTTATTTTTAATCCAGACCAGTCTGCTACAGCTTGGCCCATCCCACAGCTACAGAACAGTAGTACAGACACATCTGAAGGGTGAGGAGGGCACTTGCTTTAGCCTTGATGCAGCTAAAAGAAATGCTTGTAAAAAATGTGAATGTTCCCTGTCTGTTTCAATACAAAATAAAGTGCTTTAGTTTAAATACCTTCTGCAGTGGAGTAAGTTAAACCATTTAACTTAAATAAATTCATGACAAAACAAACTACAGAGGCAGTGACTTTTAATTTGCTTGTGTTCTGATCTTCATAGGTACACGTGAGCCTGCCCATTCAGTGTATGTTTTAATTAATACAGTATGCAGTGGGTGCATATGTTTACATCAACTTAATCCTGTCTTTGGTTTTAAATTTAACAACAAATATTATACGAAAATAAGACAAGTTGACAAATTTGGTAACTAGAAGCATTTTCTTGTTTGTTTTTTTTTTTTTAAAGTGGCATAATGTGCCACAGACCACATCACTGCAAAAAAATAAAGACCATAACCCCAAACACCGAAGATGAAACCATGAACTAATGGAAATCCAGTACAGAGCTAGAGCTAGGCAATTGGGATTCAAAGTCCAATAAACCACTGACCACATAACATGCAGGGATCAGTGAGAGTGTGCTTTTACATTTCCCAGTCTAAGAACTACTGGATTCTAAAAAGTACTTAACTTTTCTGTGGAAAATTCTCAGTATATCTTGCGTGGGACCACCAAAGACAATTTGCGTTCCATCATTTCAAAGCCCACTTAACTACTTTTGCTTTACCCTCGAACACTATTTACTTCGTTGAATCCAAGGGAACACGAGCACATTTGAGAGGGGATTTGAATTGATTTCAGCAATTGACTTCTGAAGTTTGGTCTACAAGACAGAACCCTCACGAGGAGCAAGAAAGCCACTTTCAGAGCATTTTCTTTATCTCAGGAAAGGATGTGGGTATTGTTGATTTCTTCATGCATAGTAGAGGTTGACACTGACTGCAAAGCACTAAAACTCTCACTTCAAAGCAAAAGCCTCCTTGAAATATTAACTGTTAGAACATAATTAAATAGTGCAACAATCCAGTTGATACTTGTCCGTAGTACCCTCCATATGAAGCCAACAGACACTTACTCAGGACCATGGTCCTGAATTTCACCAATGGTGAAAAATTGGTAAGATGTTCTGATAAAGAATAAATATATTTTCAGAGGTCAGCTCTCAATTTCATGTCAAAAAGCCACTGTCATTTGAAAAACCCCAGCCAGAATTAAAACAATAAAAATGGAAATAAAGCAAGCACTGGGTTTTGCTCCACATGTTCTCAGTAACTTGAAATTTAAAAGTTTTCAGATTACATCATTTAAATATCAGCCTTTAAATATACTACCAATGATTTATCTAAATGCCAATGGGTACAGAAGAAACTAGGACCACAGTCTCCCCAAAACTTTATGGCACAGAGGGTACTTGTGACTTCCTAATTTGCTCACCTCCAATCCCCACCAGCCCACTGTTAGGGGAAATTAAAAATATATTCTCATTGATAATGGATACATTATCCTAACAGTCCAGAACTCTTCAGATGTTTTATTTTATATAATCTTGGAAGTTGTATACAGAAATACTTCAGACACTAGGAGAGCGAGCATGAAAGCACCCCATATGGGAACAATGTCAGAGTTTAAGCAGAATACTTACTCTGTGCCGCTTTCAACCATTTGTGTTAGGAGGGAAATGCCATCTAGGTTTATAAATTCTTGGGCAAACGTAACATCCCGTGAGTAGTTGGCTAAGTCTTTCAGTGCTTCTAACTTCGCATCCATACTAGAAGACTGAATCCTCTCGTGGAGCTGCTGTGCATTTTGAGCCTAAGAGAAACAAAACATACAAAACAAATACAGCAAAAAAACTCTCATTACAATAATGAATAAAACATTACCGCAAGCAAGAACAATGGCCATATTTAATATTAATGATACTTAACGCTTGCATGCTCAGAAATGATTAAGTAGGTCACATACAAACTACTTTTGTAAAAGTATATTACTCATATATTACTGCATTATTACCTACAATTATTTGGATTGTTGCAGAATCTGAAGCTGAGCAATGGATAGATATCTCATTGTCTCAGGCAAAATGTAAGTAGTACAAAAGACAGCCTTTGGCTTGAAGAGCTTATGTGTCATATCAATACAAGTAGAAATGAAAATAAACCAAACTGTATCAGCCTATCTCAGTATAGTAATAGCAGCACTATTTTTCCCCCTCAATGCTTACTAAGTTTACACACTTCTCATGACCTTTAACAACAAAGGCCATATACTGTCCTAATCAGGTTATATCAGTAGAGACCAACTTCGAGCCGTCTGCTCCTTCCTCCCCCTCTTCCTTTTGTTCACAATCAACTCAAAAATTCACATACTCTCTTACAAGGAGCATAGGAATAATTACTTCCCACATAATACTATGATATTAGCACTCATACATCTTTACGCAGGTTCAATATCCACACATATTAGGCTATTCTGCCTGTTAATGATTCCAATACTGGAGGAGACAGTGAAATCCAAAATGAACAGTGATAATAAAAAAGGGATATTTAAATAATGCATATTAAATTGTGTCTCTCTTTAGCCGTACAAATGCTGTAAAATACATCTCGTATTTTCAATCTGATGCTTTCACTTACCTGAACACAATACTCAAAAGTTTCAGTCAATAGCTAGCCAGCCAATACTTTTCTTAGAAAAATAATCCCCCTCATGGTATACAGATACTTGTAAAATTCAATTTCCTATAATTCACTTCTTACCTGCACCAAATGAAAGGCAAATGAGAAGCTATGTGTCATTAGGAAACTAAATTAATGGTAAATTCTGCTGAGAGTTATTTTCTGTAAGATTATGCTTATTCTTTCTCAACTGGAGAAGAAAAATAAAAGAAAAGGTTGTGCTGACAGACACTTCCTTTTCTGTTCAGGTAATGAATGTACTCTTCTCGGAATCTTGATCTGCAGAGATGACCATCGCTGGGATAGTAGACATTTTTAGTGCAAGTGAACATTTAAACAAGGAACACAGGAAAAAACACCACCATGTCGTTACAGCTTCCTATCTTCCTAACTTTGCTTCACAAACATTAATAAATTAAATATCCCAATATCCTCCAAGATCAGCAAGGTTTGTTACTTCCCATTTTTACAAAGTAAAATTAATGCATGGTCTCCAATCAGCTTTTGGCCAGAACCTATGTGGTAAGGAGCATGTATGGGGAGGAAATACCTTTTAGTTAGTATGACTGTGTTCAACATCTTCAGTTAAGATAGCACTGAAAGAAACACAGTATCTTTAGTCCTGAGCTTTTCTATGCATTAAGTATTGGGTGGTGCAGCCATAGCAGCTACATTACCTATAAAAAGGCAGAATCCTGTCATTCAAAAGGTCTTTCTGCCACCCTGATTTAGCTACCCCATCAATAGGTTTCAGTTGTAATAGGAAACAATGGCTTATACACTCTCTCCGTAACGGCAACAGCTGTACGAATGCTACTAAAACAATATTCTCTCAATCTTAAGCAGCTGGTAGACTAAAACATTTGCCTATGGAAGATCCCACTAACTTTCAACTTCCAAGATAACCACAGAATACTTCCTCCAACCCCTTCCCTTCATCAGAGTGGGTGAAGGAAGTTTTGCTACAAAAATTCACAGCAACCACCATTATTACCTGAACCAGAAGTTCAACAGCCAACTCCTACCTCACCAAGCAACCTCTACTGTAGACTCTCCACTATAAGAACTCAGGAAGACTGAGATGAAAAGCATCCTCAAAACATTACTCTCTCTCAGAATACATGCAACATCTGAATTGCTGCCCATCTCGGAAAAGAAACACTTCAGAAAATCTTCAATACCACCATGGTAGATGCATTCCCCTGACTTTGGAAATGGTTGTTCAAAGTTAACCTTAAGCTCATTAAGATCTGTGCACATGCATTCTTCCACGTGCCATGGTTCTGGGAAGTTACCACCCCCACTGTCTGCCTACTGAAGGATACAGTTCTTCTACCTGGTTCAGTGTGACTGACCAACTCTCCAAGCTGCTCAACTACTAAGCCTGAGCGGGCAGAACTTGGGCAGCAGAGCTGTGGCCAGACAGATGGGGACTGTAATTACCTGTGTAGCACAACAGCAAGCAAGCAAGAACACGTAAGTAGAGCCACAAGAAAATCCTCCTCCAAAACCCTTCACATCATACCTACACCTGCTGTGTAAACAACACCTCATGTTCGCACACATTAACAACAGATTATTAATGGCCAAGTTCACCCTTCCTCTTGAGGAGAGATTCCTGCTCCCAGCATAAACATCTGGGGCTGGTGAACTGCTGCAGCCATCCCAGTTAGACTTCCCTTACACATGAATCAATACCAAGCATGGAAAGAGCTAACCCTACTTCTCACCAAAACAGAGACCACCAGTACAGGGATGTGCATTAACAGCTCACCTGTGCTGCAGAACAGCAGCATGAGCGGGACCAACCTAGTGACAGAGAGACCTTAATCCTGTTTCCTCTGAAGGGAGCAAGAGCTTTGAAATTCACCGCACTAAAACCAAAATACAATCTTAGATCAGAGACAGCTTGGTCTCCTCCACAGAGCACCAAAATCTATAAAGCAATGTCTCTCTGATACGAAAGTGGTTCAGCCCTGTTTTAAGCAAGTAAAAGAGAGCTTACTAACATCATAGGCTTTACCCTGGCTATGCCAATGCTAATGTCCCATCAGCAAAGTTTCTGGACAGCTGTACTTTTCTTACATTAAACAAGTCGTGCAAGACACTGCATCCAATAGATCTTGCTCCTATTATCGGAAGAGCAAAGAACTGATACTGGCAGAGATTATCTTGATTAAAGGAGTAAACCAATATTTGTCTCAGCAAGAGTACTACTACGTGTCTCACTGGAAACATGGCCAAAAGTTATGTTGGCTGTTGTCATCACAACTGCCTGATGGGTGAAAATATTATTTCAGTGAATACCATGCAATTCTCACAAGCCTCTTAGTTCTTGTTGCCATAGCACTCATACGTGCTTATGGAATGTACAGCTCACTTATGACTGCATTAAAAAATGAAACCCAGATGAAATATTCTCCAAGTGCTTACCAGGGAGCTCTTTTAATGATTTACGATCCATCAGTGGATGGACAGAGAGCACAGCTCATTAAAGCAACAGCAGAGCTAGCTGCCATGTCTCTGTTCTTATTGAAATACCATTCAGGTAAGAATAAATAAATATATAAAATCTGCCCAACTGAGAACCGTTATGAGGGAATTAACAGAAACATGGCTGTTCAAGTAAATGAAAGACAGCATTAACTGCTCTCCTGGTTAGAAAGGAAGGAAGACAGGAATCTTGCAAAACGTGTGCTGCTGAAGCCCCAGCATTTCAAAAGGCTGTCAAGAGGCATAAGCTGCATGTCTAGTCTTAAATGACTTGCTCCAAGGACAGCCAGCAAGGTTGCCCTTAGGGAGTAGCAGTGCTTAAAAGGAGCCGCTTGATGAGATTGTCAGCTTAAAAAGAAAACTAATGACCTAAATCCAAGATGTGACTCTGTTAGAGACTCAAATAGCCATTTGGAGGTTAGGAAACCCAAGATCATCCTAACAAGGGATTCTACTGATCAAATTATCATTTCTTTGCCACCGAATACTTTGTGCAAACTTTGAAAGCAACTTATTATCCAAGCACACACAGGGTTTCTGTACAGAATACTAAATACAGTGAGCCAGGGCAGGAGGGGGAACACAGATTTCAAATGCAACCACTATCAAATACTAATGTGCTATAGAAGAAAGTTGGACCATTGATTTAAATTGCTATTTTGCCGTTATGTAAGCAGTGTTCTTCTTTATCCTTTAGAAAAAGCAAATAAAATAAAATACGAGCATTTTGGTCTGCCCTGTAGATAAATTAGTCACATTACTCAACTTTCTGCTAGAAAAAGGGCATACAGACAATCAGTAACTACCAAATACAGTTTGGTACTAACCAAACAGGTGCATTTCTGTGATTTAATTTAAATCACTCGGCATTGAAACACCATGGTAGTTTAAACTGCTGCCTTTTCCTGGCTTGTTACTGCCACTTCATCTACAACTGTATATATGTCAGAAAGCAACAGAGGAGCGGGTACGTTACATAATCACCGTTATATGCAAACCAGATTCAACAGACCCAGCAAGGCTGACTAGCATCTGATGCCAGGTAAGCAATGCGATCACATTTTAATTAGTAAAGGTGTTAATTGTTAACATTTTTACATTAATACTCAAGCACAATTTCTACATCTAAAGCCCTGTACAAATGTAATACACAGAGCAGTCCTAAGTCATCACTATACACAATTAAGGGGGCAGAAAGGGAGGAACAGGGAAATTGGTCATGTCTAGAGTTGCGTACTAAATCAGTGATAAAAGCATTACAGATGCATAGCCATATGTGTTATGTAAATATGCCTAAAATAAGTTTATGCAATCAGTAGCCGCTTATGAATGTCTGAAGAGCAATTTTTCCTCTTGCTGCATTTGAAACAATCCTTTTTGCTTACTATTCAAAATATGCCTTTGGAAACATGAAAACATGAGATTAAACCTTTATCGATAAAAAGACAACAACCAACTTCCTAAATCTTCCTCCTGTACTATAAGCAGACAAATATAAAAGTGGCTTATTGAACTCCATGCTCAGCGCTCCTGATATTGGGTTCAATAATAACTAATTCACCATTGCATGATAAACATAATCACAATCATAGCCTGGACCTGCAAATATTTATGCATTTACTGAACTTCAAGAACATTAAGTCAGCTGAGCACATATTAAAGCAACTGTAGATCAAAGATTATAGACCAGATCCCCAAACTTTCACTCAAAACATAGAGGATTCAGATGTGTAAGTAGAAATAGCTTAAAAAAACTCTCTACGCTTCCTTGTCTGTGTAGATCACATATAAATAAAAATCCATGTTGCTTACATCTGTAAAAGCATTCAGGGAAAACACTACGATGACTATTCACAAACACACCTATTTACATGATTGGTCGTGCTAGAAATGCTGATACAGCTTCCTACAAACAACTTACAGGTTTGAGACTTCAACCAATCTCCAACCAGGGGTTCAAAGAAAAACGTGCACAAAAGCAAATGATCAGGCACCATAAATACCACATTAGAATAAATACCACCCATGAACTCAACTTTTAAGCCATACAGCTCATGAGCAAGTCATGTTTTTAAGTGCCCAAGAAGCTACTTTCAAATAAACAGGGAGTGCTCAATTAATCAGTTCTGTTTGAAAATGACTAAATAAAACAAAGAGGGCAGTTCCTTCAGTTTCATTTTCCCAGTATTTTAGCATCCTTTCAAAATGATTAGTCATTTGAACGAGGATTTGCAGGATCCAGGAAGGAATCCTGCAATTGCATGCACTAAAAGGTTGGACCCTGCTTGCTGCATTGCAGGACACAACTGTCCTTCTGGAATAGTCTCACACTTGGGAGCAATTACAGCTCATTTATACACCTACCCACCATCTACTGGAATATGGGTATCACAAAATAGACAATAGCAATCTGGCATTTCAACTGCCACATATGTTCAAATACAAAGAAATGTTGCATAAGAAACTTCCGATGAGTCCCTTCAGAAATGCAAATGGACAAAGGGGGAAAATAGGTCACAGAAAACTGCAAAAAACACACAACAGCACAAAGAATTGTTAAGAAAGATGATAGGAGAGGATAAAAATAAATAAGAAAGATGATATAGGAACAAAGATAATATGAGAGAAATTCAATCTCTACTCAAGTTACCTAGGAAACAGAGTGTCTGTGTGGTGAGTGGTTTATAAAGGAAAAAAATAGCATTGTTTAGAAAAAAACAGCCTTTCAGAGAATCGCACAAACTTAGCAAACAGACCTACGAAACAAAGAGGCAGTTCGAATTCCCACCAGCCCTAACAATTGGCATTTGCAAAGTTTTAACTCAAAGAAGTTTAAAATAGACACGTTGTAAATCTCTGAAGGCAAGCATTTATAATGGATTTAGCAGCACACCATAACTGCAGTTTTGCCCTTGCAATATTAGCAATTTTCAGAAAAAGATCCCTATACACACACACAAAATAATCTAAATCTGAGATTAAAGGAGAGACAGTATTTATCTTTTAGATTTGGGGAGTTAGATTTCCAATCCTAATTTTAAAAAGATAACCCAAAAATGCTGTTTTACTACTTTTAGATAAAACTACTTTTTTCCCTCCCTCCTTTCACTCTTTAATAGTACCTGCTCCGGGTACATGAGCAATAGACAATTTGAGGCTAATGACAACAGAACTCAAAAAGATCGTATCTCATCCTTCTCACTCAATTTTCAATGACTCACAGCCTGCAACTGTGAATGGGCATAGCCAGACTACTGGCTGTCATGGTAATAAGTTGCATGAAAATTAAGAACTAGAAAAGCATTTTAAGCTCGTGTAGCCTTCAGAACTGGTCAAAACGATTCCTCTCAACTCTTCAAGGAAAAAAGTTTCCTAAAAAGGCTTTTGAAGTTCAGGACAGATTTTTTTCTTTTTTTTTTTTTTTTTTTTGCCCCTCATAGTCATGAAGTAGGCAACTCAGGCCTCTGGACACATCTCAGACACTGCATAATCTGTAAGTGGCTCCTCTCAATCTTCCTCTCCTCCTTTTCTAATTCCTCCACCTCTTCAAAAATGCATTTTTGGTATGATTTTCTTTTTCTGGGGGAAGGAGGAGATACTTTCAGCTTTATACTGATGCAGGATAGATAAAAAAGGGGGAAAATTTTTTAGAATCTTTATATTTTCACAGGATGAGAAAAACATTTCCCACCCAGCTCTAGCAGTTAGGAAAGCATCTTTCCCATTTTGCAGGAGTATATCATGCAGTCTGTTCTTCACATTATCTCCTTCAACTACTGTTACTCTCATATAGAATATCAGAGGAAACATAGAAACAGATGGCCTGTTAGCTTTTCAGGGTAAATGACTGGCATTGTGTGGGTCACCAGTCTAAAAACCACAGCTTGGAAGCCTTTAATCTATCTATCTATTTTAGGTACCTCTATGATGACCACTTAGACAATACCTTAAAAGCAAAGATGCTATTGTAGGGTGGGAATGGCAGAACTTCATTTTATATCTATTTTAAGAATACTCCCTAATCTGACAAAAACCAATCCAGTCCTTTGAAACTTCCTTCCAAGCCACCTCCCTAATTCTGGGAAAAAGTTAACAAAAACTGTTTAAAAACATCAGAAAATACAAAAATAAGCACTCCTTCAAGGATAAATATAAATACTGAAGACTAGAAAGTAGACTGGCCTTCTATCTTACAACAGGATGGCTGAATCACTCCTAACTGCAGGCCAGTGCCAGAGTGGTCCACAACTTGGTAGGTAAGGACCCTTGTCTTGGTTGACTGACCCTAAGGCAAATGACCAAAGAAACAGAACAAGCAGAAGAGAGTCGTATACAAAGCCCCACCTTCCTGCCCATAGGTATTAGCAGAAAGTGTTATAAATCCAAAATTTGTCTTTTGTGTTTGTAGGTCATGTTTCTAACTGTACAATTTATCATGAACACAGACAGTCATTTCCACAGACCAGTCGCAGTACAGCCTCTCTTCGGTTTTGTATGGTGCAACTGGTTGTGGATTTTGAGACAGGGGAGGATTCCATGAGTCGTCTCATGCTGTCATTCCATGCTGTGGTTACACAAAAGAATGATGCAGTGTGTTTGGACCACATTGGCTCTTGATGAACCACAGATGTTGTTTTGATTTCATGAGATCACAAGTCTGGGCAGTAGATAGCCCTACGTTAGTGTAGTGGATATTTGTTCTTAAGAAGTCCCAAAGGTTAGGAGAAGCTGGTGCTGGGGCCGTCTGTTTCTGAGTAAGTTCCACCAAACGGGGTTTACTCCACCACCCAGTGGTTTCCCAGTCTACAAGGCTGTTCTGATGACACATGGCAAGACAGTTTATAGTCACATAGACTCTAACAGAGCCTTGGTCTTAAGCTGCTATTTATTCTTATGACTGTAAAGCTCTGTATATAACGATCACTGAAAAAGATGATGAAGGATAATGGAAATCCCTTGTCTTTGCCCAGCTGGCTGCTGCTTAGAAGTGCTTTCTGTTAAGAAGATTAATACACTCCTGTAGATTAATATTGCAGTCACTTATTAAAAATCTTAGGGCACGTATATGCTTCCATATTGACTTCTTCAATTTCCACTTATACACAAACCTGCGTACAAATTCAGACACCTCCCAAGTCCCATATAAGCCACCATCAGGTTAAGCAGGCTGGGGAGGAGTGGAAACACACGATGCTTGGAGAACCTGGGAAGTTAGTAACAACATACACTTCTCTGTTTCTTTACTCTGAGCCTAGTCCTTGCTAGCTGAAAAGTGATCCATCCAAAAAAGTATCAATAATATCTGCATGACTTCTATCTAGAAGTTTTCTCATTTTATGGCAGTAAATGACCCCACTCTTAACAGGTTCAGAGGCCAAAACCACCACAGTTCCATCTTGCCTGTTCAAATGAGCTGCAGTACAGGGTGGCAGAATTTGGCCATAAGAATGCTTTGAATCTGCAGAAGCTAGAACACCGCCACAAAGAGGTAAACCATTTTAATGGCACACTACATTTGTCAGCAAGGAAACGGGATTGCTGCTGCCTTAGACATACGTCTTCTGGGACTAATAGTGGCTTTCAGCGTGTGGCAACAGTACTGCTCAACTCAGCAGGATAACGGGTCATTACAAGGCAACCAGCAACTCTGCCGTGCTTCTTCAGGAGCTGGCAAGAAGGTGGTGTTGGGGGCGGGGAAAGACCAAAAAAAAAACCCAAAACAAACAAACAAAAAAACCCAGTAAAATCTCAACATTACGGTCGCTGCTCACTCAATAAAAACCCAGAGAGCAGGAAAGCTCTGACCTGAGCTGCCCGACAGAGCTCTCCATGATTCAACTCCCAGCCTTTTCTCTTGCCTCTGAGATCTGGGGCAGAAAAGGAGCACTTGAGCGAGGCTGCAATGCCAACAGGGAAGCAGAGGTATCTTGGACACGAAAGCTGTTCTCAGTGGGAGAGAAGTGAGAGACAAAAAACACCCAGTTGTGCCAACCCTATCAGCAAATGTCACTCAGACATACCCCTGCCCCTATGACTCAAAAAAGAGAACAACACCTACAGTCATCTTGTGACCACACCATTATACTCCTTTGCAGGGATATTGTGGGATACAATGTAGCTAAAGCTTAAAAATACATACATCAGTTCACAATGATTTACTAATCAAATCTTCACTTTGAAGGAAGAGAAGAACAGAACAATAACTCACTGGAGATGTTGTTAATCGAAGGATGGCTCCGTTTTTTATTTCATTACGATTCTGCAAGAGAAAAATCCAAAAGGTTTTATTTAAGACTCACATAAAAAGACAAAACATGCATTGAGCAGAATGTTACACTAAACCAGCAACAGTACTTTCCCCTGTCTGTGTGCAAAAGCTTCCCTCTTCCATATGCGAGCTAACATCTATACAGCATTTTTCCCATCGAGGCATACTAACATTAGCTTCAAGAAATAGGTGGCTGTTCACATGATATTTAATAAATCTGAACCCTTTCAAGAATGACTTCATGTTTTTCAAAGTTTAGCTTTCACTGGCAACTTCTAAATATTTTTTTTGAAATATACTGTCCATGGTGTCTGGCTCTGGTACTGCACTACATAGTTGAGGAGTTCGTAAGTTTGCTGAAACCTGTCATTAAACATCTGCAGGATTTAAAAGTTATGCCACTGGCTCTCCATTTTCTATAACAAGAACATGCTGACTTAAACCACTGGAACCAACCCGCTGAGCTCTGCCACCACGACTTTGCATTCTCCCTCAAAGCAAAAAAAAAAACAAAAAACAAACCACCAACCAACACTCCCCCCCCCAAAAAAACCCCTATCACTGTTAGCAGTAAGTAAGGTCCAAACATGCCATAAATCATCCTCCTTACCCGGCTGGCAGAAAGAGGCAGCATTAAACATTTTCTTTTCATTAAGCCAACATAACTTGTTCAATTAAACTAAAGCTATGGGGAGATAAAAAAGCTGCCAAGGCATAAGCTATGGCGTACGCTTACAGTATCCTCACAACTTTGTGGTCAATGCCCATGGGCATGGTCTTCCCTTGTGGTAAGCACAGTGGAGCCTGCCCCTCTTCCAACAAGTTTTCACCACAGGTTGAAAGAATACGGTACCCAGCACAATGAACGTACTAACAGGTACTGACTGCGCACAGCGCAACGCACGGTCATAACTCTGCTCGTGGTTCAACAGCTTGTTCATCGGCTGTTACCCTAATTCACCAAAGGAATCAGAGGAATCCCTAACAGTTTGAGAGACAAGAGCTAATTTTGTTCTAAAGATCACATATTGCAGGCTTTCTGCAGACTGGTGTTTAGCCAAAAAAAAAAAAAAAGGTGTATTTCTTCTCAGGCAGTTTTTCTCAAATTCATTTCATCCTTCTTGCTCCCATTCTGATACATGTCAAATCTAAAATGCTAAAAACAGGATAAATCTTTCCTGAAACCAGGTCAAGTAGTTCCAAAATAAAGCTCTAATACATTGTCTCTTTCTCAGTACCCAAGTCCTCTGTGGGATTGGTTCTAGTTATACACATGATGATCCTCCACCCACCAACACTTCTTCACTCTGAAATAATTCAAGTGCCAGACAACACAGGGGGTACAAGGGAGAAGCTTTTTTACAGTAAAGCATCTTTGCTTACATACGCATAAACTCATCTCAGCCTTCTTCAGCAGTCTCCTCCGGCCAGAACAGCCCCAGGGAGGCCAGCCAGACAATACTTAAGGGAGGGGCAAGAAAGGGTGACCAGCTAAGTACAGGGTGACTTTCCACAGGACTAACGAAGTGCCAGATTTTCTCCTCTCATAGTAAAACAGCACCAGACGCAGCTACGTCTCATCATGTCTAAGGAATCTGTATGAAGTGGCAATAGTGTATTTGTGTGGTTTAATCTAAATCAGTGCTGAAACAAAATCACTTTGCAAACAGTTGTGGTGGCTTAAACTGTTACCTCCTCCTGGATTTGTGGAGCTGAATACAATTGCCATAGGACAGACAGTCAGCATAGGCTAAATCTACATCCATCAAAAGAGTAGGCTAAGGCATTGGACCTCAGCTGCATCAGGCCAGGGTATGAGCACACGGACACACACACACAGGTTCATCACTTGTACTTGGAAGGTAGCAAATCCCAGCATGCAGCAATATAAAAACCAGTTAGGGAATCCAACAAAAATTAAACAACTTAAACTGTACCAATCACATTCAGAAGTGAAAGTTCACTGATAACTTTATGAAAATATGGGAGCCAAGTAAATAGACTGTTCTTAAACATAAGTAAGAGCACCCACACAGGCTTACTTTTTTCAGCAGCGTAACTTTACGCTCGAAGTTTCTCCTGTTTCCTGCTCTAATTAACACGAACGACCAAATCAGATGTACAAATTAGTTCACGTTTTAACAAGCTAACTCACTTCATCTGGGCAACAACAAGCATCTCTGCAAACACTCTTGGCCCATTGCAAACACAGGGTACCAGGCTTTGTGTGAGAAGGCTACACTGTGGTCTCAGAAGGTCCAAGGAGTTTGGTGAACAGCGGAGTTACTACTCCAAGGCAGGGTGCCTCCCTCATCCCTCTCCTGCTGCATGCTCCCTTTTCGACCTCGCACCAGCTCTGACAGTGGACAGACCTGTTTGAGGGGTCAATCGCAGGATCTCACTAACCCGGCAGAAAGCAGCCTTTGCTGGAAAGAGAGAATAGTTTTCTGTCAGGTTAATAAACAGAAACAAGCTCTGCAAGGGTTGAGCACCAGTGCTAACCCCGCAAAGATGGTGGAACCACAGCTTTGGGAGCAGGGAAGGGGTGAGGGAAAAAGAGAACAAGGGAAGCACGAGGAGGAATTATAGCTTCCCTTTTTAGGAGCAGCAAGCTGTCAACTACATCCCAACTTATATTAATTGGCAGTTGCTTCAGGCTGAAGCGATGCTCCAGTTACAATACACAATTACAATAGCTTTGGCACGAGCTGAAACCCTAACCCATAAAAAGTTTGGCTTAACTTGATATACTCTCTACAGTGTCATGCATGCAGGTTAAAAAATAAACCTGTAATTACATAAGGACACTTACAGATTGCATAGATTGAATATACAACCAATCTAGCAAGTGACAAATATCTTGTTAAAAATATACTATTTCTCTATAGTCAGAGGAATTTAAAAAAAAAAAATGGAAAAAGGGAAGCCAATAACCTGGTTGAAGTTCAGACACCACATACAGATAAACAAAAGAAGTACTATACTTCAGAGTGACGGTATGTCAGCAGGTTATATATAAAATAGCAGAGGAAAAAGAACACACAGAGTACATAAAAGCGTCACTGTTTATTTATCAAGCAGAGTCTGAAACACCAAAGTTTTCAGCCTCAAATTTGTGATGCCTGTTGGAGCCCACAGCACAGGAAGCACAAAGACCTTTGTCTAGTCATGCCTGGCTCAGAGCAAAGTGCCTAAGTCTGCCCTACACCGTAAATTCAATCACTGTTATCACAAGAGATAGAGAGTTCATCTTCAACTCCTAACTGAGACAAAGACTTAAGGAAAACTGCCCATGCCTTCCCTCTGAATGTATTCAAAGTATCAAGTCTCCAACGCAGCAGGCTAGCCAAAACTTGGAAAGGGTTAGCTGTTCCCCAATCAAAAATCCAATTTTGTTTATGCATTCTAAATAATGACTTAAGCGCCTACCAAGAAACAGCGTGTAAGTGTACAATTAAGCCAAGAGGATTTCCTACATTAACTGTGTGATGCAGTAGTCGGCATGCCAGTTAATTTCAATTGCAACATTTACACACAGTTAATCTGCTTAGTATTAGGGACAGCATCCTGTGGATTTCTTTTCCAGGATAACAGAATGTCATCCCAACACAGCAGCTTGGCTTTGGCAATCATACCCATAAGCACCACTGCTATTCAGGACAGGGTACACCACCACCAAAAACCTCTTCCAAGACATTTCTGATCTGTTTCTTAAGCGTACATCAGGTCTGTAGATGTTGTTCATGTTGTTGATCTTTATTAGAGAAGCTTATTCCTGGGCAGAGAAGGAACTAGTGAAACAGCACTAGCCAAAATGCCCCTAAAAACTCTCAGAAACATGAAAATAGATTTATTATAAATGCTACCTAGAACTAAGACAGCAGTTATATTATGGATACAAATAAGTCCTTTTTGCAATGTTATGTCTAGTAAGAGCCTATACTCACCAGATGATTTCATTCTAATTGAGCAGGTAGTATTTCCAAGCATCATACAGCTGCACGACACTTTCCAAGCTGAGTTTTCAATCAGACAGACAAGTACTATCATGTAAACAAATAAACAACAAAGCACAGCAGGAAGTGGAGGATACCTGGACAGTTCACCTTGTGCTCACATCTTAGGGCCCTCTGTCTTCCAACTCCACCAGCTGGAGCAACATGAACCTCGGTTATCTGCCACCAGATTCTGTTCCTTCTTAAAGCTCTGCCTTTACAGTGCCATAGGCTACTTCCCACAAAACACGTGCAGGAGGCTTGCATAGACTTGCATCTAAAAAGCAGACCCCAAGCATTAACAGAGTCCATCAAATCATGGAGAGGGAATGAAGCTATGTGAACTCGCTTTCAAGAAACCCTATCAAAACAGTCAAGCTGTTTATTCGGAGCTTTGCTGGAGACACACTTCGGAAAATTTATCAAGCAAAATTAAAGTTTATTTTGCCATGTATTTGTCTTATCATTTTAATAATCTGTTATGCCCAGCAAAATGCCTCAAGATTCAGCTCACTGTAACTGGTTGGAATGGAATGTTTTCTTAACATATTTGAGGAAGACCTAGAAGCATTGGTTCCCATGGTTATAGCTCACTCAGCACTATTCTTTAACCTTGACCAAACAGCTTCCTTCAAACTTCCTTAACTGGGCTAAAGAATAACAGCCAAGAAATCTAAAATTCTTCATGTGTTTATATCATTAAGTACTAGATTCTTCCCTATTTCCATACCACTATTTATTACACCTTCCTCCAAATTGACAGAACAACAAAAATTAGAGCTATGAAATAACTTTAAGTTAGTGACGTCATAACATTTTCACGAGGATGAGTTTGGGCAAGTAGTAAATAAGGAAAAGTGACACTTAATAGAGTTCATTTCTAAGTCAACAACTCAGGAAAGCGAAGCAAAGTCCTTGTTGGCAGATATTCCTTAAAGCACTGATTCAATGTGCTACAGCAGCCAGTAAACATCAGGCCACCATCAGAAGTGGTACTGTCAACTAGACAGAGGACATAATTTTGCCATGACACAAGAACTTCCTGCACGCATACACTGGGCACTGTGTGCAGTCCTGATCTTCACATCTTGAGGACACAGTAGCATCACGGAAAATGCAGAGAAAGGCGAGTGAAATGCTCAGTCTCATTGAGCAGCTGCCTCACAAGGCAATGTCTCCTCAGTTGGGAGGGACAAAGGCCAGAGGAGAGAAAGTAGCAGACAAGCTGAATGCAGAACTGTTGTTATCAAACCCTGCAGTGTGAGAACTAGGAGGTAACTTCATGAAAGCAGTAAGGGATCAGTTTAAAGCAGATGAACGATGTACCTCTTCATTTAGCAGGCAGTGAGCTTCTTGAGCTTGCTGTCACAAGAGGTTGTGAAAGCAGGCAGTATCAGCAGGTTCAAGAAGAGATGAAAGAACTTCATGGCCCTTATATGGACACTGAATGGACTAAGTGTAGATGTAGCCTCCAACACCGGTAGCACAACAAATGTGAATGCTGAGGAAGCAGCGAGTGAAAGCCATCACCAGGTCATAAACCTGAATGGCATTTGCTACTGTTACAGCTGGAGATAGACTAGATGTAACATTCGGCTGATTTGGTAGGAAATTTCTTAAGTTCATTTTAGTCACTGAAAACTTTAGTAAGATGAGAGTTAAGAGATACAGGTAATTATCAACATTGTACTACTTGGCATGACAGGACTGTACGGTTTTAGAAGAAATACTGAGGTGATTAATCTTGTGATAAAATTCCTTTCTGGGAAGCTGCTGGAAACAGGGAGAATGTCTTTTAGTTTTCATGTTAGAATTTGATGATAGCATTTTCCTTGAAAAAATTAAGTGTTGGTAGTTTGGCTGAAGTTTCTGAAGAGAGTAAGTTTTCTGCATGCTACTTATTTACCCCTATTCAAGGATTACAGCAGCTAGTCAATAAACCAAGTTACACCAGTGGTGCAGTTTCAGGGTATATCTAATCCAGTGCAACTCTACAGCCCACCGGAGGCACAATTCTGCACGCATCCTTCTAGCACGTGGGCTCCCAACACTTTACTTACATTGGATCTACCACCATGCAGCAGCACAGTCAACCACCTAACCTTAAAAATTTACTTCTTCCTCTCCCATTCATTCAAAAAGGAGGGAGAAAAAATATCAACTGTTTTCTTCTGTCAGATCCATGACTTGAACCAACTCACCTTCCAGCACTACAGTCACTAGGATGCTAGAGAAGTGAAGGGAATGAAGCAAGAGAGGGGAAAAAAGAAAGCCCAACTACCTTTTTCTCCAGCAACCCCCAGTTATACCAGCTTGAATGCCACTGAAACCACATCCTAAGAAAAGGTCCATAGTTTGCATGATTTATTCATCTTTAGGCGGAAGGATCTACAAGGACAAAATTATCAGGTACCACTTGCTCTGCAGAGCAGCAGTGGTACTACACGGTGGGCAGACATCCTTCTGACGCATTAAAAAAAGTTACACATGAGTTATTTTTAACTTGGATCAGTTCCCCAATTCAAGCAAACACACAGCTGTACCAGTAACACAGAAAGGGTGGGCAGATAACAGGCAGCCCCAGCGTCCTCTGATAAGTTGGAACATAAGAGCTGCACCCTGCAAAATAAACATCAGAAAATGACAGACTTAACTGGGCTCATACTGTTGTTGGTGAGATCAGAACAGGGAACTGGTATGGACACCAAAAAAAACCAAAACCAAAACCAAACCAAAACCAACAAACCAGTAAGGATTGTCAAATTGAAGTCAATACTTTGATGCAGTTCATCCAACACATTCACCCACACCAGTACTGAGGGGTCAGTGCGGGAGCAGTAGCTTCTTAAGCGGATGCTGCTACTAAGAGAAATAGCTGAAGACCCAAGCCAAGACTGTGGTTCATAGTCACTTTTGTCAAATCAAAGCACAGCTTGCTACCATAAAGCACAGTTTTGCTTTTCAGTCTCTTGCTCGTTCCTACTATCATTTTTATGTGGCATAAACAATTGTGTAACTACTTGATCAGTCAACAAGGGAACAAAAAGCTGAGAACTTTATCATTTGGTGTTTTGCCCAGTTTGCAAGGGAAAAAGACAGGAATAAGCTCCATAGAATAAGCAGGAAAAGAGGGTCAGCTCATTTTACAAGCATCACATTTGGAACCACACTAGGACTTGTTTAAGGGGAAGCCTGCAGGTGCTTGTGCTTCTCTAACACATGCATCCTACTCCTACTCCCTCGCCTGAGCCTTCCTCTCAGACACAGGGAGACTGTAGGTAAAATATCCCTTCTTCATTTGTGACTACAGTCAGAATTTGCCAATAAGTTCATTCCACATCAGCCTCAGCCAGTTCCACAAGCAACTGAGGGACATAACAGCTCACAGCTGTTAAAAAGAGCAAAGTTTTGTCCCTCTTCCTATCCTTCCTTTAACTTCTTCCTTCTCTGCAGCCTGTTCCTGGACAGGATGCCAGGGTCCTGCCCCACCCTTACATCAGATCAGGCAGACTTTTTATTAAGCAAATTTAATGAAGTGGCACAAAATGATCCCCCCCTTGCCACCACCTCCAAAAATAGTCCAAAAAATGCTGTAGGCAGCAGAAATTAAGTGGCAGGATCTCATGGGGAAGGGAAGAAGAAATCAGAACTGTTCCCTTTCAGCTGTGAGCTGTGATGTCTGTTCACCACCACTTGTAAAACTGCCCATCTAAACAGGTTGTTCTTGAAGTATGAAGGCAATTTAAAGAGCATTTTTCTGTCAGCCAGATCTTAAACAGAACTGTTCACTGTCAGTTGAACCCAAAACGTTGCACCGTGCCTCTGGTATACCATACCTATCTTCAAGTGCTGTAACAGAAAAGACAAACCTTTTCAGAGCCTTTCCTCTCTAGTGATTACTTGCAAGGCAAAATTACAAACTAAATTCAAGAAAAATAAGTATCTATACAGCTTTTTAAAAAATACTTGATCCATCTCATCCACCTTGATGTGAAATGAAGGAACTAAGTAGAAGATATCCTCATACCAAATATTTAAAAAGGAGGCAAGCAGAAGAATTAAGCTGTTCATGCTGGGGCCAGAAAGTATAACAGGTTGACAGGACAGAATTATTTTCTTTGGAAAATTCAGCATAAACCTAAATTCCTACAAAATGAGTCTAAGAACTAGGACTAATTTGCTAAGAGAAGGATGACCACTGTTCATGAAATCCGCCTGAATGCAGCAGGATCAAAAGTGATTTAGTGTATGGACACTCAAGTTTTACTTCTGTTCACCAGAGAAATATAGTAGTGTCCACTAGTTTTTACTGGAGTCCACAGGGCAGTGTTACCAGAATCCATCAAGGAGGCAGGAGCACAGCCACTCTGACTCCATGTGCTGCCCTTATTGCTAGGAATTTCTGCAGGGCCATGCAGATGCCTCAACATAGTAAGAAATTTGTGAATATGAGGGAAATACCACATGCCCTGTTGGTGACAGAGAAAAGAAAAAGTCAGGCATAGTTTGGTCCAGGTCAAGTCTGGATTGGAATCTGCCATTTATGTAGCATTACTAACAAATGTAATGCAAAATGGCAAACAAGAGGAACAGATCACTTAATACATTTCTCTACTTCCCAGCCTTCATGCCACTTCTCATTCTCAGCTGCTTATGAAGCACCAGGTCCTTCAATGAATCAGAAACCTTAATTATTGAGAATGTTTACTTCCAACTAATTGAAGTCCAATTAGGTCAGTGAAAACAGATGAATACTAAAAACGTGAAAGAAAAAACCTCCAAAAAAAACCCCAACCCTATACGCGTCTCGTTTCTTGTCCTGTCATTTGCATCCACTCCCACGCAATGGCATGGCAGAATTTCACATGAATATACAATTACAGGTTGTATTCAGAAAAAAATAGGTCACAAGCAAAAGCACCTTTGAGAGAGAACAAGCACCAGGGACTCTACCCAGGTTCCCAGCTCAGGGAAGGCAGGGGGTAGAAAGATGTCCTGCCTGCAAACATAGCAAATAGCTGAGTAATGGCAATGAAAGCAAGGCGGGGGCAGCTCCCTTTGCAAAATAGCACAAAAGTCTCTCGAAATTAATGGAGGGAACTCAGTGTGTCTGCTCTCCTCCACTTCATGCAATAACACGTAAGAATGAAAGGGAAATGTGGGAGTCAGGAATGAAGCAGAAAAACACAAGGAATTTTCACAGGCATCAGATGTAAAAAACCGAACACAATGAAATTGTGACTGAATAAAATTGTACTGCAGTCAATAAACAGATGAATGAAATGTCCTTCCATTTAAAAGATAATATAAAATGGCACCAGTATCACCACTTTGTGCTGAACATGCATGGTTAAGAGCTACCACATTCTGCCTCCAGCACTGAAGCCAGCTCAAACACTATTCTTCCCCAATCTCACACTTCTGGCAAGGCCCCCTTGTTGATAAACACTGTGGTTTATCACACCTTCAGCTGGGACAAAACAACCATTTCTGAGGCTGTACTATAATGTGAACAGCTGCAGTGATACAGATCCTTCACCATCTTTTTGTTTTTAGAGAGCAAGTTTGAGCTAGTAATGAACCCTCCCGGACCCAGAGCCCACGGCGGGCAGTGCAGATGCACAAATGGATCTGGAGGAGCCAGACCAAGAATGAGCAGCGATAAAGGGCCAGGCATACCCACCAACGCACTGCATGAGCCGCTCGGATGTCTGTCCCTGGATTCCCAGTACTGCCAGCAGAGGAACACAGTGGACAGATATCCAAGCTGTGGTTTTCAGCCCAGGAACACACATAGCACAGAAAATTATACAGCCATTTCCTACTCTTCATATAGCATCTTCTGTTCTCAACCCAGGCTTGTCCAGGCTATCGTGTTTCTGAGTTGTTACACCTGATGTACACAAGCGTCTACTCAGGTACAACCCGGACAGATTGAAGCAAAGGTGAGACTTTTTTATTCTCTATTACATAGTATGTAGCACAATGAGATCCCGATTCAGAAGTCGGGCTTTTAGATGTTTGACCTACCAAAGAAATGGCCCTCCATGATAAGAAAGGCCTTTAAAAAAAAAAAAAAAAAGACACACCTATTAATGTAATTAAAATCAAATACATTGTGATCAAAACACCAGCCAGGCTTGAGCTTATGCACTATTCCTGCTTGGTTTTCTTGTTCATATAACCTCTTATTTTACTTTGCCCTTTTTTAAAAACCAAAACAAAAAAACCCTACTAAAATACATAAATAATAATTTCCACTGCACTTTCAAGGGCACAGATATAGCCCAACCAGAACCCGGGAGGCAGCAGTCCAAACTGCATCTGCCATGACAAGCCCCACCTCTACTAGGAACTCTGGCTGACGAGATTTGTTAAAAGACCACCCTTATACTGTCTGAAGGAGTTATTGCTACTCCTGTAGAGGCATTTTTCCAAATAATATAGCCAGAAAAAAAAAGAAAAAAAAAAGTAAGAGACAGAACTGCTTGGGCGTTGTTTTTATTTATGTATGGTATAATCAGGAAATATAGGTCAGCTACAAAAGATAAAGAGTTCTGCATATGACAACCAAAACACAGATGCGCTGTTTGCCACCCAAAAGCAAAAATATAATTCTAAGCCATGTGTTGACAGTCCCACATTTGTAACATTTACACTTCAAAGTTTCTTGTTACTTTGTACAAGAATTCATTAATTGCTTTTCTTTCTGGTGACGTTAAACAAGGTGATATTTTAAAAAGGCATCTCCTACCTGGAAGGCCATAAATCAGCAGTGACCCAGGTTCTGCAGAAACATGACCTAAACGTAATGTCTTCTGCGTATGTACAGACATACAATTAATCCTCGAGAGCAGTGAAAAAGATTTACTTATTACAAGCTGTCACTGTCGCAAAAGAGCTCTGCTCACATGCTAGTCAGAGGCAGGTTAAAGCAATGTGGGCTTTAACAATTAGTGTGGTAGCTTCATTGAAACGCATGTGCTTGTCCTCACGCCTGGTGTTTTTCATGTTTTAATTCAGAAAGCAACAATATCCTACTGCACACAAATGAGGCAAAGTATGTAGAAGGGGTGATGGCCTATATAAGCCTCTCTTTATAGCCACTATCCAATAAGCAGTGATAAACAGTGAACAATATCTAATAAAAGTCACAGACATCTGAGTAATACTGGTGGCATTTAGAGCTCTTCTCTCTTATTTATGTGACTCAGTCAGACACTCTGCATATTTTCAGTAGGGAATAAACAAACTCAAAGTCCTCTCTGCAGAACAATCCAAAATGTTATAGAAGAGCATCGTTTTCCACCCTTATTGCAAGTTAAAGGCAGCCAAAAGCAATCAGATGTCCTTTTATGCAGAACAGAAAACATTTCTCTGCTCCAAAGCTGCAGGATCCTACCCAAAGGTGGAGGCAAAGCCCAGAAGGTTCCTCCAATTGTATCAGGACAAATTCCTTCAGCAATCCCAAGTATTCGCTCAATCCTGGCTTCTTGGAAATATTCACTTTACAATCAGAATTTAAATGCCAACAGGCAAGTTCAGTTGTGTCTGGCTTATTGGAAAATGTGCCACAATTCAGGACAATTAGCAAAATAGTCTCATTATTTCATTTGGGTGGAGGCAAAACACAGCAGCCAATAATTACTTCAACCATTTTCCTTGTGGTGGCCTTTGAAGTGTCTGTCAATTGAAACTTGAAAAGAAAGAAGATAAAACACACAAGCAAAAAACGGAAAGATCCCAAAACAAACTGCGACACATTGAGAAGGTTGTCTGGGATGACAAACAGTTAAATGAAAAACCGAAACTGGTCTGCTAAAAAAAAAAAAAAACCAAAAAAACCCAAAAAAACAACAAAAAAACACAAACCCCAAAAAAACCAAACCCCACCAAAACCCAGAAAACCAACACACACACACACACACCCCGCCAAAAAAAAACAACAACCCCACAGCACTATCTTATGATCAACTACTCTATCTGCCTTTCTAAATTTAGCATTTTAAATGCTTAACTGTAACTAAGTTCCCTTCATTTCTTGGGTGGAGGTAAGAATTACAGCAAGAGAAAAAAAATTAGTTCATGTCTCGGTTGTGTTTAAGCAGATCCTAAACAACCGCAGAATTGAAAACAAAACCAAGATATCTTACCACTTACGAGTAAGCTAAACTTAACTGATAAAAAAGGTAAGCAAGAGGCATCTATGTCTATGCAGCTAAGCTCAAGTATATTTAGCTCAAAATACACTGAGGTTAGGGCATCTGCATGCAGACTTCAGGAAGTTTTGAATACTGCTCTTTTCCCATTGCTTAGAAATTGTACTTCTGCAGCACTAATGTGTACACTTTTCCAAGCAAATTAAAAAAAAATTTTTTTTTCATAATTTCAGTAATTTCAGCAATTCTATCAGTAAGGCTAGGAATGAAGGTACTACTTGGTCTCATTCAAATGAGCATGTCCCATTTATTTAGACTAGACATTCCATTTTTATTACAGCTACAGCCATTTCATTACTCTGTGCTGCAATCATTGCATCACTCCATGAATCACCTATCGCCACGCAATCTGGGGACCAAAAAAATAAGTCAGCGTAACATACATAACTGGAAAAAGACAAGACAGCAGGCAGGAGGGTGTAGCAAATATTAGACAGTCACTGAAACTTATTTCTTTTTGCCCCATCAGCCAAAAGAGGGAAGTGACACGCACTGAATGTCTCCCCAGACTTCAAAGAGCACTTCATGTTTTACATATTTCAATTTCCTGTACACCACTTGTCAGCAGAATATGAAACATGCACAAATACCAAAGCTGAAAGGCTCAGTGCTAGTCTCAAACTCAACAGATGTGAAGGCCTTTGCACATTCACTTTTATTTACCTTTCCAAACAAAAAACAAACAAACAAAAAAAACAGTGCAAAATTATTAAACCAGGTCTCCCAGTACCTACCCTTTCATTGAAAATACACTATATTTTTTATATATTTTAATGTAAAATAAATTATTGTGGTAAGCATTTTGATAGGCTATGCAAGAATTGTGTTCAATGATTTACCTACCTTCTCCGTGATGTAGAAATTAGAACTATCAGCATGCTGCAGTGCAAATTGATCATGATTTGCAAGAGACCACCTTAGAAATAAGAACATAAATTAATCACAAAATGAAACCTTAAAAACTCAAAAGTAACCTTTATATAATTTTACTGTGATCAAACAAGTGCCTGTCATTCCCATGCATTTCTCATACTTTTTCCATATCTTTCAATGATGAGATTTTTCCCTTTGCGTATCAGAAACAAAGCCCTAAACTTGACCATAGTTGAGAAAGAAATTATATAACAAATACCTTCCTTCCAAGGCAAAAATAAAAAGAAGGGGGAGGGGAGAGAAAGAGAAACTACTTTGCCTCTACAGAGACACTTCAGTGCCCCAAAAATAAGTTGATAATGATCTGATATTCATTCTAGATCTATAAAAAAAAAAAAATAGCAAGCATAATTTTTGCTTGCAGTAAGCAAGATGACTGAATCAGACCCCAAAACATTCAGTGTACAGGGACTTTATGCGAGCTTATACAATATCCAACGCATATAGTATTAAGTTTATATATTACATTATGCATAAAATGCCACCTTTTTAACTCAGCAGCAATCTGATGAATATAAACTAGTTTCTCCTGTGTGGTAGCACTTGCTTAAACCAGCATTTCTTTCCTCAAATATTAACATACTAAAACTAAAGGAAGATATATCTCTTAGCCAAGTATTAGCTCATACTGCAGGACTTGTGATTAACACTTCAGTTTCGTGTGAGCAGTCACATCAACTGGGCCAGCTGACAGGAGTCACTACACCCAGTGCTCAAAAATCAAAGCCACAGTCAATGCTTCAGTTCTTAAACCCACAAGCTGCAGGGACCACAAACGTAAAGCGAGTGAGTAAAACACATCTCTGTGCAGAAGGGCAACAAACAGTCTGAACGAGAGCCACCCACATGATGGAGATGCTTTGGTAGGAATCTCAACTTGCAAGTAATTGATCCAAAATACACACCAAATTCAAAATCTGAAGATAAAACAACTACAAGATTTCAGAAACTAATGACTAGTCATACAGGATATCTAGAGTTTCTTCAGAAAAAATGACCTAGTTGGTTTAATAACTCAAGAAGCATAATATCTAATATGTACTATATGAACTTACCCATCGCAGACTTCTTTTATAATTGAGGACAGTGGTTTTTTCTGGTTAAGAAAAAAAAAAAGAAAAAAATAATCACTGAATTTGAAAAGCCTTGAGGTCTTAAAATGTAATTCGAAAACCAGTAACTGCAAAGAACAAACCAAGTTAGTAGTATTTCATTTTTTGTTTAATATCAAGCTTGATAGGACCCAAACATTTTCTGCTGTTTTGGTCTGATCATCTATAAAGACAGCGATTCTACACATACGCACAATGACATTATCAGTCCTTTTTGTCAACATTAACCCATACGGCATCAACTCAGCTTCTCAACTGAGAAATCAAAGGGCCTTTTGTGTACACTGCATCTCATTACTCAACAGAAACAGAGGATTTAGATATCAACATGAGCATTTTCCAGGAATGACATCTGAAGCAAGAGGACATTCGATATTTTCAAACCTTCTTTTGTCCCTTTCAGATACGGTCATATGATGACAGTAATCCTCTCTCCTAAGTACACATATGCAGGTTCCCTTTTATTAAACACCAGCTGGAAGGTGTTAAGATCCCAGATGTATCAGTTCTACTTTATTCTCTACATCTGCAAGCACGAGCATTCGGACAGACTGAAAACAGCTCTGTTGCTTTGGGTCCCAAAATAGAAGGAACAGTCTAGTCTGGTGATGTTGCAATGCTCTGAACATTTTTATAAACACAGGGTGCACACGCAAGTGTTTTCAGAAGATTGCTGGCTAAAAGAAAATGCATCTTTATAACTCAAAACATAGACAAAAGTTGCATGGCAAGAAGAAACAAATTTCACTTTTGGGTGACTACTGAACCTTTTTTCTCCAATACTGGGTGACCACTGTCACACAGATCTGTTGCTTCGTGAAAATTCCCCAAAATCACCTAAACAGCACAGGAGTCTGCTACTCTCTACTTACTCCCAATAATCACAGTTCACTCAATTCTTAAAAAAGCAAACAAAACAAACAAAAACCAAAAAACCCACCATACAACAACTCATAAACCAAGACTGTTGCCAAAAGAAGTAGCATCCTTTTAGTGTTTATGGAAAATGGATTAGGCTAAGAATTAACTCAGTAGCTGGGTACACGATGGGGAGAGAGAATTAGTTTTCTCTTGGATTTGTTTTCTGATGCAGTTCAGCATCACTGCATAGACAGAAAACCAGAGACCGGAATCCCTCCTCAGGTCAGATTCAGGGAAGGATTTGTTATTTCAACAGCCAAGTCAACTAAGCCAGTTTATAAACAGAGAAAAAAATGTAACACAAGATCATTTTAATCAAACATGAATGAAAACATCTGCTGAAAGGATCCTGTCCCCCTGTGCCATACCCTCTCAGTTCTTGGTTTCCATCCTTCCTCTTTCACTACCATTACTATTCTCACATGAACACCCAGACGAGCCGCATCAGGGAACTTGCTCAAACTAAAAATTGGCCCAGTAAAAAGGAAAGAAATAGTTTTCATCTGGATCGCCTCATCTGAGTCGTTATGTGTCCGAATGACAAGCAAATACTGGCACATGGGAGAAGAGGCCAGAAGTGTGACACTGCTCCCTTCTGCAGCAGCCAACGTCCCCTCTCCACAGCAGCTTTTCTCCGCTGTGCTGGCTCAGCAAAAGCTATAGCCAGACTACGAAGAAGATCAGGCAGACCGCACGAGAAAGAAAAAGTGTGTTTTCTTCCCCACAATTTTTTACCCTGATCAGTTCCTCAGTCTGGATTACTGTTATTTATGTGCAGCTGCTTTAATCTGCTGTCCTCCTCCCAGAGGGGTTTTGTAGCTTCTGCAATCCTGTGAAAGCAATCACTGCTTCCAACTGCTCTCTTCCCTTTATCCTTCCCAAAAAAACATAACCCCCATTGTTCAGGAGGGATAGAGGGACGAGAGAAGAGCCAGGTTTGTCTGGAGTGGGATAACGCCAGTTTGCCATCCAGCACACGTGTGCCAGCCTGCGGGTGAGCTGCTGCCAAGCAGAGAGGACAGCTCTGCACGCTGCCTCCCCTTCTCTCCTCAGGATGCTACTGCGGGTCCCACTCCTTTATTTCGCTATTTTGACAACAGGGGTATCTGGCATATTAATTCCTTTTACAAAGTTAATTGATATCAGCTAACAGGTGGAATACAATGGAGAACAAAAAGACTAAGTGCCTTTGCTCCTCTTTATTTCTCATAGAAACTATAGCTTCCCATTGGAAGCTATGACAAAAAGACACTAACAGCCCAACCTGGCAGTATTAAGGACTGGAAAGGTTGTATACAATTACTTCCCAAATCATTATTTTGTTACTTCCAAGTCCTCTACACCATCAGCTTTTATGTCCTTTCTCAATCTTACTCATCTCCCTCTCCCTTTTCCTATTCTATACCACCTTTGCATTATTACATGACATTATTTAAAATTAAAAACTAGGACAAAACAAGACAGAAACCTACATCGACTAGAACCTGTAAGGTACAGTTAAGAAAGAAAAACAAAACAGATCTTCAATAATAAAAACTATTAATACAGCCAGCCTTTCACAGTACAGCTTTGTCCTCCTGCGGCGCTACAGCACTGATGTGATTATGTACATCTCAGTTAATAGCAACAGGAAGAATAATAAAAAAAAAAAAAGCGGAACTCTTCTGGGATACAGAGTTTGCAATTAGTAATTTGATAGCACTTTAGAAATTAGTAAGTGTAAAATAAATACCACTGCAATCCTAATAAGCTGCTGCTCCTAATCATCCCTTGTGCTGCTCTCCCTCTACACACAAGTCTCCAGGCAAAATTCCTTCCCCTTCCCTACCAAGCAGATAAATTGTCACCAGCACCCCTTTCACAGCTGTAAGCAGGATGTGGCCGAAAGCAGACTAGGGCCACCACAGCTTCCTCTGTGCAACCGCTCAGGTGGGGTCCGGTAAGCCTGGGCTGCGGGAAGGCTCGGGCAGCAGCACGCCAGGCGGGCAGCACGCCGAGCGGGCAGCGGCAGCGCTCCTGCCGCCTTGCCTGCGCACGGCCGGGCCTCCGCACCAACAAAACCTTTATTTGCTCTGGAAGTGACGGGCAGGCGAGCGACCAGCTCCCGCGGCCCCGTCCCAGCCGGCTCGTAGCGGTGTCCAGAATCCCCTGGCAGTCCTGCTACTGAAGGCTGTAAGAGACGTGTCTATTCTGAGGTAACAGTGTCGGGACACGACTGGTTCTGTACAGGAGTGCAGCAGTACTAGAAGACAAACAGAAGTGAGCTATAATTTTTGTTGGGTTTTTTTGAGCCATGCAAGATGAGGTAAAAGCTTACTTCCATTCTCTGCAGAGTAAATCCACTCAGCAGGCCATTCAAAGACTTTTTTTTTTCTTTTTTTGCCTGGCTATAAATATTTGCCTGATGTCAAAGAGAATGGACTTGATGTTTTTGTTATTTTAATCTTCATAAAATTATGTTTATGGAAATTTACATAATATCTTTGTTGCATTTACAGTTCTGAAAAGTCAAATTCACCTTATTAGTCAATGTACTTCAAAGAATTCATTACAATCAGTCCAAAAACATGTCAGTTTTTCCTTCATTGAAAGGAGTATTTTTGTGCTAGTGCATTTTCGTTTTGTTTTTTTTGCCTCTATGTCCTCCCCTACACTAGCAAGAATGAAGTGTGTTTTTACACAGGCAGAGATGCTCATTTAAAGCTCTAAGAAGATGAAACAGTAGCTTTAATGCATGAAATAACACAGTTCAAAGTAAATCTTACAGTCCCTATAGGAGATAACCCCTTCAGCTAATGTATCACCAGCCATCTGCACTGAACACATCAGTTAGTATAGAAGTATTTTCCCAGGGTAGGTATTAAATTGATATCGGAAATCCAGTGGGAAATGATCATGGTGCATTATGGCCTCGTGACTTATCAATCTGCACACATGGGGAGAATCCTGCCATTGACACCAAGCACAGGCAGCACTAGAGCCAACATGAATTTACACACTAGGTAAAGCTGTATCTGCATTCGCTGGTTAGTAGAGGTGTCTGAGGCGCTGGCTAAGTCTAGCCCTAGTGACGTCCACCATGCAGTAATACCCAGTCATCACTTCTGTGCTCACTTGCATATCTCTCAGGTCACGTCTCCAGGTTGCGTGTGCTGAGATGCACACAGATCCCTAACTTAGTCTTCCTGAGTACATGCCCTCGCTACTTGTGCGATATTCTCTAGCACTTCTAAAGTAACTTGCAGAACACAGACTGAGATTCCCCACTCCAGTTTCCTCACCAGTTTCATCCTTTCATGTTTACACCTTGGGTTCCCCGTAGATGTCACCAGGAACGACTAAGCACAGTTATGCAAGACCAGGCTGGGTGAGTCCCGGCCACTGTTTTGTTCCAGGGAAATCATGGGATGAGCAAAAGAAGGCTAAGAACGTTCAATATACCAGTGCTAACCAAGCCCTAGGTCCAGTTCAAGCCACCAGTACACTAACCTGGTTTTAAAGCACTTCCAAATCAAATAGTGTGTGCGTGTGTATGTGCATGTATGAACTATAAAGAGGACAGAAGCCTAAATCTGTGTAGAAACCTGCACTGTACATGCAGTTCAGATATACTTTGATTGTGATATACGAGGGAATTGTAGATGGGTTTCTTTTAGGCCAAGGCTGAATATCTTTCCTTTTCAAATGACTAGCAGAGATTAATTGATTTTTCTTCTTGCTTTTTGCACAGTGATTGGGATATTGCTTTCCCTGGCTGATACCTTTTAATCACAGAATTAACAAGAAAACCCTTAACCCTTGCTGTCGTTAAGCCTATCACAGAAAAACAGCAGATGTAGCACATCTGTTAGTAGAAAACACTCAGCATTAAAAAAAAAAACAGAACTTCTGTTGCTGATCTGTGCATCTGTCAAAAAACAGAACCTCAAGCCAGCAAATACACCATTCTGTCTATAATTAATGCTACCATTCTACTGACAAATCTTCTAGTGCAAAAGTCATTTTTATGGCTATTAAAAAAACAGAAAAACACCTCTTTTCACAATCAGCGGAGGCATCATCTGTTACTGTCATACATCAGGGGCTACAGAAACAGAAGCAGGACTGTCCGGTGGCAAACACCAGATGCCGGCTCCTCGGCTCACTACTTTGCCACGGGTTTGTCATGATGTAAGAGGCAATGTCTTCTCCTGTATGGGGAAGGTAGAGGAGAGCTTTGGGCTTCAGCCTCCTCAACCTGCTCTGAACCCCTTTGGGAATCAACTCTCTCCATTTACTACAACAATATTAGTAAGACCAGACTCGTTAAGTAGGTGTTGGGCATCTGTAAAAGACAGAGATTTCCCCAACTCAGGGGAGCAGCGGAGGGTGTGAGTATCTGAAGAACTGGGACACCCCAGCACTGCAGTAACAGAGACTATAAAACTCAGCCAAGGCCAGGTCGACACCACATGGGTCTGTCGGTGCAGCTGCACAACCCAAGGCAGGAAACATTCACACCCCAGAGCTGACAGGCAAAACCCTTCGACAAAGCGCAGCTCGCTGATGGGAGAGAGCTTGTGTTGGCTCAGTTCACAGCCCTTCAGGTGGCAGTTTTAACATGTCAGTAGAAACACTTTGGTATAAATATAGCAGTAGGGGTTCTGCAGAGCACACAAGACTTGGGGAAATCTGGTTGTTCATGTTCTCTACCCCTTCAATCTCAGATGCAGCTTCCTCAGTTATTCCCTTCTCTCCCCCAAAGACATCCTCATTCCTAAGTCTGCATTTCACCAGATCTAAACGTTGTCCCACAGATCATAAGTTTAGGATGACAAAGTGACTGTACGACAAGGAAGCAGTGAAACCATAACATTAAAACAAAACAGTAAAAAACCCCCCCAACCAGCATTTTACAGGAACTTCTTACTCCACGTCTGCTGTCCTAACAAGCCATAACATTCCCTGTTTCCCTGAGTACTTTGCAAACAGGGACACCAAAAACTCCCAGTCAAGAGTATTGAAGGGTTACAAAACACCTAGGGACCTACAGTTGTGGATTACAGCATGTTTGCCTGCAACATACTCGCACCACGTATTTAAAATACAGTTCTCAGAGGACCTAAAGAGTTACAAAGCAGAGCTTTAAGATGTGGCTCTTCACACAACCACTTTACTAGGTGACCATACATTTGAAAACTGAATGAAGAAACCCCAAACCCAGAGCTCATGACTGGCACATCGCTGGTCTACCCAGGTAGGAAAGTCTCTACATGAAGGCACAAAAAATTTATACTGTGGGATTTTTAGTATTCTTTTGTACTATGATCTTGGCGTTCTATGAGGAGAATAGAATTGAATCATAAAGTGCGCCTGGATACTCCAGCGGGCCAGAATGTGAATGAAGTACCTTGTAATTAATTCAGTGGTGTGTAACTCCAGGAATCTCACCATTACACATTTCCTTTAAATATAGCAGAATTAACTTTTAAGAGATAAGACGCCTGCTGTTTCTTTAAAAATTGTGCAGATGCAACAATATTACAGTCATGTTCAGCCTTCATCTTGAAAATGCCATCAGTTGTAGGCAGCAAGATTCAGGCTCCAGTATGGATGTTCTGGCCAGCAGTCTGGGGCTAAGAAAACCAGAGCCAGAAAAAACAAACAAAAACCCTCCAAATAAATGCCCAACAACCAACCAAGGAGAGAATTAATAAAGTATTTCATCCCTTACACTGGAGATCAGAAATGCCAGGACACTATTTCTGCAGGACCTCAAATCTCCTGGCTCTACTTCCACTTCTATAAAAAAATATTTAACTGTCTACTGCATTTAACTAATGTTTCCTATCATAGAAGACAGCACCAAGTCGAAAGCATAAATAGCATCCATTAGACTGTAACTCATTAAATATTTGTATTTCTCCTCCCCTTCTTTTACAATTTCTAACCCTTCTCCATAGCTGCTGCCTCTTCAATCTATTAAGCTTTGCTGCTGTCTCTGTATTCAACTGTGTAAGACAAAGTTTTTATGTATTTTTCAGTGATGAAGTCCCAGCCACACACCATGAGACATCACTTCGCAGCCTTGAAAGATTCCAACCAACCTGTGGGAATGTGGACTTGGACAAGCCAGACTAATAAAATGTAACATGTGATAACAACATTGTCCTTTCATGCAGGTTGACCGGCTGCCACCACGGCAAAGAACCAGAGCTCTAATGATGACTACTCCAATCCCACACTCCTATAAGAAAAGAAATCATATTTTTGACACTCATTGTGATTAACAATGACTGGTTATTTATGTTAACAAAGCACTGTCTACATATATACACGTGTTAGTGCACTGAATTCTATTCAATGCATTAAAACATCTGCATTGTTGTTTCCAAGGTTAATCTTGTTGCTAAATAGCTTCCCCCCCCACCCCACCCCCCAAAAAAAATAAATAATGAGACCTTTCATTAATCCAACAAAGAAAATGGCACATTAAATTAGTGGATATGATTTTCTTACCAGTTCTATTAATAACCCCCGATGGTAACAAAACTGAAATGATTATAAAAGTGTTAAATACTTTCACTATGTTTATATGCTGGTTAGTTTCTGCTTTATGAACAGTTTCATTTTTGGTTTTGTGAAGCTGAAATACTGACCGGTACAACAAGGAGCAATAAAACTCTAATTAAAGTATTGTTAGCACCTGTTTATCACCTAAAAGTTGATTTTAAGCAAGCCCTACCTTTTGCAACCTGTCTTAAGCTAGCAGAGTGTTATTCAATCTTTTTGAAGATGCAGCCACCTTTTGGCTCCTCTGTCTTCAGGTAAGTTTTCTATCAGCCATAACCAGGGTCCTCCTTCAGCATGGCTGAGATACAGCTGCAGTGACCAGCCCCAAGCACTAACTCCCTTCTCTGACCTGACAGAAAGGATGTGCTGCTAGCAAATGCAGACAGGGAACGCTTCTATAAGTCAGTGTAAGATTTTTGTTCTTTTCCTCGCCACAAGCTGCTTCCTAGTTCTCCATCTTCAAGAAACTGAGATCTTGTCAGCTGTTAAAGACACTGACATTTCCCTTAGCTACTTTAAACTCACGATGTGCAATAACATTGGAAATCTTCGCAATATTCTTACCAAAACGCATCAATAGCTCCAGCCACTGCAACACCATTACAGTTTTTGGATAAGAGTTCATACAATTTTGCAGGTTTGTGGGAAGGAGGTAAGAGCCCTTCTCCTCCTTCATCCCCTCAGGACTAAACCTTGATTTTGAGAGAGTGAGTCTGGAGCCAGAACTAAGCGCAGGGACTGACACTTCACGGTACAGCCTCTGGTGCAGAGAGACATCAATATCCCTTTCTTCTTCACCACTTGAACGCTGCTGGTGCTCGCTAATATTGCATACATTTAGACTTGTGATGCTAGGATTGTATCCGTATACTGCTATTACTAGTGACAGCACTTGCAGAAACTACAGCTATTCTTAGTCCACACACATGGCAGAACCGATGTGCCACTTTCTTTTCTCTAATTAAGCATTTCACAATCCCTTTTGAACTACATTTCTCCCCACAGTTTGAGAAACACTGCACTAAATCAATTAAAAACCCCAAGAGTCCAGATTCTAGGTCTGAAACCCAAAACGACTTGAAAGTTCCCTTCAAAAAATATCTTACTGGTTTCTTTTTAATATGCAGTGAAGTACAATGACTTCTCTGAAGAAAAAAAAAAAAATACATTTATAGCATACCCTGGCAGAAGAGAAGAGACAACTTGAAAGACACTCTTAAAAGACAAATTTGCTGACTAAATCTAAACCTTAGAGAAAGCATTAATGTAAAGCAGCCCATGGTTCCTCCCATGTGCTGCACTGCACTGTATTAACATGAAATTGTCATTTGACAGCGCTCCTGTAAATGTTGCTCACTATCAGATCTGTGCTTTGAAAAGAAAACACTGTTTGTTTGGGTTTTTCCCCCCTTTTTTTTTTGCTAATGTTAAGATTTACATCTGCTAATTTAATCTATATTTAATGATCTCATAGATAAAAGTAAACCTGGAGGAAGAGACTGTACAGCCAAGTTTAATTACAAATAATTCCCTTCTGTAGGAACAACATTCACCTCCAATGGTGAGGAAGTTCATCCCTGAGTATAGAGAAATCTGGTTTTAGTACAACTTGTGTTAACACACAAGAGTGGATTTGAATGGATAAGCCAAAATAGTTACTGTTCCCAAATATCCATCTTGTGCCTCTCCTGGAAGCTGCTTCCCCTGCAGCAGGAACAGTGAAGCTATAAACCCACAGAACAAAGTATCCAGGTAACCTAAAACCAGCACCAGCTTACCTAAAAGAATTTGCTTTGTAAAAAAAGTCCCAGCAGTTGAGAATGAGTTATCATAATGGGCACAAATTATAGCATGTAAATTTCCATCCGAACACAAGAAATAACAGCCTGTTATGAAATGGCTATTTCTGGGACAAATAAAGAGAGAGAGTAGCTAGCATCCTGGTTCACCTGTAGAGAGCCCGTATGACCCTACACTTAGCATCTTCCAGAATCATCAGCCAGAAGATCGGAAGAAGAGAATAGGCAGTCATCATCTACCATTCATTTCTTCCCCAGACTGTACCACTAAAAAAGTCCACAAAAAGATCCCAATGCAAATTCAGACACCAATTCATTTCTATTCCTCCCCTTACAGGACAGGAGGGCTTAAAAGTGGAAGATCCTTCCTATATCCAGGTCTAATCATAATCAAATATTTTCATTTAAAATTAATTTTCATCAAGATACTAATATTGCCAGTAGGGACTGATCCTGGAGGGGGAGAGTCTAGATGTTATTTTTCAAATTTATAATTGAGGAAAAGGATGGAAATTGGGGGAAACTGAAATGAAAAAAAAAATTAAAAAATCAAGTATTCTGGAAGACAGCAACTGAATTCAGTAAAGTCCATCTCCCAAGGAGAAAGCAGAAAAGTACATTAGCTTGCACATGCTTTAAAACTAGCTTTAATGCATACAGGCAACAGCCAGTTGCCTGGTTTACCGCAACTTCATTAGTTCCCACCTGGTAAGGCAAAGGGCAGTAAATAATATGCAGTTTTGCCCTCCTTGTTTAAAGCAACTTTCCAGGAAAAAAGCAGTAAAAGCCTAGCATCAAATAGTACATTTCAATGAATGAGAAGAAAGGTTAGGCACAGAGGCTGGTTCTGAAAAGCACTTAATTATATATTAATTGTGCAGGCAAAGAGTCTCTCTAACTCAGTATGACTAATTTTGTATGATTGAAGTTAAAACCGTCATTGATGAACCCAGGTGACAAACTCACAGAAACACAGTGGGAAGCATCAACTAGAAAAAGCTCTGTGGCACATGAAGTCCAGGATGTCAGAAGTCATGTGCCTGAAGGAAAGGTTTTCTCACGTAAAGTTTAATAAAATGTAGTAGAAAAAATAGTGATGAGTTCTTTTCAGGCCCAACGCCTCCCAGTACACCACTGTCAAACACTGCGGTTTTGCAATGACATTATTCTCTTCATCACTAACCAAAATATGCATATACACAGCCAGTGAATTGGGATACTGCGCAACTGAATATGAATAAATGCTACCAAGTGTATACAACAAGCAACCTAAAAAATAATATCCAGATTTTCCTCTGATCTCTTATATGGTATTTTCACTTCAAAATCTGGAATAGCCTCAGTATCCCAAAAGATAAAGAACTTGCATCGTGCTGCCGTGAGGTTTTTTTTGTTGTTCTTTTGGTTTTTTTTGTTGTTCTTTTTAAAGTAATAATACAGCGCTGTTCTTTTACATACTGTTTTTCTTATAGGTAAGGTATCAAGAGAGGGAGGGAACTGGTAAGGCAGAGTCTTTAGGATTTTTTGAATACATGTCAAATGGTGCTTGAATGAGCAGATCCCACCTGGGAGACAGGCATTGGCTGCAATGCCTGGTCAACGGGCAACTCATTTCTCTTTTCTGCCTTCCTTTTCCCTCCTTGCCTTTAACATCTCCAACAGCTAGCCATCTGAGGTATGAATCATCTCCTCCACTACAGCTCTTCAAGTAAATAGATGCTTTAAAGTAAACAGATTGGGGAAAAGTTAGCATTAAGTGAACTAAAGGCAGAGCTGTGTGTTTAGAAGCATGTATCACCTGTATGTTTTCAGGGCTCATTCCCACATTGCTCCCATCCCTGAAAAAGGTAAATGTGTGGGTTTGTGTGTATGGGTATTAGGAAGGGATGTTTCTTTCCCATCTTCATGTCTTGTCACCACACCTGTATTTTCCATGCCAGAAAGGTGAGGGGTAAGACCCTCAAACTTCATTCCCCCATTTCCCCCTGCATGTCAGCCTTCTGCCTTTCAACCTTATTTTCCTCTCTTCTTCCTCCTCCACCCCACAAAGTGTCATGAAGAAGCTTGCAGACAATGTGGCAGACTGGGTTGGAAGAGTTGTACCAGACATAAGTCAGCACTGATCCTTCTTGTCTCCTCTAAATCTTATTTAATGAAGGTAAAAAAAAAAAAAAGGTTCTAGGATAGTAAACTAATACAGATAAGGTATGAGGGTTTTTTGAGAGTCACTTTAAGCCATTTTGTAAATTAAAACCAATCATTTTGGTATTATTTTACTGCTGCTTGGAAGGAGACTGTATAATATTTGTTCATTTTTGTCCCCACTGTACTTGGTAGCAATAAGCTGTTGTTCATCATGACTAACATGCATTTTTCTTTGAACACAGTGTGCACAGTGTCTATCATTTGTTATATAAGAAGAAAAAAGTAAAACATTCTTCACTCCAGAAGGCAAGAGATTTGTATCTGTAGCTATATACTTACAAAAAAAATTCAGCAAACAAAAATGCAGAAGCTTGAAAGGTCTGGAAATCAAACCACAAAGTGTTAACTGCTTCGGAACTCCCCCTTCCTCTAAAGGGGCTTTCAGAGTGCCAAAAATCATACTGCTGTTATTCCAGCCACCCTCTAGTACCATGTTTCTCCAAAGTTCATACAGAAGTTTCCCAAGCATATGCCACAAAAGGGTTAACTAGAAGTGAAACCGATTGCACTGCATGAAGAAATTAGGATCCCATTTCAGTAAACCATTTTCAGCATGCATTCAAATTTTCTCCTCTCTGATAGAACTTTATAAACTACTTGGTCCCCAGATACACTAGGGTCTAAAGCACATTATGAAATGCTTTTCTTCACTCTGAATACTATTTACAGAAATAATTAATTATTCTAAACAGCTAACATGCTGTATGATTTCAAAATGTTACGGGTAAGCTGTTTAATATTAAAGAGGTTCCTTTTAAGAAAATAATTTCAGAGAAGTCTAGAATGTAAAATACAGCACTTGTATAACTAGATCCGGGTTGTTTCTCACCCAACGCCCCCTCCCCAAATTTACTACAGAGTCTTTAATTCATGATTTTGAATTTGTTAGCTTCTGTACACTGCCTCTAACCAGTTTGTGGGGCCACTGCATTAGAAACAACCAGCTAAACAGGACAAACCCTGAGATTCCCGTATGGAACAGCACAGATCCTCCTGCTCACAGTGCACCACTACTTAAGTTCCAAAATCTGCACTTGCTGCAGTCATTCAGTATGATCCTACTCCAAATGCAAAACACTGACTAAAAATTTGAAGACTTTCCACCCAGAGGTAACAGCATTTCCATAATTTTACAGTTGAACAAACTAAGGCACAAAAGTGTTAAATGGGTCACACAAGCAGTAAATGCCTTAAGCAGCTGTTTAAAAGGAAAACACAAATGGAAAAAACAACAGCTAAACACATCAAAAACATTAAGCAGTAAGAGAGGAAGAGGGTTACACCTCATAAAAAAAACAACCCACCTTCTACCACACATGCACTTGCAGAAGCATACACGTGCATCTAAGCAAACATAAATGCAGACACACACACACATGCACACGCACAGAGAACAAACTTGCGCGCAGGGCCGGGCGAGCACACACACACAGGCACTTACTTGATCTATTTCCATTAACTTGGGGAAGGCACCTGGCCATTCGATCGCCACCTTCACTATATCAGCAGGAGGGGGCATTGCGACGCTGCTGTTCTTCGGAGCCAGTACAACTGGACACTAAATACTGCAGAGAGTCTCTCTCATTCACACCTGAAGGGAGAAGGGGAAAAAAAAAAAAAAATAAAAAAATATAATAATACAGCAGTTCAGACAGAACTCCAGCACTGCTGCTTCATCTCCTACATTTTGCCTGGCCGGGCAGGTGGATAAAAACGTATGTGTGTATGTATGTGCAAGAGCAGAAGAACAGCACATATTACAGAAGCAAACACAGGACACAACGCCACAACACGCTGCACAGCTCGACAGCCTGTTAGAAAGATGGCTGAAGCACTGAAATGTACGGTGAATAATAGGCATGCATTAGATTTAAAATAGAGAAACTATTTTTAAAGATTATTAAATATGCTGGTGGGGAAAAGCGACAAGCTAGAGGAAGCTCCTGTGACAGTGTCACTCCTGGAGACCCGGGGAACGTGAGGGAATCGGTTAAAGCTGGTGCTCCAGGAGAAGAGATTGCCCAGGAAGTTATGGCCAGGAAACACTGTTTCTTTTAACTATAGCAATGATCTTCTGGGTGTTCACAAATAGATCACTGCACTATAGCAACCAGGATGTCAGGAAGAAGGCAGAACACACAGCAGTTTCCACATATACATACACACGCGCACATATATATCCTCACCTAAGAGATCCAGAGATACCCATACATAAATACTTCTTTATGGTAACTCTCAGACACATGAATACACAAGGATGTAGTATACATTCACAATGATATAATCAGCTGCATAAAATGTCATAGTTCTGCAAGAATATGAATATCAATAGGATCTCATATCAAATAGTGCAGGCTGAGAATTTTGGGGAAGGAGAGGAAAGGGGAAGAACCAAATCCTCAGGTTTTGCAGAATTTAAATTCCGTCTCTTTTGGCTCATCAAACTTTGTAACCTCGGGACAACAACAAACGTTTTTCAAGCAGGCGTAGTGCCTCTCTGGGCTTGCAAACAAACCTTCGGCAGCCCTCTCTCAGCCGGGCGGTAGGAAGACAGCCACTGAGGTAGCAAAGCTCAGCAATTCTATGACACAGCAACCTGCGCGCCCTCCTGCAGACTGCGAGGTTCCTGCTTGCTTTGCCAAGCCCTCCCTGCCGACCACGGCGTTTCCCCGCACGCTCTGCCGACGAAATGCCGTCACATGCGACAAAAGGACAGAAGCTGTAGAAATCCCCAGAGGTGCAGTGCCACTTCTTCTTAGCAGAAAAGAGAAGGAAGTGGTGAAAGCATGGACACATGGTTGCACATACACCCTTTGAAAGAGCTAAGGCAAGAGATGAGCTGACAGAATGTAGAAGACATCCAAAAGCCGCAAAGAAGGGAAAAAAAAAAGGGCTCTGATCTAGGCTCTGACCAGCTAAGGGCTGGTTCAACTAACCCAGTCTAACAACCCTTCTCCAATCACAGCAGAAGCATGAACTCGGATTAGCCTGAACAAAATCATGAAACGGTCCCTTCATCAAGAAATTTTGTACCTTGGTCTCATACTACTTGGAAGCGGGAGTTCATCCAGCCTTCACGTACGCAGCTCTATCTTTCTTTTTTTCTGGGGTGTCTTCCGCTCTACTCTGAAAAGGCTCAGTCCTCAGTGTTTGCAAGCCCTGTTACATTCTACATGGGGTTCTCAACACATACTCTAAAAGCAATTTACAAACTTTAACAGTCCAGCAGTTTATCTCCAACAATGGCAGCTCTGACGCCAACAGGATTGCACATCACCACAAAGCAAAGTGCAAGGCAGTAAATAAGACAATGGATGGTCTATAAATAAGACTGGATTGCAGGAAGCGCCTTGAAAGACTAAACAACGTGATTAAGAAACACAGTGATATTGTCTACTTTTTGTAGATGTTCCTGGGACCGGCATTAAACACGACTAAAGCATGCAACTGGCTTGCTGGTCATTAAGAATAGCCAGACATTCACTTTTGGCTGTCTTTCCCCCCCAGAGAGCCCGAGCAGATGCAAAGCTCCCGCCATTTCTCCCCTGACACCTCACACTCCTGCCATTTGCATCTCCCACGAGCGCTTCCCTTGCTGCGTAGCGCGCTGACTCAACTAACCAGCACAAAAGTATTTTCTGTCATCCGGTTTTCACCACGTTCAAGTCAAACACCTTCCCAGAGGTGGCACAATGTGGCGGGGGTGTGTGTGTGTGTGTGTGTGAAAGGAGAAGCAAGACTTTTTGCAGCAATGAGCTGTTAATCCCCTTCAACAGTCAAATGAAACCAAGACCTTGGTGCCTTTTTGCTCCCACACTCACAGTGACAGTGTTTCCTCAGCAGAACAGCGCTTGGTAGTCTCAGCCCGGTGACATTTTGGTTTTAAACCGCCTGCAGTGCTTAAGCGGAGCTGGCTGACCCCATGTCTGACCGGCAGGCTTCTCCCTGCACGCCCTGGCACGGCGCTGCATCCTGGCAGGATGGATGCTGGAAGCCGGCCGGGGCCTCAGCCAGAGCCTGAGTTTACTGGCCGCAACACAAAAAGAGCAGCAGCAGTTCCTGCCAGACAAATTTGACTGAGGATAGCTTCAGCCGAGTAAGTCCTTATTTTCAACAGTTTTATTCCTCCCCCATCATGTTTCTTCTACAGTTTTAATGAAAAAAAAAAATTATCTGTAGTCACATATACACTTATAGAGAAGGGAGACCTACCCAACCAACAGATCCCCCTAATGCACGGGCAGCACACTTTCTTTTGGATGCTGGACAGAAGTAACCAAGACGACTGTTGCCTCTCACCGTGAGAGGCAAAGGGAAGGTAACTCGCAGCCCAGTACCTCCCCTAGGAGGTTAGCTAACTCCAAAGTCACAATGAATGATGGAGAAAAAAAAAAAAAAAAATGATTCATGACCACTGGCTATTACTACGAATGCAAAATGACATGACACAGCAATAAAATTTCCAGAAAACTTCCAGGGCTCTTCCATACAAATGTGAGCATTAACCCTCATTTTGCTTCAGTGAGTTGTGGTCCGTCTTAACAAGTCACACAGAGAAAGTAAACAGTTTAAGAAAGAAGAGTCAAGGAAAGTTGACGGTAAGTTAATCAAATTCAGCTATGGAAAATAAGCATTTGCATTCCAAAGCAAGGTGCAAGAGAAGTCTGCCACAGCATTCAGAAGACAATTTTAATGTGACTCGTTTTAATGCAGGCTAGCACAGATCTCCTACATAATTATAATTATTAATATACGTATGCTTATACAGTCATGAAACACAAACCAAAGTGACAGATCTTTAACTAATACAAATGGATGTAATTCGACTTCTCCCACCAGGAGAAGACCAACTCAGAGACATCAGTGTGAATCAGTCTGCTGAAAAGTATACATAAAATCATCACTACAAATTCCTTTCTGTTTCTCAGTGGGTATCCTAGTCAAATGTGCTGACTTTTTTTTCCCCTAGTTTATAATCTGATGTATCAATGCAGGATCCAAAAGGTAATCTAGTTTTGTTCTACCTTTGTGGTAATGTGGTAAAGTCAGAAACAAATGGGGTTTTTTGGTATTGGTTTTGTTTGTTTGGTTTTTTTTAAGGCCAAAATAGATGTTTAGCTGTCATCACAAAATTATGATTGCAAAGAAAATTCTGCACTCTACAGTGCTGACAACTACAAATTACTTACTACTTATTCCAGTGGTACGTAGCATGTTAGACACTGCCCAGTAAAATAAGGAAGGCACAATCCCTGGTGTGAAACACTTCAATTTAGTAAGCAATTCTCATGATGTGAATGAAAAACTAGAACTGATTTCAACTGCTTTTTGTTATGCCAGTAGCAGTCAAGCAGTGAAAAGGGTACAGACGTCGCTAAAGGGTCTAGTTATGGAGTTTTCTCAAGTGCAATTCTTTTTTCTCTCCCAGTGGGATCCTAGAAGCACTGACATGTAAGAGCAACTTTGCGACTCATTTTTACAGCGTTCATGTTGAAGGCAGAATCTGAAGGCAACAGGATGCATGTGCAGGCACGAGTGTATGAAGCAGAGGAGGGATCTGAGGAAAAGGAAGGCAACTTCCCATTATTTTCCCTAATGCATGCATGCAGCTGTAACCTGGAGAAGGTTTAAGCAACTTCCATGCTAAGCCGCACACTATTTTATAATGAGAGGGAAAAAAGCCACAACCAAAACATCTCTACCACTTGAGTACACTTTCTTACATCAGTAGGGTTTTCAGAACTATGACAGATTAGCCTATCAAAGTGCAAATTCTGCAAGTTACTGTTATTACCACATACGGTATATTTCTGCATTTCAACCGTGCTATGCAGTGCTTTCAGTGGTCTAAGTCAGAGTAATAAACACTCAAGCTGGAAATCAGAATATGTTAAATGCAATACAAAAATGCATCAGCACAGACACAAGCTCTCAATTTACCTACCTGGCTCTGAGGGATTAATTCAGCACATAGGTCAGTAAAACATAGTGAATTTTCCCCTTCTACCTATGCATTGCACGTGGAAAACAGGATTTTATTCATGTATGAAATGACTTCTCAGTATAAGTCTCTTTTTTTTTTTTTTTAAAAAAAACTTGTTTTGCAATTTCCCTTTCCCTGGCACTTTCCATACAAGGATCTCAAAGTACTTTAAATAACTGATAGCTATCAGAGCACATCTCTCAAGAAATAAACTGTATTCTTACTCTGTAGACAGGGGAAAAAAAATGAAGGCTAATAGGAGTTATGGGACTAGCAGTTCTAGTTGTATATGAAAGCAGCAGCCTACAACAGCTCATTTCTTCTTTTACAAAAGCGAGGTAACGTTCAAACAGCAGGCCAGGTCATTTCATGAACAGCTCGAATAAGGAAGTTAATGATTAAAAAGCGACCGAAGGAATGCCGCCTGCATTTGAGAATTTAATAAAATAAAGCATGTGTTTCTCCTCCTTGGACAAAAGGCAGCATATATAGGAATCACCTACAGCTGGCACAGATCTCCCCGCTCCCCCCGTCGCAGGCAGGTTTTCCCATGGCATTTTTTCAAGGCAAAACAATACGAATGGAGGGAAGGGCGGTAGCGCAGCCTGGATAAGGCAGGACCTAGCGGGTGCCGGCAGGGAGCTGAGCTCCGGCCGGCTACGCCGGGACCCGCAGCAGGAGGAGAGGCACACGGGTCCCTCCGCTCGGCACCTTACGTAAGTAACCGCTTCTTGTCAAACCTCATCAGCTTCCTCCGCTCAGCTCCCGCCGCCCCAGCAAACAGAAACTAACTGGCAAGTTCAGCTGGAAGGTCCCTCGGGGACCAAGTCTGATTAACGATTTTAGAAAGATAATCCAATGCTGGATTAATATCCCCCAAGAGAGTTATTTCTGGAGTTAAACTGCATGACTGAACAGCCGAGTCTAAGGAGCTGTAAACACACTCTACCATCTCTGCAAGAAATAAAAACAGGGCACAGAAGCCAGGGGGCTGGATGTACACTTTGTATACATAAAAAGGCTTTCACGTTGCTTTTTCCCTTTTGTTATGCGTTCAGTGCTACTCACCCCTACGCTAGACAGGAATCAAAGGCCCAGCAGACCCATGTCAATAAAATCCAGAGATACTTTGCCACAAATGGAAGACAAAGCTCTGTGGGAGCTATGAGCTATATTCTAGTAAGTGATGGAAAAGAGGGGACCATCTCAGAAAGCAGACAACCCAGGGGGGCTGCTACCCCCTCTGCAGCAGCCATCGACACTGCAGGAAGACCTGACCCTACTCAACAGTCTTCCATGGTTCAGAGCAGTCCATCAGCTTCTCAACAGGAACGTTTCTTTGATGCTAAACCGGCAGGATCTTATCAATAAGGCATCGTTAGCCCAGGAACACACTATTTACTGTTGTGATAAAATGAGCCTGGGACCCTCTGGGTTTAAATACATCACTTTTTCCTCTCCAAAATACCTAGAAACCTAGTATTGGAGGAGATTTTAGGAACATGGGTGTGAAATCTACAGAACAGGACAGTTTTTGCCACTGGCAAAGCCACAGAAGAAAGATGGTGAATATTTGTCTGGTTATTACGTCTCGTTCTCACATACCCATAACCTTTCTCCACAACTTTATTCCAAGTATTTTACCTTTCCCACAGTCATCTTGTTGTTCCGTTCCTCAGGAAGCGTTTTATGTGGTTGAGGTTTCACCACCATTGACAGGCCCACTTTCAAAAAAGCACTCTTCAAAACTAGAGAGAAAAATAGGTTTTAAAGGGTGCTTGAAAAGAAAAGGTGGAGGAAAACACAACAGACTGGATGTACTCAGAATACAGGCAAGCAGGTTGTCTGGTCTTGCTTCTAAAGCACATACTGAAGCATAACAGAAAAATTCAGGTACTTAACTTCTATTCCCACGCTTCTTGGAAGATCGTGCTCCTTCTACTAAGGAACTTCTAGTTACACATCTATCATGCAGAAGGACTAAAAACTTGGGTTTGATCATTCGAGTTACCTGAACCTTTGTAGCAAGTCAATTAACACTCATGTACCATCCAGTCAGATAAGGATGCTCTGTTTACGAAGATGTTAATATCTGAGCTCTTCAAACAAGAGATCAAGAAAGTACCAAACTGAAGCATTCAAAAGACTATTCCAAGAAATTAAAAAAAAATAAAATTTAAAAACAAACAAAAAAACCCAAACTCTCCCGCCCCTACAACAACCACCACACCAACAATAACCCAGCAGTCCAAGAGGTAAGGTCTATCTAGTTTCACCAAAAAAAGCATGATTTTTCAAAGGTACTGAGTACCTGCCTAGCACATGGAATTTAAAGACTATGGCAGGTATCAAGTAAAGAAACAAAATCAAACAGTACCCTGAGTAAAACATTAGAATCCACTTAAACTTTTCACAGTTTATCAGGGCTTGCCACTTCATTTGAGGTCATGTCTCATCATTAGGTTGCATTCCAGATGTTTCTAAACTGAAGCAAGTAGCAAAAAATATCCCTTAAAATCCAGCTGAACACAATTTTTTTTTCGTACCTCTTTGGGTAGTCTAATAGAACCTGAGAGGTAGGAGGGAAGTAATGGGAAAAAGATGAAGCCTCAATTTCAGCCAGTGGTGCCGCTGTTCTTAAAGCAGTGTAAGGATAGAATGAAAGTTTGCAGCAGTAAGGAAGTTGGAAGGGAGAAGAAAGGAAAAAGGAAACTGGTACTGTGAAATAACAACTAAAATAAAACAATGGTAAATATTAAAACTCAAAAGGATGGGTGCCATTTGTTTTATGTATTTGAAGTGCTTTTTAATGCTTAAGCTAAGCACACTCCAAAGGAAATGGAATAAGTTTATTATAGGGTAGTTGAAAATATGTTGAAGAGAAACAGAAAAAGTTCATCGGGAAAGCAATTTTTAATAGAATTCAAATAAGAATAAAGAAATAATAAAAGGTCACAGTCCTCTTTTCTAGCACTAGCATGATCTGGCTATGGTACCTGGGATTTTCTGGCCATTTGGATAAATTGGGGGCTAGAAAGAACACACAAAAGAGCATCCTCAGTCAAAATAACACTTTATTGCTTCGTTTCAGCAGAGACCAAATCAAGATACTGATGACTGGCTATATCCCAAAGGAGATAACAGATACAAGAAGATAAGCTCAAGGTTGGGAGAAACTCTAAACCTCCTGCTAGAAGCAAGACCAAGGAGCAGTATTAAAAAAAAAGAAAAAAAAGAAAAAAAAAGAGAGAGATTCAGACTTTTTTACCCTATCCATGCTTACGACATACAGAGGAACTAATGGTACAGCCAGGAAGTTAGCAGTCAAATGGAGGAAGAGAGGGCAACAGAAACAAGTGAATGTTGAAGGAAATAACCCAGTTAACTGACAGCACAGACAGGATGTCGAAGGTTGAAACAAACAGAATTATTTTCTAAAGAAATCATTCTGCAAAGAAAAGTACTGTGGAAGAGACAGACATGCTGATACTCCACAGTGAATAAGCAGAGCCTGACCATGCTCATCAGGAGTAAAAGAAAAAGCAAAAGAAAGACTGGATACCATTTATGAGTCTAATGAGGACACCAGCCTTTTGCTTCAGGCACTGACACCACTTTTCAAAGATGACAAAAATCAAGAGAAGGAAAAAAAACCTCATGTATCAGTAATCTTGCAGCAGAAAGAAGCTCCATCTACAGAGGTGTTTCTCCCACACTTACTGAAACCAGTGCATCAAAACAGCTAACAGTCAGAACACCCCATGTTTTCCTGACTTCTCAGCACTATACAGTCTCTGAATCCACCCCTGCAGACAGTTCACACTCTTATACTCACAAAGAACAAATTTGCCATTAACACTTGTGGACTTCCCAGTGCCTGCTCTCTGAAGGACAGTGAGCAAAACGAGACTGAACACAGGAAACAGTGATGGCCACCCAGGGGAAGAAAAAAAAAAATACAGCACAGTTAATATTAGAAACTTTGTCTACATAAAGAACATGAGCAATTCTGCATTAGAGAGACTGCATCTCCAAACAATATCAGTTGTTGAGACTAATCTGGCATTTTAATGGACATTATTAAATCCACTTGGGAAACAGGAATACAGAGAGGCTAAGGAAACAAAATGGGGACATAGTCACATCCCAAAAAACCTACTGTGCATATGCTTGTCCTTACACTGATCCCACCTTGCTTTGCTGAGTGCTGCTCAGTCTGGAACCTACTGCACTACTGCAGGCCCGGAACCACCTGGGACTTCCACTTCCTGGGACTTTCCAACCAGGTATCACTACCCCTTTCAATGCTGACACATACCTTGCGGCCACCATTTGTAATTCTAGATCAGGAAGAGCTTGCATACCTGAGCAATCTTCTCACATCTAGCCAGGCTAACCCTAAGATCACTGTAAGATAAAATACAAGCAAAAAAGATACTGAAGAGTCCAAAAACAGGGCAAGTTCCAAGTTCATACAAGCAGAACACAGAGGGTATTTTGGAGGAATGCCAGAAACCTTTCAGAAGAAACTTGATTACAAGATAACAGAGCACTCTGCTCACTCAGCCCATTTCCAGGGGAGATGTGTCCTGTGTAAAGCTTGGCAAACTGCATTAAGTGTGACACTTGGTAACAGGAGATCTGGGTATTTTAACAAGGACTATCCCTTGCTCATCTCTGTATTGCAAAACCAACCAGGAGTAGCAGATGACACTGCTGGTTGCAGTGGGGGGTTGGACAAGATGACTTCCAGTAGTCCCTTCCAGCCTCTGCCATTCTGTGACTCTGAGTACACTGATATAATGACTGTACGCACTCCTGAAGTCTTAGCCTGCCCATCTGTGTTCAAATATTGTGCCTTTTGTGTACTCAACTGTGCACACAACGAGCAAAAAGAGCTGATTTTGTGGCAGGTTGCCTTCTACGCTACAACAAGATCCTCTAAGCTCACTAAAACCAGCCCTTGGTTACAACTTATGAACAACAACCTCTGTAACTCTTCCCAGCTGGCATCCAAGAGCACTCATGCAAAAAGATCTCAGTTTTCCATAACTTGAACTAAGATTTTTAAAGATCAAGATGAAACTTTACTTCTGACAGGAAAACTACTGTAAATTGCTTTTGTGTTAGTCTAATACATCACATTCAAGCAGTCGGTATAATTGTGGTCACTCCATAATTTTACTGCATGCTTTATTCAACATTAAAATCCACGTGGCCCAGGGAAAGAGGAAAAAGTGAGGTAAACATCATCCTTCTCTACTGGTTTGAGTCATAAGCTCTAGACAGTCATGCCGCTTAACCAGCAGACAACAGTTTAAAAGCTTACTGTCTCTCCCTTTTAGCAGGGACAGCTGGACAGGTGATGTGTTCACTCTAAAACTACAACCCATGTGTGAACTTAAAACCCCACTGAATCTAATTTATGCTATTATGTTGGGAGAGCGAAGAGAGAGCGAAGAGAGAGCGAAGAGAGAGCGAAGAGAGAGCGAAGAGAGAAGAGGGAGGAAGAAGCCATGAAAGCAGCCACTGCAGTTAAAGCTAACGAGAGGTGTTATATGATCATCTCCTGTTTTACTATCAGAAAAAAGTGGAAATACTTTAACAAAGAAACCCGACTCATGAAAAATACTAGCTAATTTGGTAAATATGTTTACTTCAATGCTCAGGCAACAAAGTCATTATCAATTAAAAGGCCACCTTTTGTGGTATATATGATCTGCTTCTCCATGTATCTTCCATCTCATCAGTAACTACAATTACAAAGGTTCTCTAAGACTCCTCAAATGGCTACAGCTAATACTGTCAAAAGCTGATGACGGCACAGCTGTGTTTCCCCATCCTCATGCTCCGGTTGAAGCTCCCGCTCCAGCCTCTCTGGGAACATACATAGTTATGCCAAGAATGAGCAAAACACTCACTGTTTCCAAATTGGCTAATCAATGAACTGAGCGCTTAACCTTCCCACAATACATGCATCCAGACAACGCAAGCAGCGCTCTCTGCACACTGAGGACTGAACTCTGCCAGCCACATTATTTTGCAAGACAACTTGTGGCAGTTTCCTTTTCAGGAGCCAGAACATCAATTGTCACCAATTGCCGCTGCAACTCAATCAACTTCTATCAAAACACCCATTCAAAATGAACCAGCACTTGCTGTGTGATGCTTTTCTCGATTATGCTAAAAACAAATAGAGTACCTCAAATATTTAATACTCTATTGATTCCACCCAGGAGTTATTGCCAATTATTTTACCTGCTAAGAACTTACAAACGCTAACTACAGAACAGGGAGAGGCTGGCAGCAACAGGCAAAAGGATACTATGCCTTTGCAGCATAACAACATGCCTGCCTCTAACTTATTATCAGCCAAAAATGGATCCTCATAACTGTTTTATGTTAAAAATACTGTAATACGTACATCATCCTGAGCTACGATCCTTATGTTCTCTGCTAAAATGAAATCTTTCTACTCCAAAAACCTCAGGCTTCTGGCATTCAAAGTCCAGTTCCACATCAGATGTGATGTCTCTGCTTCCCCAGTGTCATGGCCAGCAGTGGCATTTGTTCAGCGTGCCACATCAGAGAGATGGACTGTCCAAAAACTAAGCCCACCAAACAAAAACAAAGACACATCTTCAGCCAGATTAGTCCCTTGAACGCATTCACCACTCACTCACACAAGCATCAGGACCACCATACAGAATAGGTAGGAGCAAAGAGGAAAGCAGGAATATAACCTGTTCATCTTAAACCATCATGGAAACATGCCTTGAGCCAAAAAAAAAAAAAAAAAAAGAGGATTTATTTCACCTGTGCAATGTTAACAGCACACAGCTGAGATTCAATTCCATAGAGGAGAACGATGTAAAAATATGCAACTACTAAATTCATTACAGTATGTTTCATTAACTCAATGAGCTCCTTCGTAATTGTAACAGACATTAAAAGATTAAAGTATTTGGATAAAATCCAAGTACATTTTTAGTGCTCTGATGATTGCCAGAGTTCGTATCTTCAGAAACATACAGTAACATCCCTTCACCAATTCCCCCGTGAGAGTAAACACGGTTTATCCTTCTTGCTTTCAGACTTAGGGTTCCCAAATTAAATTTTCCTGTTGCACTGCGGGGTGAGGGGTGGCAAATCAAAAATCGGTTAACTGTTTAGTTCAGTTTGACAGAAGTGTTTCCAAATAAAGCTGTCAACTGAAGTTGACCATTTTGAACTTCCTAGAGGGCTAACACCTGGCTGAAAAGCCCTTTTGTGTGAAAATGGCAACACTAAAACAAAGCACGACACAGTAACTCCCTAGCACTTTTCATCTGCTTTCAGCAATAATTTAACATCAGTAGATCTCTAATGTTCAAGTAGTAAGTGCAATTTGGCTATTAATCTCTTTAAAGCAGAATGGAGTCCTCTTTCTGCCCTTCAGTAAAGCACTTCTACTCTGCTGTGAGGACTAAAACATAGCTTTAGCGGTTTGGCAGCATGGCGACAACAGTAAACACAGAGCCTTACCCACTCTCATATTAAGCAATATTCACAGATTGTACACTGGAAGTATAAGCATTGTCGAAAAGCCGCAGTGCATATCTCTACTAAAAGAATACTCCATTTTCTCCTCTCCCCACGACCCCATCGCACAGCACATTGATGCTTCAGGTCACTGTTTTTGCAGTCTTCATGCTGCACTCACAGAACCACAGCCACGGCCCATCAGAAGGTCTTAACTTGGAGTAAAGACTATGATCAGGAAAGAGCCGTTCTGTTTCCGATGCCCTGTCACAAGTAAGCAGACTCCACATCTCTGAAGATCAGGACTTGAATTCCATTTCAATTCCAGTCCTCTACTCCCAACAGGGCATTTTGCTGTTCTGTCAGAGCTGGATGTGACTTCCTTCTACCTTGCCTGGAAGGTTACACCAGTATATAGGGCTCACAAAGACACGTTCTCCACAACATGCAGTTGCCAATTGCTTCTTCTTGATCTAGGCATGCAAAACTTAAGAAGTCAGTGCACATGAGGAATGAAGGAAAAGACGTTTCTGAAGATTTTTTGAAGTATCCTTTTCACATGTGCCATTCTCCAAACTGTGGAGCACACTTCTTCCAGCCACAACATCTTCACAAGCTCTCTTCTTGGGGCATTAAAGAATTAGATGGATTTCAGCCACATCTCTTACCTTGCTGGTCTCATCCATTACACCAACAACTTTGACTAGGAAAAAAAATGATGACATTAACTCCACTTAAAGCACTTGAAGGAAATTCTGAAGCAGCAGTGCCAATAGGTAAACACACTGCATCAGTGCCCAGGACAAAGTCTAATGCTCCCATTTAAACAAGATAGAAAAATGTATTCTTGGATTTGCAAAACAAACCTCTTGAGACACAAAAGCCCCAGATTCTTATTTGACCTTGGTGTCATTGAGAGAATGTAATCATTAGCAGCTAGTATAAGATACACCAGAGAAAAATAAACTGAAAAAAAAGAAACTGCAAAGAGACCTTATATCTACCAAGTTTTCCCCACAGCACTGATTAAAGAGAAGAACTCCTTACCACACATAGTAATCATACTGTTTAAATGAACAGAAAGCCTGCTTCAAAGACAAGGATGTTAAACTTAGAACCAAGAACACTTATGTTTCATTTTCTTTTATTCAAAGGCATTGTGTGCGGCCACGTACTTGCCCTTTGGCCCTCTGTGCCTCCAATCGTCAACTATAAAATGGGGCACCAGACTTCCTCAGAGAAGCTGAGAGGCATTTAGAGGCTACAGGGGGTTATATCTAAATCTGGCTGACAGATTACCGAGAATGGGCAGCCACCTTAGTTATTCATGTGCTTAGACAGACTACTTGCCCAATTCTTCCTGCATTTTATCCTTCCCAGCCCTGAAGGTCCTGAAAGCAGGACTAGCTTATGTATTTCTTGCTACCATCCTTAGTTTGAATACCACACCTGCCATTCAAAACCAGAGAGGTAGAAGCAGTGGATGCAGCTTCAGTGCCTGCTGGAAACAGTCTGTGCTCTTTTTAGCATCTCAGAGCACATTGCTGAAGTTATCCATCAGATGGAGCTTCTCACAAAAATCCCTGGTATGGACTTTGGGATGGGACAGAAAGGGATAAATCATTTTGTGGCTGTATTTATTGGCCAATGTCTTCTAATTTGCTTACTCTGCCAAATTAAAACATTCATTACCAGCACAAAATGACAAATACATTTCTAGGTGGATTACATACTTTAAAACAAATCAACAAGGGAAACTAATTTTCCCAGGCAAAATAAAAGCATCACCATTATATTCATTTAAGTCAAGATGAAAGACCAAGTCTGAAATCTCATTGCTATTTTTCTTTACATATAAAACTGTTTTTCCTTACGTTAAGCATCCCTGAGGCACACACTAATGTCTGTGGAGCCCATCAAAATGCAAATACTCTGAAACAGCCCAATGAGCAACTACTGGTCACCTCTACTACGTTCTTCCTTCTACTCAGGCTTTCATCATTTAATATGGGTGACTTTGCAAAACACCATGCGGTCTGGGTTTCAGACCCCTGAAAGTTTAAGGCTGTTCTCAACTTAGAAATAACCTGTCATCTGGCTCCTTGGTTCAGTCATTCCTGGCAACTGCCTTATTTTCAGCATACACATGACAGGAAGAGACCACAGTCCTGTGACAGTTACTTCTTTCTGACTCCAAATAATCTCTGTAGTTTTACACAGTGAAATTAACCCATGGCTGCTGGCTACTCTACTCTCCTGCCTTTGCTTTTAGTCATTTAATTGCTGAAGTGGAAATACAGATGTTAAAGAGACAAGGCACATGACAGAAAACACTTGCCTATTGCTTTGAAGACATGTAAGGCAACAGCAAAATGAAAAATCCCACAGCTACAAAGGATCCCAATTTTCTCCAAGTAAGATGCTCAAAGCATCTTGCATAAAATCATTTCATCTCTAACAAAATCAAACTAAACTCTTCCCAGTAAATTCCTGTTTTAACAGTTCCTTTCTTAAATCCATCACTATTTCTCCTGGTTCATTAACCAACCTTATTTCAGACAGAAGAATCGTATCTTAAAAGGAAGAAGGCAGCAAGGTAGTTTTGCACGCTCCCAGTCAACTATGATACGTATTGCAGCTTTCTGTTAAGAGAAACTCAACTATGCCAAAGGTCAGCAGTTTCTTCCAGCATCCGAGAAGTAAAAAGCCTTGTTGAGCACGTTTTCCTTTTGAGCAGCTACACGTGTGATGATGTATGCAGCTCGGCTATTAGCTTGTGTGTGGGAAGGAAGGGCTACAGGTCTCTGCTGTCAGGCTGTGTCCCTCTAAATTTTCAAGTTTGCAAAAACATATTACATTTTTATATAGATGAAAAAGCTAGCCATGATACCCATGAAAGTGGCTTTCAAGCATTTTAGATTAAATGTCATCTAAAGCATGATTTGACCTGGATCTGCTTTTAGATTTTTTTTAATTATTGACTTATATGGGCATTAAAAATCATTGGAGGCAAAAAAATCATTCGTATTTAAGATACTGGTTTTGCTTTTGTATGACATTTAAGCAATGACAGCTTTAAGACTCACTAGAGTAAGCAGGGATTAGATTTTAATGTGCTTCCCTTGCTTTTAGTATATAAAAGTTTCACATGAGCAACTTTCAGAAAGAATAGCAATTGTCAAGAGTTTTACTGTGTTCTTTTTAACAAAGATGAAGCGGGGAAACACTCGTTTATTTATTTATTTTTAAATAGGACATTCATTCATAGAAGAAACCTAAGCATAACACTCACCTTTAGCCTAGGCAGCACAATTCATCTCTCAGTTTTGGCATTTCCCCCCCTCCCCTTTTCTGACAGTGTTTTATTTCCCTTTACATGACCCACTCTTCAAGCCTTCTTCCACTCCCTTCAAAGAGATTACACTCACACGCACGCCGACCGTTTCTCCCCAGGTGGAGGTTTTGTACCAACCGCTGCACTTTCATCTCCGCCAAAGCACATCCCGGCTGAGATGCAACAGGGACACTTCACCCCTCCCCAGTCTCTCTCTGCACTTTTGAAGCTATTAAAGCACAGAGAAGCAAGACCTTCACTGGCAATTTGGGAATTTCAGAAGCGCACGTTGATATTTCATTCTTCCTGTTTTTTGGTTTTTTTTTTTTTTTTAAATGTCAGATTCAAACAATCTATGCTCTGCAGAAGCCAATTACTGTAGCTTTCATGAAGGTTAAAAGTTCAAAAGGAAAGCTGGTTTCTTCATTTAGCAGCCTCTTTCAACAATTCCGATAGAAAGATACCAAAGAGTGAGCAGATATGTAGGTATGGCAGCAAGGGGATGAAAGGATGGGTCTCAAAGTTTTTAATTCTCTTATTTATGACTCTTCCACCAGGTTCCAACCTCACCCTCTTCAGGGGACAGCATCCCAAATACTACCAGCAATGAGAAAAAGCTAGGAGAAACACATTTCCTGCTGTCTTCCTCCCCACACGCACAGAGCAAACACTTCCCAAAGCACATTTTACCATGAATCCTTTGGGAAAACATGTTCCAGACACACAAGGCATAAGCATGAAAGTTATACCTCTTTCTCAAGCTTGCAGGCTTACTATGCCTTTTCTGAAAATCCCCTTCCTGCTGACAGATATAAATCAAGCAAACACACTCACTCTGAAGTCAAAACTTCACGTGGCCACAAAAGGTTTGCCCCACGCCTTTTTTTCTTTTTCTTCTCTTTTAAACATTAACTTTGCACATGAGCATAAGCACCAAAAGTAACACACTGAGTATTATCTTGCATTGTTTTTTCTAATGAAAATATACTGTAACCACAAAAGGAAATACTTCCAGATCAGTAATGAAGGGACTGATTCATATGCCCCAGAGAACAAGTGCTGAACAATGTACACTCAGTGAGATTTCAGCTTTATCCCTTATTAAAATAAAACCACGTGTCTGATCTTTAACCCACTTTGATTTATTAACGGTTTTGGTTTTCAAGATTATGAAAGTAAGTATGAACAGAGGAGTTAGAAGAAAACATTTCATCATGAAAGCAGTATATACCAAATATTAGAATAGCCATCAATCTTACTTCCCCTCTCAAAAACATGTATTTACGGTTTTGAAGGACCAAATGGGAATTCTAGTTTGAAAGTCAGAGAAGTAGGCCGATGCAAACAATAAAATACTACGTCCCAAATGTAACATAACCTCTGCTACGGTACATAGACATCAGTTGGTCATCTGTCAATCCACTAAAATGCCAAATGCATTTAAAAGATATTAAAGTATCAACAAGAAAAAAGGAAGAGTCCTTTGAAAAGGTCAGAAATTTACCAAGTCTGATTCATGCATACATAAATCCTCAAATCCAAGGAACGACCGTGTGCTTTACATCGCAATATCTTATGTTCCAGACACATTCCCCACCGCAGAGTCCTTCACTGGAATGCAAATCTGGATTAAAGTCACAATGCAGAACAAGGTTTTATCCTTTCAGCTGAGTCCCGTTCTAGAACATATTTGTTCTACATTACAAAGCATGTCACATTTTCCACTGGCGTTCAGGAAACTCCTAGCACAAAAACAATGAACGGGATGTTGCAGGTCAGGATAGAGCCACACTCACTGAACGACAATATTTGAGGAAGCGGGGTGGGGGGACACCTCACACAGTCTTTTATTACTCAGCATCTTCTTGGTTCCAGCCCCTATACTTTACAAAGTTTGTGGGATAAGCAAAGTTTGTGCGTAGCCCTTGCTTGGCCAGAGCTGTCCCTTGGTTTTATAAGAATCCACTGCCCCAGCCAACTTTATAGGACACTGGCAACCATGAGAGACCTGTGACAGCTTCAGCCAGTCCACCCCAGTTGATGCTCTTGAACCATCTGTGAGCCTAGCATTGGCTTGTCTGCCAGTCAGCCTGAACACAGGAGTACAGGTCTGTAGTTCTTGGGGTTCTTTTGAGCATTTCTGCTAACAAAACAGAGTCACTTAACTGTGTTTATGACAACATAAAACTGCTGAGGAGAACAAAGGAAAATTAACAGATTACATCTTATAAGTGCTCCTATTAAAGGAAAAGTTTAAAAAAAAAAGTGTCAAAGTAAAATTCTATGTAGTTACATTTTGGGGGGACCATCTAATTTAGACAGTATTTGCGCTATCTAAAGATTTCTCATATGCCAGCGGAAAATTGCCACTGCTCAGAATTATGCCTGTAGTTAGATCTGATCCATTACTACACTACCGTCCTGTGCCTGGAAATACCTGGAGCATTAACATTCCCACAGCAACAGGATAGCTCCATAAAAGGCAACAGCAACAGCTATATGTTGTAGTTTCCCATACCCACAGGGGTTCATAAGGTGGTACCGACCTCCTCACTGGATCCTTCCTATATAGGAAGGCGTTTGCACAGTACGCCAGTTGGATGAAAGGTTATGCACCTTCCTGAAACACCTCCTGGTAAACCCCACGCTCACAACTCTTGATGGATTCCACGTAAGGACAGGTGCTGTGGGACCACAACTCTCATCCTCCCCTAAGCCATGCTAGCTGTAAGGGGAAGGAACAACCCAGAACCCTAATTCTTTAAGGAAACACTAAGATGCAAAAAAACCAGTGGAAGTTCTTGAAGAACAGTAAGCCGCTGAGCACCTGCTCTCGCTTAGCAAAGGGGTCACCTTAGTTTTACAACAATGAAGCCCCAAGAAGCGTTTGCAGCAGCACGCATTTCTAGCTTCCCTAGTTCAGACCTGGTTTTATTTATCAGACTTCCCACACAGTAATCCTAGAAGAGCAATGCTAATGCAACATTTTCAGCATCAAATTGGAGAGGCCTAATCTGTGGCCACAGCTGTGGCCTGTTATCTGTGCTTCATCACTCCAATTCAGCACAACACAAACTCCATAATTCTTCAAGCTCTGACATGCCTCTACACCACAACAGCAATTAATTTGCCTCTTCCAGCCTATCCCATTAAAATAAAACTGTAACATACCACAATCTGAAAATAAAACAAATTCAGTCCCAGCCCTACCCAATTTCTTCATAATATAAAGAAAACTCCTGCAACTTCAGCGTTTAAAAACTGGGACCTTTGTCAGAAATTATTTTTATCCATATGCTGAAAGGATACTGATATAATCTGAAGCAGTAACTTCACATTAGCACCTAAACTACACTATTAGCTAATAATTTTCTACAAGGACTTAGAAAAAAAAAAAAAAAAGACACTTGTTTTCTCCTATGGTCAAAACAAAAATAAAACTTACTGAAATGTTTTTATATTGACCTGAAAGAAAAAAAAAACAAAACAGAAACACCCACCAACTATATCACTACAAAGAATTTAAATGGTAGCTTCAAAGACAATTCAGTCTAAAATATCACCCTATAAATCTGTGAATAGGGGCTTCATTTGATAATGTCCTCATTAAGTGAGCTTCAGTCATTACAGCCTTTTCCTGATAATACAGTAATTGGCTTTTCATACCAAGAAAAAACATTTCCTTCCTTTCAGTTGAAAAAAAAAAGTCAATGCCTTTTACAACTCCACCCAATATTAAAATAACATTCATCAGCTGGAGTAACACTTCCTAGTTACATCATAAAAAGAAACTTCACTTCAAGGTAAAGATGATTCTAGGCTTGAATAAGTTTTTCATCAACAAGGAAATTCACATTAAAGCCACCATGATTTTATTTGAACTTTTATTCACTAAGCTTACTCAGCTCCACTCTCTCCTCTTGGAAGCAAGTATAGTTCATACTAGTTCACTCATATTCCATACGGAGCATAGGACAAAACCACTTTGATATTCTGCTTAGCAATAAGACTAGCACACAAGGCAGGTGTCTAAGAAGGAACACGCTACTTCCAAAATAAAACTGTATTTCGTAAAGTAATCAAACATCCTATGCATGTAGGTCAGCTGTACCACTCAAGAACCTCAGTCATTTAAGAATGACCTCAGAATACAAACTGTGCAAAAGGAGAGAGCCTAAATATAGCACACATCCCTTCATGTAAGGGCCAGCACAGGAAAACAAACATGCAATTGCACTGGCATAGCGACCTACAAGACATAACCTAAAGGCCAGGCAGCATGGGTTAGGAAGGCAGAGATGTTCAACCTTGCACACAGCACTCCTGCCTTGGCCTGAGGCCACTGCACCATCCTTTCCCAACTGGTACGCTCTACCCTCCATCACAATGTTAACCTGGACCCTGACCTTCAAATCTGTCTTGAGATCTGAAGATAATACTACTCCACCCTATCTGTGAAAGCATTTCTTCTTCCCCCGGGCTTGTCTGCAGGACTAAGAAGGAGCTAAAGAACAGGTTGGGGTTTTTTCCCCCCAAACACCAAACCACTGAGCAAAGCCTGGATCAAAGAACCAGAGCTCACCACTCACATCAGGAGTGCCCAACACCTTTCCCTGGAAAGCCATAAAACTAGTTTTTGTTTCCTCCCTCTAGCCATAAAAAAGATTTGCTGGTCTAGTTAACTTCAACCTTCTTTTAACCTGGACCACTTTTAAACACACACACCTCCCCCCCAAAAAAAAAAACCTAAAGAGTACTTCTATCTTTCCAACATGCAGAATAATGTACAAATGCAATAGAAGACAGCAACTCTACTACATTCAGTACATACCAGGCACATGGCATTACAAAGTATTAAGGCATGCCCTCCAAGTTCACTGGACCTCCGCAAGTTTTCCTGAGGCTTAAACAAACAGTAAGTGTAAAAGCAGCAACGTTGGAAAGAGCAAGAGTTTCAAGCTTTTCAGCAATCTTCAAAATGGTTCTTGCAAGTTTTCCCAGAGGCCCTTTTCAAATTAACTGTGCAAGACAGAGTGCTTTCAGACTTTGTCTTTCTCTTCCCTTTCTGCTGTTACAGGTATATTCTAAAGGCACCTAATCCCAAAGTTTGCTACCCCCAGCATCTAAACATCAATCAAGAACTACCTCTCAGATGGTGTTCATTCTCTTCACTACTAAGGTGACTATTTAATCTTGCTGGAAAAAAAAAAAAAGCTATTGTTTCATTAATTAGTTTTACCTGGCAAATTTAAATACCTATTATTAAATGCACACTGCTATGCACCAGAGCAAACTCACATGGGTAACCAATTAAAACAAATAAAAGCTAAGAGAAACAACCATTTATCACTAGAGATTAAAAATAAATAAAAAAACACCCACAAACAAAAAAATGCCCAAAAAACACCCCCCCAAACCACCACCAGCCTTCCAGAAACAAGCCTCAGATCATAGCTGTAATACATCAGAAAAGATGAGATTCAGAGACAATAGTTTCATTGTTACACTCACTCCTCCCCATAGATGACAGCCTTCTTCCTTCTTTTGCTTTATCACCATGTCCTTTACTCTGCAGATACCCACTATCCTTTTCTGTCAGACTGATACAGATCCAAGCAAGTCCAAAGCATGTGTTCTCTAACTTGAATTTAGCTTTGAAGTCTGCTGCTTGAAGTTCATGACAGAAAACAGTTTTTTGCAACTCAGACCTTCTCCAGCTATACCAATTAGACTAATGAGAGTTATTACCCCCCATGAACAAATCTTTTTTTAATGCAGTCATTTAGCTTCATGAACTCAGGCTTTTAGAATAGCATCAAGAGTTGATATTTGCAATAAAACCACAGGAGCTGGTTTCACTGCTAACTTTTAGTGACCTCAAAGTCCTTCATAAATACATTCTGGAACTTCCCAGTTTACATATTATTGGTATATACTATTAGGTATGCAAATATATATCATTACAAAGATACGAACAAGTTCTGGGACTTGTCCATGGCCTTGTGTTCACCGCAGCAATTAAGAGGCCAATTTGCACAACATTCCAGTACTCCCCTCCACAAAATTACTGGTCCAGGACTGTTCATGATATAAGCTAATAGAAGCTGTGTGGCTGGGGAGCAGAGGTTCAGGGCACAGACCATAGCAGAGGTAAAGATGTCTCTTGGTTGGTAGTCTATCTACATTTTGTTGCACTGTGAAGGACTTCATGCATCCTCAAGAGTCCTACCACATAGGAAGAAGAATACATCAACTGCCCAACGTACCATTTACTTGCACACAACTTTGCAACATGGCAGCCCACAACGCGTTCCTACTTTGTAGATCCTGATGCAGATTATCTGCATAAACTCTGCTGACACTATCTTCACCAACGTCACACAGAAAGTTACTGTCAGAGCTTAAAGTAGGAAATAAAAGTCATTTCTTTGCCATTGGTTTCCACAACAGAAGGCTTTCACCACTCAATTCCCAAACTCAAAACTCATGCTACAGCCCTAAGAGCAGCTTCTCACACATACAGCAAGGGGTACAGGAATCAAGAGAGATACAAAAGGAGACCAGCTAACTACTGAAATGTGCAAAGTATTTCTTTAAGTTATTACATAGATTCTGAAGATGACTAAGAATTTTATTCATGAAAAATCAACCCCAAATAACTCAAAGAACATTCGGCGTGGGAGGTTCTTTTGCAAAAATTAAATAGCAATTGTGATGAAATAGTATCTTCTGCCGAGTTACCAGAGAATTTACATTTTGCTCATGCTCTTACCTAACTGTATAGAGCCAGGAACCATACACAAGGTATACTAGCCAATTTGTTATCTCAAAATGTAGTTATTTCAAAAAGGGGGGTGGAGAAGCAAGAAGCAAAAGGAAGGTTAATTTTAAAAACAATCTTAGGGCAAAATTCTTGTTTCAGAGCTATCCAACAGATTTAATCTCCAATTCACACGAGCTGGAGATCAGCACAGAGCCAGTTTTAGCAATATTAAAAAAAAAAAAAAAAAGGCTAAGTACAGAGCGTGTTTGATCTACTTGCATTCAAACCAGTCATCACTGACTGACCCGTAACCACAGCTGATGCCTCATGATTTAAAACCTGGTGTCTCAAAAGTGCTGCCACAAGATGCAAGAAAGGTGTATTGGGTCTAGCTGTGATGAAATTAATTCTCCCCACAGAAGCCCTCATAGCGCTGTGCTGTGTATTGGTAGCCAGCAAGGTGGTGATAACACAACCAGCGTTTTGGCTACTGCTGAGCAGTGCTGGCACACATGAAGCTGTCTCACCAACATTTCTTCACGCCCCCCCTCAGCAGCAGGCTGGGGGTGGGCGAGATCTTGGGAGGGGACACAGCCAGGACAGCTGACCCAAACTGACAAAAGGGATATTCCATACCACATGACATCTGCTCAGCAATAAGAAGCTGTGAGATAGGGAGAGGAACTGGGGGGCATTTGGTTTTTTCATGGTTTGTCTTCTGGAACAACCACTATGTGTACTGAAGGTCTGCTTCCTGGGAAGTGACCGGACATCACCTGCTGATGGGAAGTAGAGAATAAATCTTTTGCTTTGCTTCCATGCATGGCCTTTTGCTGTATTAAACTGCCTTTATCTTGACCCATGAGTTTGGGGTTGGTTTTTTTCCATCTTATTTTTCTCCCCTCCCTGTCCTGCTGAGGAGGGAAGTGATAGAGTGGTTTGGTGGACACCCGGCATCCAGCCAAGGTTAAACCACCGCAAAAGGCTATTAGCACAAATCAGTATTTGCTAAGTATGCTTTTTAGAATTCTTTCTTTCTCTCTCATCTGTACTATATTCATAGAAACATGACTTTAAGTAAGTAAAAATATGATCTCCTTCCTTTCAGGTACACTGTCTAGATGTTTCATGAACATCAGCAGGTCAACAGTTACAACTCTTCCAATATTGTCATTAGAATATGTGTATTTTAAAGATCTTAATTTCCAAAGCTGTTGATAACTTTTAGAAATGAAACCAAAAACTTATAAGAAAACTTACTATGCACACTGCATAGTTAAAATAACTGGGTTTTAAGGGGCTTAACATTACCACAGAATTTACTGTCTCTTATGTATTCAACCTCAGCCTGAGGGAACATTACTTATCTATTGTCATACTGCTGTAAATCCAAAAGGAAAAAGCAACCACAGCTATATCCTGGTTTCTCTTTAAAAATGTATAAAATCAATCCTCCTATTTAAAAGGTCTTTTGCTTAGCATTAAAACAATACATTTGTTCAGTTGAAGAGATCAAACACTGTCTAACTCGATCACTTTAGGACAATGTCCTATTATGCTTCAAAGTCACATGTAGCACATATCAAATGAAACGTCAGAGAATCAAGGCATTTAAATGCATATTTGACATACTTTTTGCAACTCAGTATGTTTCACTTCTCAATGGGGCTGTGGGTGGGAGAGGAAAAGGTTGGTTTCTTATGGATTTGAGTGTAAAGGCATCACTTGGCAATTCAAATCATCAGATGCTACAACTGCCCACTGCTAGATGCTGCCATGTACAGGAAAAATACATGCCAGAGATCACCATTCTGCATATTCAGAGGGAGCTCTTACAAACACTGTCTGTCTCCTCATATAGCAGCATTATACAGTCCTCATAGCTGCAATGCCAACATGAGTAATTTGTCATGAAACTTTCAAGCCCTTCATTCTTATTTGTGCATAACAATATTTACTATTCTCAAGTACCCCATGTCACTGGATTTATATCAAGCCTTTAACAACAAACAAACAGCAGTGTCTTTTGAAAGGTTCAAAGTTGCTGCTGCCGTTTTGCAAACCAACTTCTACAATGTTAGGTTCTGGTCAGTCAAAGCAAGGTTTCTCTCACATTTTGTCTCTGCTTCTGCAAGGAGAAAAAACTCCATATTTACCATCTGTTGATTACTCTGTGGGTATATCCTTTGTGTAAGAGTCTGCAAAAGGCAGAGAACATTTTATCTTACACAAACATACTAAGCCAGGTACAGATGCCTGAACTCTATGTTACATTAAAACCACAGTTTGCATGCATGTCATAATTTTACAGAAAAATAACTATACTCATGAGTAAAGTACCTGTAAATCATTCATTTTCCCCAACTCCACCCTCACCTTTACACTAATGAACAAAGATAAACTTCAGATTTCATTTGAATGATAATCAAATACCACCACACAGCTGTTATTTAGCATTTCTCATATGGAGGTCTCCTAGTCCCTTCGAGGATATCAAAATCATTACTGACAACTGGCAAATGAGGGATCCAAGAACCAGAAGACTGAGTTGGGTAGCATCAGTAAGCAGAGAGACAAGAGTTGGTCAACCTGAGAATGTCAGTGTACAAGAAAAAAACCTACGAATTTACACTAGAATTTACACTACACTAATCTCATCTACTGCTCGTTTGAACATATCTCCAATTTGCATACAAGAAAATAATGAAAATAAATGCAGATAAAACTATTCAAAAGCAGGTTAATAAGATTACATTAAACTTCTAGAAGCATTTGAGTAAAATTTAAACATCTTTGATTTGATTTAATGTACTTAACTGAGGAAGTAAAGAAACTAAAACTAAAGCCACTTGAATTCTGCTTAGAAGTCCTTGCATAGGAATACTATGTCATTTAATCCACTTCCAAAGCATATCTTAATCCAGATTAATTTTTCCAAGTGTCCCTATGTAGACAAACCCTCAGTATATGCTAAATGCATAGGCCGCTTTCTCAAAGAAGATAAACTACCTTATACTTAGCATAATAGACTGAGATTACTGGTGACTTATAGATTCACTTCATAACACACTAATATCTCACTTATATACCCTTAAGTAATAGAATCCAGATAATCTGAGGTTCAATGTTTCCCATCTACTGGAAATTAAATATTTTTGAGCTTGTAGCAAAAAAAGTTTCAAATACAGTCTCAACCAGATCTCTCAGTTTTATTGTCCCTTAAATCCAAAAGGAAGATTTCACATACGGCATCTAATCTTTTATCTACCGTTGTCTAGGTCAATGGTTGCCTACAGATGGGTTGATATAGCCTGTTTCATTTAATTTCACATAGCTGTCTTAAATTCAGTCAAATGAAATGCGCCTCCTTCACAATGAGAGTTCTCCAGACTTTCTTGAGACTCGGTATCTTGCAATAGGTTTTTGGAGGGCATGAGAAGTAGTCTGACTTCTGAGTGCAAAGCTCCCTCATGTATATAAAGGCCATATGTGTAAAACCTTTCACCACGATGACCCAGTTCTCTCCAGCTTACAGACTTGCTTGTAGAATGCAGGACTCTGGCTTGCTGTTCTGAATATTTGGCAGTGCACAGCCACAGCTGGAGATGTATTTATTCCTGAACTCATCTTCCCATGACAGCTGCTACTCCACAGCAAACTTACAGAAACTGTTCTGTAGGTCAAGACTTGCATGCAGTCCATGGGCAACCACCCCACCAAACCCACTCACCACCTTACAGTGAGGTGGGCCTCAGAAAAAGCCAGCACTAGCAGGCACAGGTGAGACAAGACGTGAGACCAAGCAAATAACTTCTACCAGGCTTCATCGCCAGTCCCCCAAATAGGGGAAGAGAAAACCACCCTGCCCTATGCAAGGGGGGAAATGGGTCAGCGGCCCAAGTTGGAGGGGAAGGCACAGAGGCTCAGCTATTAAACTGGCAGGAACTAACGCACAGTGGGTTGTTATTTACAGTCTTGGTCTTGCTGTGAAAGCCCTACATTCCCAATATGGTCAACTAATGAAAGTAACACACTTACAAAATTAAAACAAGTTGTGGAAGCTTGTGCAGAAGACTGTAAACTGTGTTTTCACTAAGATTTTAGCTTAAGTTAGTTAAATTAAGAACCCACCCTTTTTCATAGTTAATTCAAGGATACAGATGAAATTAGAAATGCATCTCCTCCCACTCCTATCACCAACCTCCGCAGAAAAATATTTAAATAGCAGAGATTTGTAATCTAGAACAGAGAGCAATATTCTATGAAGTATCATCTAATTTAAATAAATCTCTCATTAACTTAAAGACATTCTAAAACACATCATTGCTGCTTTGTTATTTACTTGATAATTCACACTAGATCTCCCAAACATTAGGATACATCTTTTTAGAGACACAAATGTGTAATCATAGATTTAAGGTATTTGGTCAAATAATGTATTTGAAATTGTAAATTTATTCTGAATGCCAGTAAAATATTCTGTAGCTATGTAGTTGATTTTGATACAGCTCCATTATCCAAGCATTCTCTACTGTTTGCAAGAAACAGAATTCCTGAATATCTTTACTGTATACATGCAAATAATCTTTTTCCTTCTAAGTTCTTATGGGGGTCATTATTACAGAACTAAATGCCTCACAACTCTTCATGCATTTATTCTCACAACGTCTCTCTTAAACAGCAGTACTAGACAGCATTAGCTACTAAATCAATAAAAACTAGTAGGTAAATCATGTAAACCAGACCCATACAAAAAGCAGAGAATATAGAAGCAATATCAGCATTTGAATGGAACCACGATATAAATTTACTCAACTTTAGGAGCAAGAAACAAAACTCAGAATCTTTTCCTCTGACATATGAGGCTGAACGTCAGTTGTTCTCATAAGAATAACTTAGAGCTGGAAAGGTCAGAAAGATACAAACGTGCAAGTAATATAAATGTGATGTTAAGTGCATTCACCCTGTACCTATTAAACAGAACTGGGAACAAAATCTAGGGTGAAATGAGGATAAGCACACACAACTTAACTGAATATATGTAATGTGATAACCCAGAGAAACTGATTCTTTTTTTCCATCATATGCCTGGAATAAACTGTAGCAAAACAGAGATGAGTAACTCACACAGCTAATAGGGTGCATAGAGTATAATGTGTAGCAGATGCAACCAAGACTGTTCACGGCACAGAACACAAAGTATTTGCAAATACTTCTGCCACATCAAGAGGTACAAGAACATCTTTTGAACCTGATGAATTGTATTCCCATTGCAACTACAAGCCGCACCCTCTTTCCTGATATGATGCTTTGAGATTAAACTTGGAGCGCATTCACTCTCTGACCAAATGAGATGGCATTTGAAACACAGCGTTCTCCAGGGTAAAAATAGTGTATATGGTGGGGAACCATAGAAAGTTCACATGGGATGAAATAGCCATGAGCACAGGTGGCCTGACAAGGCACAGATACCTATCAGAGACCCTTAAGCTAAATCTTCACCTAAGTATTGTCTGCCTAAGCCCAGTCACATTGTGATTTCACCTTCAGCCTGTGAAACATGGCCATCACCTTCTGACGTTAAGCGACTAGAAGAAAACTCACATGTGGAGGCTGGCCATCCCTCCACATGCCAACCAAAATGTGACCATGACATACACTTGCTGCACAACTTGGATGTAGTTGTAGTGTCCTAACGAGTTTCCCAGTTCAGTGTGGACTGACCTTCCTCCCCACAGGCTCTTTACAATGAATGCTGCTGACCCGGGCTCCAGCAGGAGAGAGCAGATAGCAATAGCAGATCAATTAGAAAGCAGCAGAAATGCCTAGCACTGCCTGGATTCAGAGCTGTATGGAAGATAAGGGCACGGAGATCAGTCAGCTCCCCAACAGCAACTATCCTGAAGGGACCGAGTTTATCCACACTGACCAGATGGCTTCATAGTTTTAATGAGCTAGGTAATGTAAGGTATAGTGCCATCCAAGCAGCAGTGGAATGAAAACGTATCTTTAACCTCAATGGAATAACCAGTCCAAAAAAGGCAAGCATGGAAAAAAAAAAACCAACGCCATATAACTACAAGAAAATCTACCTGTAAGTCTGAGTCAAAGCAGTTTTCCAATGCTAGACTGCACTGTGTAAATGCTGCTTTGCAAGGTGGATAAAAGAAAGAGGTAGGCAATATAAAAGACAAGTGTATGCAATTTGTGTAAAAACAGGCTATTACATGGATATAAATTACTTGATTTGCTATTTATTAAGTACCTGTAAAGTGCTCAGTGTTATCCAAGTTGCAAAGAAAATTGTCTTCTGCTTTAAGAAACTGACAATCTAAATGACAAAAGGGAATAGACAAGGTGCAGTGAGAAGCCAGTGATGAATGAGGAATATTTCGATTGTGTTTTGAATTTGATTGCTTCCTGTCAGCACCTCTGAGCTAGAGTTCTTGCTAGATTTGCTGACACATGGGCAAGTGTGGCAGAGCAGAGTATTGGTAAGGCATTTCAGACACAGAAGTAGCACAGAGAACACTAAAGTCAAGTTGAGACCAAAGAGACAAGTTTGGAATCACTATTAGTGCAGGGGGCAGAAGCACGACAGATGCCTTTAGTAATCTGAAAAGATTTGAAGATGAGGAAAGAAAACTGCAGGCACCTGATACTTAGAACATGAACTTAAGGCAGAGGTGCTCTAAGAAATTGCAGCTGAAGCTGATAAAATACTAGAAAGATAGACTATAATAACCCTGCTTTACAGAACCATCAGAAAAACCAACAGGGCTATTCAGGCGACCAATTTGATGAAGGAAGGTGATGACAGAATTCAGTATCAGCTGTTTAGTGTGATACAAGTAGTTATGCAGTTAGGAAAAAAAAAGACAAAAAAGATGAGTAATTTTTATGGCTAACCTCTCAGCCTTGGGAGCACGTTCATTACTAGAGGTCCAACACGTCACATTTCTTTATAAAGTTTGTGAGTGAACTAGCCAAGAGTTCCTTTGGCAGTGTAAAAAGACTGCTGTCACAGATGGGCTTCATACAAATAGGGTTTTGCTTTATTAATAAGCGTCCTTTTTTTCTTTTTCCCAAAATCCTCAACCTATACCAGCCTTCACATTTCTTTTTCCCTTTCTCATCACTTATAAACATAAGAGAGAATAAGACATTGTTTGTTTGTTTTCTTTACTTGATAGGAGACTAGTTTTTCTTCAGTTTGGTGGTACTCCAAGTGAAAAGGACAGCAGATACACTCTTGGCAACCATACAGGGTGTTTTTTTTTTGTTTTTCCATAAAACACTTCACTGTGCCAGCTTTCTGAGTAACCTCAGAAATAATACACTTCTTCTGAGAGATGACAGCAGAGTGCAGTTAATAAATAAATGAGACCCATACGAAAATGTGATTCATACGCAATGTCGTTATTCCAAAGAATAAGGTGGCACATGGCTACTGAAGAAGCCATCCATATACCTTCAAATGAAAATCCTTGCCCAGATTTTTGCACAGCTCTTTTTCCAGCTCTTCAGTGCTTAACAGTTGCTGTGCAAAAAAAAAAAAAAAAAAACCAAACAAAACCCAAGCCTCTTCTAGCAACAAAAGAATCCCTCTTATAATGAAGCATGAAGGTCCAGCATGAAGCCAGTCAAACAGAACTGTCTCCTCATGGCAGTTCATACGTACAGAGTAAGAGATATCAGTTTCAGTGAAACCATATGAAAGCAGGAAGAGTTTGAAAAGTTTCAGATAATTAATTGGCTTTTTTGCATTAAGAAAAGGAAGATGCAAACAAGCGTAAAAATCTATTATGGTAGCAACACTTTCACTGCAAGTATAAATCACTGTTTCCACCTAAGTTTGGCTACAGTACAGAAGGTTGAGAACATGCACACACGTGGTACAGTTTGCACTAAGGACAGAAGGATTTGACAGCTAGCCTGGTTCAAACACTAGTATAGCAAGGGGTTTAAGTCAGGCAACAGAAGTGCTCTCACTCAGTGCATGTAAAGGATCACCTTCCTAAAGGATTTTCATCCCAAGACCTCACATGCACACACTCAAAGCAAGTAGCTGTTGCTGGCACCATCAGCCTGAACAAACACATGCTTGTGATTTTATGACAAAACGGATGTCACATCCAGAATGAGTGAATTTCAAACACCATACGCTACACAGAGAAAAGTTTCTAAGTAAACCTCCTCGTTTCTTCCCCCCCCATTCTCTCCCCCATGTCAGCAGCTCCAGGTCCAGCTCTAGGGGATGAAGGGGATTACGGCAGAAAGCCGAAGAGATTGGCACTGTGATGGGGCCACAGGAAGTCTAACAGACACAGAGACCTGCCTCAGCTTCTGACCCAGTTTATGAACTTGGCCAAACTGCTTCTTGGTGCCACTGCTCCTCTTCCAGACTCTGTATGACCTTATGCAATTAGGTCAGTATCTCCAAGCAAGTGACCGCCTCTCACTACTTTTGGTGAGAAACAGCCTACAGGCTTGAATAAAACCTTAGTAAAAAAGGGGGCTGATTTTACTAGGATCTGCTATGTCAAGAATAAAACCATCTTTTCACTTAAATAATGAAGAATACCCACACAGTTAAACCTGTTAATATTCTTTAAAAATATGTACAGCTGGAAGAGTGGCATGTTGCTCTCATTCACAAGTTTGCTGTATCCTTACTGACGCCTACAATCTCCCCTAAAGGTCTATTTACAGAGACATTTATCCCAGGATCCAGGTTTTCCATTCATGTCCTTTCTCTCCCCCTCTCTCCTGCTTTACCCCCTCCTCTAACAGAGCCCCTCAGTCACATTAGCCAAACTATTTGCGGCGTGACATGAGGAACTGATCCAAACCTCAAGTGAGCAGAAAAATAATCTGAAGAAAAACAAACAATTTATTTTTAACCTGGATGGGTTCCCTGACCGAGCTTATTCCCTACCACAACAGGTGTATCAACACACCTGAGGAAGAAGTGGAGCAAACCAAGCTGCAACTATTGCTGACAAAGATGAACGTATGCATTAGTAGGATAGGAATGTTTTTAAAAGATTAATATTGGAGTAGGGGTTCTCACACTGGGGAACTCTTTAAACATCATAAAATGGACTTAATACATATTCCTTATGTTGTTCACAGTTTCCTTTGCCAGTTTGGCTAATTATATGATATTTAAGTTTAAACATATGTTGCCTCCCTTGCAGTGAATCCTCTCCTCCTACATGATACAGCAGTGAAGTCATCTTGCTGACTTCAAGCTGAATCCTGCACCCTCTCAAGTAGGTGGGCATTTTTAGTTCATCTGGAAAGCAGTCCAGCCCTGAGAGCACAGCGATTCTTATTGCAATAAGCTACCAGGTGCTCTACCCTCACAAGTATCCTGAAACACATCACCCAGGTGCCATATGTTAAAGAACCAGCATAACTTCCACCATTCCAGACATCTGCTTCTTCAAACACATGAAAGACACTTGAGATGCATCTGCATTAGTGTGAAAGGTGAGCCAGCAGACCAGAGGCTTTTACTCTCCCTCCTCTCATACCATCACCAACTGACTTTAAGATTTTTCTATTACTTTTTTTAAAACCAAGACACATAAGAAAGAAGAAAATTCCAAATGGAAGCAAGTGGCAAAAAAAAAGTATTTAGAAGGGCAAAAAAAATCTTGCAGCCCTTTACGAACTGTCATGTACTGTGGGTGGGAAAACCTCTTTCAGTTAGTGGATTCCACATTACGACTGCTTTTAGTAAGCAGAGCAGCCGAGTATGCCACAATAGCTGTGTTTCATTAGCTTAGCATCGCAGAGTATAGGATTTAAAGGGAAAAGACAGCAGCTGAAAATAATTGCATTAAAATAATATTAACCCATAAACCCAGAAGAGGCATATAATATTCAGGACTGCTACAGAAGCAGTAACTCAGAATTAATGTCTGTAAAAGATGAATAATCCTGCTCTGACTGGGATTCAAAATCCTAAAGGAAGAAAGTTCACCTCAAATAGTGTTCCCTGAGGTGGGGTGGGAGGGGGGGGAAAGGAGGGGAAAAAAAAAAAAAAGCATGGCCTAGTTAAAGATATCAGTAGGTAGGAACACAAACTGTAAAGCAATGTGGTTCCCAAAGGACTAACATTTTTTATGGTTTATACACACACATTCCCACACATTCCTTCTCAAAAAGGACTTTGAAAATAAATCTCATTTTAAGAACTGTAAATGAAATAGACATGTGAGAATTTAAACACTTGGGGCAGAAAAGACCAAAACCTCAGAGACTAGAGCAAAAAAGGCAGCCAGGACTGCAGCGGACTAAAAAAACCACAGCCAACAGTGACCGCTATAATTCAATCAGTGGATATCCTTTACAACAGTCCATGGGTCTTGATGCCACAAAGGCTTAGAAGAGAAGAGTATCACCAAAAAAAAAGGTCCTTAATAAACCTGTTAGAATGGAGAGATACATAACAAACTCAAGGAAGCTTGCTTTCCTCAAACTGAAGAGAGAATTATGCTAAGCATGAGGAGAGGAACTAATGATTTCAAAAAAAATTTAAAAATGCTGAGTTACAGCACCTATTCATTTCCGCTATGAAGAGGTACCAGAAGCAAGCAATGGTACTGTTGGCCGGGAGGAATAACAAAGTTCACAAGCTTTTTGTCCCAGTTCCAGCTGGAAAAAACAGCCTTTGGTCCTTGGCTAGCTGCAGGACAAAAGGAAGAACTAAGCCACCATCTGAGGAAAGCCACGGCAGAAGCTACTATCAGACCAGCTCTGAGAAGGCTTCGCCAGACCTGGTGCCTCCTTAGCCCCACTGGCCATCTGAATTTACACAGCTCCTCCAATTCCACCTAATGAGCAAGACAGCATTTGTAAACAATTAACATCCTATTTTCATTAACAATCATGTTCAGGGAAGTGTTTACTTCCTTTCTGCATCCCTGTAGAATTTAAAATATTTCTAGAGACAAAAAATCAGCTGTGGACTTTACAGTTACAGCAAAACTAACCAGCATGGGTTCATGTTTTAGGATGTTTTTAAGCTCCAAAAGATTCCCCATCAAACACATAAAATTAATTTGTAATCCATCCTTACTGGGCAGTAAAAAACTTCTTTTTAGTTGAGCTCCCCAGTAAAGCAAGATTTTATAACTCTTCATCCGTATTTGTCTACCATCTGCAGAGCACTATCCCATATGGACACACAGTTCATTTTTTTATGTTTTTGTTGTCTCCTTTGTCAGCAGTATTTCCCCCCCAATTTTGCTCTTTCATTGTACGATCAGCACAAGATTGCCTAAAAGTGAATAAAATACAGTGCTTCATTAAAGTTTTGAAGTTTTTATGTTTAAGGTAACTGCTCCCAAATATTTTTATTTAAACACTGTGATGAAGACGTTAGAGCAGCCTGAACGTCACATATCTAGAAGACCCTTTATAACTACTCTGACAGTGAGGCTTTCTGTACGGTAAAATCACATTCTATGCGTTTCAGAGTAGAAGCTAGGTAAGTTATGAGAAGGCAATCTGGTTTTAACATGTTTCAGTTTTTAGGCCTTTCATTTCATTTTTCCCTAGAAAAGTGAGATTCCTTTTCTCATACATTTGCCTAACAAGCAAAGCAAACAGCTTCCCTGTGAGCGGCAGAGCTAAGGCAAACCCGTCTGAATCCCTGGTGCAGGTTTCTAGCTGTTTAATAAGGCTCACGCTGGAGCCTTTCCCTTACAATTTCTGCTCCATCCAGTTTTCTACTTTCACAAAACCTGCCTGAACTTTGCATCTTTGGGACTTCTGTCACTCTGCTGAGTTGGCTTGAATCAGCTGACAATTTAAAAGTTACTGCAGAGAGGAAAGGGGGGAAAAGAGATACAGATCCCATACACACGAGCAACAAAATCTGTTGCTGTTTCTAAAGGTACCAAGCTAAAATTGAGAGGGTGCGAGGGATGACCCAGCTTTTCAAATAGGAGCCCTTCTTGCTCTCCACACCTAATACAACATTTTGTCAGCAGAAATCCATCCTAAAGGTTTCGCTTACAAATGCTGGAAACATCAAATAACAAAGACAATTACACCTGAGGTTCTCTTTTATACAGGATTTCAGTTAATACTTTCATTTCATTGTACAAGATCTCCTTCCAGTCCCAGTGAAACACATCATTTTTTATCAACTTTATCATTACTGAACTTTCCAAATAAATACCGAAAGTTAAACAAATCTATAGCTGGTTCTGTTAATTCTTACATTTCCATCAGTTATTTGCATAGTCATCCCCACTCTGATTTAATCTTTCCTTTCATGATTGCCTAAGTCTACATATTAAATGAGAACAGTAAATCAAACTAAGGGTTTGGCAGGCATGTATTGGTGAGATCACAGCAAGATCCTGGAATAGTACAGGCTCTCTTGTACGGAAAAGGCTCGTGGACTTCCCATGCAGTTCAAGTAACCATCACCTGACCCAATGAGCAATACTGAGACCGACACAGCCCTCTGTAGAAACCGGCTTTTAAATGGGTGAACATCCAGCGAAGTGACAGAATTGGTATCCAAAGCTTCACAAATAATGTGTCACATTATATGATCTAGCCATATTACTGCATTAATAAAACGAGCATAGACCAGAGCTTTTTAATCAAACCACATGATAGAGCTCAGAGGTAAAAAGAAGTGGGGGTACAAAGTCCCCATTAAAAGCTGAGCTTGAATACAAAGAGAAGGTTTCATTTCTCTGATTTTCAGTTCTCTAACTAAAAAATAAAACGTTTTATGGGGCAGAAAAATAAGGTATTGTTTGGGAAAGGTACACTTGGCCCAAGGAGAACGACAAAAGAATTACTTAAAATGTGTTTGTGATTCATCATGGTTCAATAACTTCTCATGAATGCTAATGTGTTTCGGAGAGATAGAAAGGCTTGTGCAGGTGTGACAGAAACGATTAGTCAGTTATTAGTAAGCTGCTGGCTTCACTGGCAGCCACGCTGCTGAAGCTGCACACTATGTAAAGGGCCTGCCAGCAACTCTCCACGCGCTGCTGATGTTTAGAATCGCCAGAATAGTCAGAACAACAAATTATATCTGCAAACATTTATTTCTTTCTCCTCGTTTTGCCTGCCTCCATAGTAAAATTTGTAGTTAAAGCAAAACGCTACATGCTTAAGTCAGTGTGGTTCTTCAGGAGCGAGTGTAAGGAAAGAATCTAAATTAATCCAAAAGCCCTTAAGCTAATCTAAACAGTAACTCACTGCCTTCCCTCTCCAAGACCTTCTAAAAAGGTGCTTATTTCAGAGGAAGTATATCTACATGGATCTATCGACATGGACCAGCACAGGCAGGCTGGTTTAAATTTAAACTTCATCTTACTTTAGTGTAACTACTCCCTCCACCAGTAGCTTTACAGCAAGCAATAAAACTTTATTCTCTTTTAACGCTCTGGAGACTCACTCATTTCCACAGGTCTTGCAACAACATTTAGAGAAAATTTTTAAATGCGCTGCCTATTACCCTGATACCTAGCATCCTTTTCTAATGCAGAAGTCAAGAGCAGCACTAAGGACTGTTTAATTTCATTCTTTTTCCAGCTTTCAAGAAAATACACCATGATCCCTTAATTACAAATTATGTTCAACCCTTAAAAGGGAACATTTTCTAACAGCAACAATACAATCCAAGCAATCACGCTCCAACAACTGGAAGCCAATGGTGCGCTTACAGCGCCGAGGAGCAGTCTGGCTTTGGCTCCGTGCCTCACTACACGCTCGAGACACCCAACTGCTGCAGCACAACACTCATCCTTACTACAAGACAGACGTTACAATTTTTGTAGCATAGTGGATTTCTGAAATGAATAGCAAATAATCCACTAGTGGCTTAATTTATTAGCTATACAAAATTCTCAGGGTGAAAGGTCAGTGAAGTGAGATGAAAACCATTAATCCAGCAGACTTCAGGCTCTTTATCAAAAGAACACAGCCATATGCCCGTGTCCTTTATCCAACCACAGTTCCCATTAAAGTTGCAGAACTCAGTTTCCATCTACAGTTTAATAGCTTATTATTCTTAACATTCACAACCATTAAAACAATAAGCAAAGACCCTACTGTGCTGTCATACTGTGTGTTTGCACACATGCGCATGTGAGCATGGATAGAAAAGCCAAATATTTTGATTAAAAGAATGTTTCCTGAATGCAAATTCCATACCTTGTCTCCTAAATAGAAAAGATCATAGGAAGACTTTCCAAGCTGTTTAGAAAGCAGCTATTGTCAGAAGCATAGATTGATGCTTCCCACTCAGCTGATCTGACCCAGGCATTTATTTTCTCCATCACTATTCATGCCTGTATCCCAAACAAATGACCCATATATGTCTTGGTTTGTACAGAATCAAAAGGATTACCTAAGTGCATATTTAATGGTAATTTAATGGGAATAAGAATCCTTCCTGTCTTCACACCCACCCACCTTAAAAGACCCAGAATAATCTAGGATTGGCCTTAAATACTCAAGAGCTTCCTAGCTCAAGAGCTTCCTTACTCCCACTGCAGCCTTATGGTAGACAACCCATATTGCTGTCTGCTGAGGACTCATACAGACTAACAGCAGACAGAAAGGATGGGGAGGGGTTAAAAAGAAAAAAAAAAAAAAAAAAAAAGCAAGCCCCAAATGACAGTTCCAAGAGAGCTGCCAGTTTATATGGCTCCTGACCCCACAGGATCATCCGAGTTGCAACAGCACTTCATCATTCAATTCAGAGGATACAAAGGTTGTTTATGAGCATTTTATGGTCCTGCCCTGCCACCAGCTAGAGATTTTGCACCCAGTTGGACAATATATTATATAAAAATAAGCATGTATTAAAGCTGGGGGGTGAGGTGTTACTGAGGAATATTTACCTGAAGAATGTGCCATTATATATCACCTTTCCATTCTTCAGGGTCAGTTACAAGTTACACAACGGCCCAGCAATATTTGAACTCAATTTCCATACCCCTGACAGACTAGGTTTGTGTGGCTGAGTCAGGGGGAAAAACCAAATATACCTAATTTAAATTACTAAACTAAAACACTAGGGATCATCAATCCCCTGTTCCAGGCTTATCCTCCGAAAAAGACAATGCCTATATTAACTTTACAATACCCTCTCCTCCTCTTTTTGGGCCTGCTAACGCTCTCCCCTCTGCTTGCTTGATTTCTCTTTTCTCCTCCTTCATTTAACCTTATTCTACCATTCTCAAAAAAGTTTCAAGGAACACAAACTTTTTTTTCAGCCATTTCTTTGCAATGCCAAGTTCTGCCTTTCGCTACCAGTCTTGGTATCTCCCCCCTGTTCCCTTCCTAAACTATACTCCATTCTTTCAAGAGCAGCCTTTTCTGTTGATAGTGCCAGAGGCCAGGAAGGCTCCTGGCAGTACAGCTCCAACAAAGAGCCCGAAACTGAACAATCTCTTTTTTTGTGAGAGGAGATAAGGAAGTCCAAGACATGGTTTTTAAAAGGAGAATAAAAAAAAAAAAAAAAAAAAAGCCGCCGCTGGCATCGGCAGTTTTTAAATAAAAACACACAAAATTTTCCCTTCCAAAGGGGCAGGTAGCATACAATGGCTTTTACCAGCAATGAGCACCTGCATAAAAATGCTCTGCAGAAAAGCAGGAAAAGACATTACGTTGTGGATCTCATATATGCACGAACATAAATAACACTCTAGTAATTCTACCCTGTTTCTGCAAGAAGCAAATGGTGAAGCCAAAAGCTACAAATTCATGCTGGTTCTTCCCAATACAGTCTTGCTCTTCTTTTGACAATTGTACAAGGCAAGCGATGGACAACTGCAGAAAGATGGTATTTTTAATTGGAAATAGTTTGACAGAATTACTGCAGAAAGACACATTATTTTATGCAAATGTTTCAGCAACCCAATCTCATCATGTACAAGGGTCATGATGGGGAAACTGCTGCTCCTAAGACATAGCTGCTCTACTAACACAAAATCAGAGAAGGTCCTTCTCTTCCTAAATACAATTATTCTGCTTTAGTAGCACACCAGTGAGAAAGCAACAGACAACTTCTTCCCCTATGGCAACCAAATTGTTCTGCAAATAGCAAAAGCCTTTGCAATTATCACACATATCACTCTCAACTTTCACTCATTTCCTGAATTCTTCAATGGGACCAGAAGTAGCTGAAGACCTGCGTTAGACCTTAGAAAGGAAAAAGTAGCTTTGAATATTTTAACAGTCTGTATCAATTTCTCATACAATTCAAGGAAGGCGCCTTCCTTTCTTTTAACTCATTATTTCATTCAACACTTAAGTGCTGAACTGTCAACTCGTGGACTGATTCTTTGCACAAAGAGGTTACACACTGGTCAACTTAAGAGTCAACATTTACAGCACTGTGTATCTGAGATAATTCTCTTTCTTCCTCTTCTAAAGGCTAAACTCTCTAGTGGTTTAACACCACTCAACTGAATGGTGTTATATTAGCAGGAGGAACTGAGTTATGCCAGCAGTTCAGGATTATTTGGTTAACATTTTTATTGGAAATATTACGGGAAATTATTACCACCATCATAGTCTGAGACCAAGATAACCACAGCTCTCTCCATTAAGCCAGCAAAAAGTTATAGACTGTGTTCTTTTGGGGGGAGAAAACAAAACAAAAAACCTCCAAAAAAACCCACCCTCCATTTTTTTTTTACATATTTTTTTAATGATATGATGTAGATATAAAATCAGTATGAATATAAAACAAAAAAAATTATGGAGAATGCCCAGGATTAGTATTTTTCAACTGAATCGTATTGCTACTTCATGATTTTCATCTATGGACAACCTTTAGTCACACACAGCATCTAGCGTCCAGGAGACAGAGCTGCTGCCTACAGAATTACTGGAACAATCAACTCTCAGTGAGGACAGACAGAGCTGATGGTCCTTCCCTTCATGAAATCTAGGTATTTCCAGAAAGTCTCTCAGTACATTCCTTTAAGAGCTTGTGTCAGTAGTTCAGTAACGCTTTAAAACCACCTTTGTTCACATCTGTTGACAGAGTGCTTTCTAAAAAAAGCCCCCTTTCCTTTGACTTCATGTTCACGAGGCTTTGTGCCAGCATCAGATTAAGAAATGAAAACAAACAATAGCAGGTATCTTAAACTGAATCCAACCAAATACCTTTTTCTTAGCTTTCAGCATATACTAAAAGAGTTCCAGAATTTCTAACTACAGCTGATATATAGGTTTATTCAGGACAAATACTGGACAGTTCAGACCTAAATGGAGCTGCCCTGAGCTCCTCGCAGTGTTTGGTGGGAGCCCCTCTACCATCCAAGGAGCTCCTCTACCATTATTTGGTAGATGGAGCAGTTCAATTTTGCCTGTATCTGAAAGGAATTGATCGTAGATCTTCTCTGCCTGAGAATCAGCTGGATCAGCTCACCGAGGCACTATAGCTACAGCAGTAACTTCATATTACAATCTGAAAAACAGTGGGAGAGAACAAGAGTTCCCACTCCTGATGCACAATGTCCATGCTGTACCTAGGGAAGGCAACTCCCCAGCTTTTATTCAGAAAACAGCTTGCAAATATATCCCTTTATGTCTGCATTCTGGTTACTATCTACCCTTGTATTTTTAAGTTAACATTGAGAAGATGCTCAAAACAACCTCCAAGTTTTCTAACTGCTTCATGTTATCTTTATCAACACAGAACACACCCATGCCTTGCTCCCACTTGCAACTTCTCCATAAAATGGGTAAAGATCAAGTACCCAATGCTGACCATACCCGATTTACCCACCCCTTTCAATAAATACTGTGGATTAAGAGATCTTGCTGCAGCTCTCAAGCTAACGGTATTACAAGTGATTATTCTTTTTCAGTGGTACTACTTTTGTCAGATTATTTTTTTAAAAAGATACTTTTCACTCAAGGCTTCTCTTTAAGTAGTGCCTCTTGTCTTATTTATTATGCATATGAAATGACAACACACATGGACTACCATACTTAAAACACACAACTCTTTCCCTTTAGCTAATACTGATAATGCAGTTAAATACACTGTAATTATTAAGTAGCTGTAATTATATATGCTTAACTAATGTCTGGGTATCTTGACACAGATGAGGCTGCTGGAAGCAGACTGGGATGAAGAAGCTAGAAGATGCAGAAAACATTTTATGAGCCCTTCTAACTGGGATTACGCCTACTGCTTCTTACCAGAATTCACACTGTGACACATCTGACGTCTCTCCTTCCTGTGGGAACACTGCCAGTGCTGAAACATGGGAGAGCAGCTGTCCTGAGGATGCACTCGCTTAGGACACCAGCCTTTACCCAATGCAAAGACTGAAACTACATCCTTCCAATGTCAAGCCGGTGACTTACAATGCCTCTTCTGTCATTTTAAAACTACGTACCTGCACAACGTAATTCCATCACAATTACAGATCTCAGAAACAGTACCGGTAGCAGAACTCACTGGGCCTGCCCAGGTACTGTCCAAATTCAAGTGCAGGACATTAGCAGTCCAAAAACCACACTGACTCAGGCTTACCATTTCTAAATTACATTAAAACTACTGGTTTCCTAAATGACTCCAAATTGCTTGCCTGAAAGGCTACCTCTCTCTTCAATCCATATCCGCAGCTGGAGCCTCTTTGTTACAGGACATTCTCTAAAGGGGGCCCTCCACTCTGAATTTCAATAGATCAAGAGAGAAAAGCCTCAAGACAGGAAAGCAAGGCTTATCCCCTTAGTCAAGCTTATGGGGACCAGTGAACACAGCAAGAACAATTAGTCGGAAACAAAGGATCTGCAGGTTGACTTAGGTTTGATTTTCTAGTCTAGTTTGGTGGTTCTCTACCGATTTAGGGGAGGGAAGTCTGACTGCTTTCTCCCTTATGCCGTCATTCCTTTAATTACAGAAAAGTAGCCCATAAGCCAGCACAGTTGCTTTCTCAACCTTCATATATTATACAAAATGAATTCAAAGCTAAAAGCCTCACCATCTCTGGATTGAGGTGAATATTTTTACACAATTTAAGCAGTTTGGAACATAACAAAAAGATCTTAAAACCTGCTGGTTTATTTTGAATTCACACACCACCGCCGCCACCACTGAATTGTGGATGTTTTGATCCCTCTGGCACATGAGCCAGGAAATCAATTTAAAATTCCAGTACAAATAGCCCAAGACCATTTTATTTATATGTTTGTTTTAAAATAGAACTCAAATTCTAACTTGGATTTAAAATTATGTAGATTATTTCCTTCCCTTCTCCTCTGCACACATCTCTCCTTTATCATGTGTTTTCTGACTCATTGGCAGCTGCAGGGGATGAAGTCTCTGAAACCTCTGCCTTCCAGAAAACCATCCCAACGCAGCACAACGCCACCAACTCTTGTTACACAAACATGTTACGCACACTCTTCCAACAAGCTAATTTCCTAAGGTAGCTGAAGGAAAAAAAATGGGTTAAATATATAAGAAAAGAAAGTCAGGACAGAGAAAGGCTCAGAGCGGCACAGGACAAAAGAGATGATTTTTCCCCTTCCAAATTTCACACATTGCTTTCCACAATTCTACTTTTGTAAAAATGTCACTTTTGGCTACAAAATAGGAAAATTAGCCTTTTCAAAAAAGAAAGCATAAACATACCTGCTTTGAACATTAGTTACAATTTTAAAAAAAAAAAAAAAAAAGATATTTTTGTTTAAGATATGGGCCATTTTCCATGCCCTTTCCTTCCTCTTCTGCAACTAGCACTACCTGTCGAATCTTTAATTACTTGACATAGCTATGGTTAAAATTGCATTAAGTGGTCCAAAGTGGAAAACACCTTACATTTTCTTTCAGCTTTGCAGGCTTTTTGGTTGGTTGGATCTTTTTTCCCCCCCTTTTAAAATCTTCTCCTGAGTAGTTAACAGCCACCACACCAAATGTGTGTGTCTGTCTTTTGCTCTCCAATGGAAGTTCTCATTTGTTCAAATTTTCGTTTGTTGGGGTTTTTTTTTTGGTCCGTGTCCCCCCCCCCTCAGGAAAAGAAGATTAAGCACAAGAAACCTGCATGCATATCTACAGGGAAAAAAAGAGATTATAGATACATAATGTGGGATCTAACTGAGCCATACTTTTAGACCTGAATTTTGTGAGTTTGGTGAGCAGAAGAGATGTGTGAAGAGGAACAGTGGGAGGTGGGGTGAAAAGGTTGATAGGAGGAATGTACTTGAACCACAGGGGGTAGAATTTCAACAGATGAGTGCCCTGGTGCTTAAAGTGAGGGGAGGGGGAAGAAAACTTGGGAGGAATAAGAAAAAAAATACAAACACCAATACTCCAGCATTTTAAAAGCGTAGTGACCAAAGGATGTACCAAATATCCTATCCAGAATGCAAGGACCAGTACTTACGTTTGGGGAAATTTTTTTTTTAGTTGGTTTGGCTCAGTGTTATTGAAAAAGTTTGTCCAAAAGTCCATACGCTCAGCCAACATTTACCAGGTTTCAATTTCCAGCTGAAGCCACGAGCATTGCTATGAAAACTAATGTGCAATTGTATTCCAGAAAGCAAAGCGATGGAAAAGACTGTACTGGAATGCAACAAATACGTTCATTGGCACTAAGAGTGAAATTGTATTATACCAACCTGTGCCATAATCATTTTTCTCCTCTTATTATTAAAGAAGAAATGTGCAAATCAACTTTATTGTCTGGCCAGAGGGTATTATGTGAATACTTATAAATTCCTCATGGCCCTACCTCAACAGATTACCATCTCTCTTAAAATATGAAGCAGCAATTTAAAGAGTCATCCCCACTATGGTCACTCCAGCAAGTTTCAACGAAGTATACAGCAGATTGCCAGTCTAGCCAGAAAAAAGCCTCAACTGCTCACGTGAGGTATCTTTGCCAAGACCCACGTATCCCTCCCACTTCTGCTGGACTATACAACACATGTATGTTGGCTGAAGAGAAAGAAAGACAGGCAAGTAATATTTTCACTTCGCCTACAAATTCAAGCACCAGAATGCATGCATGTACTAAGAATATATGAAAAGTTAGCTAAGACAGCTCTATATCTATGGAAGAAAGTGTTAAAACAATCACATTTTGTAGTTTATTGAAATATTGGTTTTGCTAAACTCTTTCCATCACTCAAAAATATAACAAAAATAATTTTAACTACATTTTTTAAAAAAATAAAAATCACTCTCTTATTTTCACAACATTTATGCATCTCCTATTACTACATAAAAGATTAAGTCAGCATCAGAAGAAACAGACATGGGCTTCGGCAAACAAATACACAAAGTATACTTTTTCCTTACAGCATGTGCACAGTCACAGGAAAAGACAAGTACATGCTTAATTTTGCAGAAGTTTCTAACAGATTAAATTAGGAGCCCTGACTCTTCTAATTGTTACTATCAAGCTGACCATGACCTAGAAGAAAAACACCTCTGCATAGCACCAGCCATCTAGTCCCAGGAACCGTACATAAAATATCAACTGAAGGAGGAAAGTTGACATGCTGACAGCATTATTTGAGTCCACTGTCATGTCCTGCATTCACTTCATTTTATTTAACTTCAAAATGTTGGATGTATTTGATCTACAGGTTGTCAGCTTCACACATTAAGGAAAAAAAGGTCCACATGGAGCATTTTGTCCATGTTCATGCACACTCTCTGATTTGCAAAAAGCTCTGGGAAAACAGATCATCTTCAAGCAAGCATCCTCTGCTGTTTTAAAGAATGGGAGTTTAAAGCCACCACATCTCCAGAATCTGAAGTTCTCTTAGAAGCAGTGACCCATCCTCCCTTTCAGCTGAAGCAAGCTCAACAAGGAAAAAAAAAAGCTAGATTATCATATATGTATTCATGTAGCTGATAAAAAAATTACTCAGTCCCTGATGACACAATACTTCAGAGACAGTTTTATACTTCATATGCCCCCCATAAATTATGACTGTACAATAAACACTTTGAGCTAGAGACTTTGAAAGAACATACAAGGTTATACACACTTCAGTCCACAGTTTTTCTTGAAATCTTAAATAATATTATTTAATTGAGTAATAATCTAAGGGATGCCCAGGAAAGAATTTAAGAACTGGACAAAATTGGTGAAATCATGAGAGTTGGGATAAAAAAATATGTCAAAGACCAAAGAGTAAGGTACCAAGGTAGGGGTGGTAAACATGCAAGAAGAAATTATGAGAAGAGTTTAACTTTGAAAAATAAAAAACAGAACAAAAGCAGAAGCAAAAGACAAGACAACACACACAGCTAGGACACAGCTATTATTTTGTCATAGATCTGTTTCGGACACCACACACACAACCCCGCAGCCTCTTTTACTGAAGATGATGTTTCACAAACACTCTAAATCAATCACATTCAATCTGAAAGGGGAAATCTTTTCCCTCAGCACTGACTGGTAGTTCCCACTCCCTCCCTTGCACTAGTGTTAGTGCACTCCACTCCTGTGGAGTTTTGCAGTGTTATTTGACTATAAATGGAACACAGCAGAAGCATCAGTAAGTAGACTTATGTTCTCAAAAGCAGTAAGAATAGGTCGCTTATCACATTTGTATAACATCTCCAGGTTGTATATTCAGCTTTCTAAAGAACTGCAAAGGCTGCTCACTAGAAATGTACCAAAGTAAGTTCATTTGTACATAAACTAAAACGCTTTTCTAAGGGGACCCCTACCAGCAGTAGCTTAGAGTCTTCTTCATCGTGTAATTTGCTGCTGAACAGAAAAATGGCTTATCCAGCACTTCCACTCTCTCACAAGTAACTTCCCCCTCCTAACGGCCATTGAAAACAAGCCTACTACAGTCAAACCACTCTCACTCACAACAGAAACCTGCCATTAGGAGAAATGTATCAATGCATTTTCAAGAGTTTGCAAACAAGCACCACGTGAATCACTGTTCACCTTGCTCTTAAGCACAAGCGTGCGCTTTACAAATCAATCCGCTCAGCAGCTTGAGAAATTAGTAGCTTACTGATGGGTACGACACACGTGGCACCAGTCACTCAGTGTCCGCCCATAACACAGAAGTTTACCTCTGTCAGATCTGGAACAGAGAGAAGAGGAAACATTTTAGCTATCCCCTGTGGCATAGACTTCTCATTAATATTCCTCTGAAATGTTAGGAGTGGTCAAAAAAACCGAGGAAACTAGCAGAGAGTTTGTGACATTATCCTTCAGTTTCTCTTTTATGTCTCACAACACTTGCAATAATGAAAGATCACACCACAAAACCAAATCCTTGCAAATAGCTTGATGCAAAAATGCTGACTGAAAGACAGCTTCACAATTTTGTGATTATTCTCCCATTCATCTCGGTAACACCATATGTATGCAGTTTATTTTATGTTTATTTTAAGTGTCACATATATATTATCACCTCTTATGATCCGTACTATCAAATGCCTGCCAACATACTGGCTTCTGCCAACTGCTTTTAGTTTCTCTTTCTCTCCTTTTCCAGTGTTATATTTGGAGAGAGGGGAAAAAAAAAGAGAAAAAAAAAAGGTAACTGAGTCAAGTAGAAGGAAAATTATCCTAAATCCTTTAAACAGTTGCTCTGTTAAATTGACACAAGTTTAACAACGTGTACTTGGCACATTCCTCTTGCCACGAATACAAGAACCTTTTTCAAAAAAACTCATTCAAAGCAGGAAGATCTTTTAAAGATACAGCACAGACCTTACTGAACGGAGGTTTAATGGCTGTTACAAAGCCATTTCTAGTCACAAGTGTTCAAACCACAAAGACTTCATAACCATAAAACCTCTTTTTGAGATTTCCTTTTAACGGGATAATTGCTGAACAGGGAGGCAAATCCAACCAACTCATTCTCTCTCAAAGTTGTACCTTCAAGACCGTGAAGGGATACAGCAGAGGAGAAAGTCTGCTAGACCCAGACATAGCTGTGCAGAGAAGTAAACCAGAAAAGATAGCAGTACTTTTGCTTGCTCCAAGGGAGTACGATGCTTTCTAGTCTCCAGGGTTTCCAAAATCCCATCACCATCTAGAAACATTTTTTTAATGCAAGGACATACTGCACCTTCGCACCACAGGATGACAAAGATTGATCCTAAACTTTAAAGAAATCCCTTACTTCAAGGGAACTGAAAATCAAGTGATAGCAGAGTCACAACTCATGAGGAAAATTGTACTTGATGGCCTCATCTAAGTCCCAAGCAAATTCTTACCTGAGAATCACAGAATTAGAAACATTGCAGTTAGCAATATATGCAAAAAAGAAGCCTGTCATTGGAACAGGAGGACGCTGCATGTTAGTGTGCAGGTGCACTGGCAGAGATCTATGGAAACCTTGTCCTAGTTACAGTTAAATCCATAGGCATTAGCCTCTCACTCCATCACATACTGAACCCGTCTAGAGTGTCACAAGAAGAAAGCCACACATCTTACGTGTGAACATGGGAGCTCTTGCTCCCCGTGTATCAACATGGAAAACATGAGATCATAGTCCACCACCACTTTGTAGGCTGGACACTGTCAGAAAGCACGTCTATGACTCCAAACCTTAAAATCAAAGAGACTTCTACTAGGTAGAAAAAACAAAGAACGGAAGGAAGGGCGGAACACCACATTACTCTTGATCCGCAATTTGCTGCAGAACAGCATTGCTGTCAGGAAGTATGAAGCCCAGAGCAGTGTTTTAGCAACAGTTACACCTTTATGGAGCATAATAAGCTTTTTTTGTGAATACTAGGGTGAAGGGGCATTATATAAAAAAAATCACTTCTTAGGACAACGTATGCAATATGTTATATGTGAACAGTGAGGAAACAGAAGTACTTGCTTTTAAGAACACACATGGTCAGATTAAATAATAATAACTACCGAACTGCAGACACTTTCAGTGACCATGTAAATCTGCCACAGAGTAAGTAGGTAAGAATTTTTCCTATCCTCTCATCAAAATCCATCTGAATTGTACACCTATTAAGTTTTTCCTGGCATACAGTGAATATAAGGAAAGATATCAAAACAGAAGTATAGAAACCAGCTCTCTTCCTCCCCCGCCCCGTTCTTCATTAAAAAAAATCTCAGACAATGACACTCACAGCAAAATTGCAAGCTACAGAGAAGGCAAGTGCATTGTACTGCACAGTGAGTTTCAAACAGATTACAAAAAGAGACAAAAGAAAGTCAACTACCCTTATGCAACCTCCCCAGCATGAATAAACTGCAAATCAGGTACACCTCTAGACTGGTCAAATCACACACTCAGATCCACAGACTGCACCGACAGTATCTTTTAATAGTACCCATTTCACATCATGTTGATGTTTTAACCATATTAATCTTTATTTTCTCAGACTGGTGAGTTTTTAGAAGTTGCTACAGTACTTTTAATAGCTTCATGACATGTGTGTCAATAGACATCTTCCTAACAGTACACAAGAGGGACTTTTACCAGCAAACTGTCACCACTGTTCTTCCTCCTTCTTATCTAGTTACTGGTCATCAGATTAGATCCCTACCACGTACTTATACAGCTGAAGAAAAAGGGAGGGGGGAGAATCAGGGAAAGAAAAACGTCAAAGAAAGCAAACTTGCAGCTCAAACTGGAAGAACTTTATGAAAAGTCAAATACATTTTTCTTTACTGTGCCATATTCTGCATAAGTCAATCAAGCAGGAATGACACGGAAAGAATGGGACTAACGCGAACAATGAATGATCCATAAATGTCTACAAGATTATATAACTGAGGATGAGACAGCATGTGTGTGTGCGTGCGTTTGGGGGAAAGGAAGAGAAAGAGCTAAGGGAAAGAGGAGGAAACAACATCCTCAGTCACAGATACAGGACTCCACACAGTTCTCACTCAATTTCCCCCTCTTCCCAACAGATAAATATTTTAACGAGGTGCAATCAGGCAGCTGAGGGACAAAAGCAAAAGAACCCATTTGCTTATGAACATACTTCAAAACATCCCTTGCTGAACTTGCACCGTAACTGCTGTATCATGAAATACAGCTCACAGGCAACCATGTTTATACTAAAGCAATTAACACATGGTACATTTCCTGCACTATTATTATCATTGGCGCTCTCAATGTGTTTGTTGCACATTTTGAGCCTTGGCAGGTTAAGAGGTATTCTTATAAAGTTAACAACAAAATGTTGCTGATTTTAAATGTACTCACTGTTATTTTTCAGGAACTCCTATATTTACTTTATACCATTCTCGGGGGAGAGCTGGACAGTTGTATTAGTTCTGCAAGGAAAAGACGTTCAAAATAAACTTTGTGACGGCTTTGAGCCAAGAAACTTTAAAAACTGAACTTTCCGGACCCGATACCCACTCGCTTTATACAAGGCTGCACGCTGTGGCTTTGCGTAATCACCACCCACATTTCAGAACAATCATTCCACCTGAAATTCAGCAGCGGTTTGATCACTTGTATGAACGCAAACTTAGGAAGAGGTGCACGCACAGACCCTCCCCACCCCACCAAAAAGCTCTGGAAGGCCAGGTCGAGGAGGGGGGGGGGAAGGCATGCCCTCAGAGGAGGCGGCTGGGTACCAACGCCGAGCCGAGAGCCTGACTGCGTGCAGGGATGCACTTGCTTCAAAGTTCTGGTTTCTCCTCCCGAGCGGCGCCCGCGGCTGTGCCGACACTTGCTGCGGTCGGAGCCTCCGCCCCAGCCCGACACCGCGCGTTAACCCACGCGGGACACGCTGAGGCCGGTGCCCCGCAAACCGCCCGCCCTCCCGGCCACCCGCCACCGCGAAGCGACGCGCCGGTCCCGCCGGGTCAGGCGAGGCCCCGCCACCACTCACCCCCCTCCGGCGCCCGGAGGTGCGCGGCCCCCGCCCGCTGCCCCTCACCAGC
>VXBL01008144.1:139801-219413 GCA_013400195.1 Aramus guarauna | reverse complement strand
AGCACCGGCGGGGCGGGGGGGCAGCACCCACCCAGCCGCCCACCGCCTCTACCTGCTCCTGCACCGCCCGGGAGCGCCGCTTCCCCCGCCCGGCGCGACCGCTGTCCCTGCTCCTGCAGTTTCTAACGAGGGATTCGGGGCTTCCTCGTTGCCTTTAGAATAACTATTTATTTTTGTTGTTGTTTTTCTTCCCAGAGAGCCACCGCCGCTGAGCAGCCTCACAGCTGGCCGCTGCGGCGTACATCTATTTCCCCTCCGAAGCGAGCGAGCGAGCAGGCAGGGGAGCCCGGGATGCTCCGCTCCGTACCCCGGACCGGGCCCGGCCAGGAGAGGGCGGCAGCGCCCGCGCTCTGCTCCGGCCCCGCCGAGCCGCCGCCTCCGGGCCCAGCTGCCGCCTCCGGGCCCAGCTCCCGCCCTGGCTGGCGGTTCGAGCCTCCTGGGGGCCCTTTAAAGCCGGTGTGAGATGAGTGCCTAACTCGTGGAAAAAGTAAAATCAGATCTCTGGGTTTTGTTCTCACTCTCCTTAAAAGAAAAGCAGTCGGTAAGGGTTTTTTTATTATTATTAAATGCCTTAACATGGCCACCTATGTACTACACGTGATATGTGGCACAAAAACCATCAAATCGTATCTTCTAATGCTACAGATAGCGAGGTGTGAGTTTAAGTCCTGTACGTTTTACTTTAATAAGAACTGATAGTGTAGCCATGAAGGCTTGCTGTGGTACAGCAACTTTCATTCTCTGATATAACAAAATTTACTCTTCTGTGAACTATCACCGGATACATGAGAGCTAAAACTTGCAAAATTACTGGCTCTAATCTTGCAAATTACACGTGAGAGTATCTTTATGCAGGTTAATAATTCCCAGTGACTTTGTATAAAACTCTCTCGCAACACCCAGGTCCTCAGACCATAATAATGCTATTATGCATCAGCTGATATTTATGAAGCTCATTGCCCTGAAAGTACCACAGCCGCTTACTAGGATTTTATACCTAGCAGAATTGCTGGGGGCTTTCCAGAAGAGGAAGCAGGACTCGATTCTCCCCTTAGGCATGTCAGTTATACGCTAGATCTGAGCAAATATCTCTGGTGTGAGGCAATAAATGGCATGACTCACCTGAGTCACACATTACTATATTTATAGGACTAGAGCGCAAATTCTACCAAATGACAGGAGCTAATAATGCACCTCAGAAACATGGAAGCTCCTTTTTCACACATGCAGAAACAGAGGGCAATTGCCTGCTCGCTCACTCTCCCCAGCACCTCGCAGGTTGGTGCATGGCATGGGTGACAGCAATGAGAAGCCAGAGAGCTGGGACAGGAGACATCACAGTCTTGCATAACATCTGAAACTTCTCCACAGCAGGAATTCCCCACAATCAAGGAACATTTCTGTAAAGCCATTGAGTTTTAGGACCTCCTCAAATGGTAAAATCCATGGAAAAGCTGGACTTAGAGCATTGAACTGGGATGTGTTGGTTCCTGTGTTTAGTATAGATTTTAAAGCACCTTTTCATCCTGCTTTATTAAGGTAGGACTCCAAAACTGAAAATATGAGGTACATATGTAATATAATTCTTATTATATACACTGAAAACACTTATCAAACCATCTTAAGAATTTATTACAGCTACACAGTTTATTGAAAGAGGGACAATATCAACACCAAGTAAATGGCTGTTCAGTTTGATTTGAACTATTTCTGTAATACTGAGATTTTTTTTCTATGCATATCTGGACTTTGGTGCTTGAAATGAAAGCAAGAAGTGTTTACAACTTAGAAAAAGGCATTCTAAACGTAACATAGGAGGTGCAAGACATTTTGTTTACCTCATTTTCCACTATTAACTCAGGACCAGTTTCCCACTATGCATGTATGGGGAGCTGGCTTCATTTGTGAAGATAAACAGTGGTAAGAAAGATGTTTGGAAGACTATTAAGAATGAACAATACTTTAAAAGCAAAATTTTGTTCCCCATGTTTTTATTTTTCTTTCAGGTTCAGCGATGAATATCATTAAAATTGATTTCAGCTGTACCTTATTGCAATAGCTGGATTTTAAACAGTGCAGGAGAATGTTTATTTAACAGTGCTATTGTTAGACAATTTAGAAGAAAATTTGTGAAAAAAATTCTGCTAGTATACGGGGACAAATTTAAGCACACCATTCTATTGCAGTGTTCATGAGAGAGAGCAAACTGGAAATCTGGAGAGCATACTCCAGTCAAACCTTCTGTTCATCCATATCCAATATCCACAGTATTGCAACTACTGCACCAATAGTAGGATTATTTTTGGTCTCCAAAAGCCCAGGGAACCTTTACTCAGAACATATATGTACAGAAGCGCTTCGCTGCTATGGCCATTTCCTGATTTATTTAGTAGTAGTCCCTTCTGTGGCGTCTGCTACCAAAGTTCGTGTTATCATTACAACTGATGCTTTTACAACCAATACTGCAGTTCTCACGATGTGGGCATGAGATGTTTGCTAAATAATTCTAGAAAGCCAGAAGAGGGAGTGCAGGAACAGAAAACACCAAGAATTAAGCATTTTAATTTATGTGGCTATTTCAGCTACAACCTTAAAAACAAAAATTAAAAAAAAAAAAAATTTCCAGAAGGTACCACTGCTTGGTTCTGCTGACAAGAAGGATGTTTCAGGTTAGTCCACCAGTAGGTGCTAATCACCTGTTGAAACCTGGCCTGTAGAAATCTCAACTTGACTACCCCAAAACTGTAGAAAGCATCAAAGCCACTAATTACTTTTGACAGTGAAAACCTTAGATGGTGAGATGAAACAGCTCCTGACAATTTGTGAAGAAGTTGGGTTTTGTCATAGTACTTCTGGCCAAAACCTTCCCGAGGCACAGATTATCCAAGATAGCCTTTGTTACGCTCACTGACAAAGATGCTTGAATTTTACTGTGCTTATAGGCTTTACGAATGGCCTTTAATAATATCAGTATTTTAATTATATAGCAGTAGTTACCTACAGAATCTTGTTCATAACCATTAAAGCATACCCTGTGGTGTAGAAACAAAATACAAGATTATTATTGCATTTTAACTTTTTAGAAGTCACAGATAATTTTTTCTTTATTTTGACAATGTTTGCTATCTATTGTGTTTGAATGAAAACATTTTGTCTGTGCATACACGCATGCATGTGCATGTATAGTCTGTGAGATATTTTTAAATATATTCTGAAGATCTGTTCTAAATTCATGAACAATCACATCAATAAAAATGGACTGAATCAGAAACTTCAAGCTCATTTTGTCTAAGCTGCAATATGCTTGTGAATCTCCATATTCCCTAAATTATAGTTGTCAGTTTGCTTTTATAGACTTATATCTGTATGAATTTTATATTCATATATACATATATATGAACATTTGACGTGGGATGATTAAACAAGGTCAATATGATGTAAAGGTTATTATGACTCAGTTTTAGTATACCCATTCAGACTGTAAATCTGCCATGTATACATTTGTATATAACATATGTGGAGAAGATGATGACCTTTGCAGAATAGCCAGCTTAATGAAGAAATAAATAAATATCATGTAAGACATGTTTTAATTATCCTACCAAAAAAAAATTCTAAAAAGTAGTTTAGGTCTGTTTATGTACTCATTTGCATCTTATCTAGACGTCGATTTACAGTAAAATAAATCGTTAAAAGTTAAGGTTGTGAAATTATAATATATATTTTACATATATATACATGTATGATTTATGATCATTGCACCAGTTATGAAATCCAAGCATGAACAAGCAGTAAAGCAAAGAGCTCAGGAATGACTCTCAGAGTTTTCATGCCATTAACATATTGTGTTTCTACAAAGAAAAACACTCCTCTACAAACTGTTTTTACTGCCATTTACTTGTTCTTCTGTATTTTACCATGCTTATGAAAGGCCTCTTCAGGAGTTCGCAAACAAAAACTTGGGAAGCGCTAAAAAAGTTTAAAAAAACCCAAAAGAGCTTAATGTTCTGCAAGCTCTGAACTTGAGAGGAGCTTCTCTTCTATCGTGTCGAAAACAATTCATGGCTGGAACTGCCCAGTAGTGGTTGTAAGCTGGTCCTGACCAGAAGAGTTTAAATCAAACCAGGCATTTTGCTGAGACATTGATGCGAGCTAAATCTCACTTTTAAAACTTCAAGCAGGAATTCAAGGGAGTCCTACGATCTGCAATACGTAACGAACGCAGTGCTATTGCCCAGCTTTCATGTAAGCCCTAGTAACTCTCACTGGCTGGGACAAGAAGTTCTGTGCATCTATTTAAATAAGAGGGAACCTGGGCAGTTCCCACTACGTTCACTCTTGAATCTGTGGCAGAATAATTTACCAGAGAGGAAAGCTTACCACAGCATTGCCACCAATAGTAAGCGTGGTTTTCACCCTCCATTCCCAGGGCTTAATTAACCTCTCATGGAAATGAGCAGAAATTGCTCTTTTGGTAGAAACACCATAGGATCACCCTGAAATAATGAAAAAAAGTGGTTGACCTAAAGAATGGAAAGTTGATTATCAATCATTTTAAGGTACAGACCATGACATCCAACTGTGCACCTTAACAAGAGATGGCCAACATCGACACGAAACGGCAGGTTCCTCACCATCGCTGGCTGCTGGGTCTGTGACTGTTGGCTCTGCCTAACACCAGCCATTTACCGCAGAGGCAACAAGAGAACTTGATTTCTTCGCAGGTCTAAGTTCAGATGCCTGGCTGAAAGAAAAGACACTAAAAGAAGTCCTTGGAGAACACACTAGAGGAATTTTAATCACCTTTCCAAGCCATAACAGAGTTGTTTACTGCATGACATGGTTTCTTCACCGCCACCCAGCGTCGTTCCCTGTATCTGCCATCGGATTAACATTTTATGGTAAAACCTCCTACTTGTGTCAAGCACATTTAAGGAACAACATAATTTCTACTCATTTTAGCCTTTGTCTTGTTTCCCTCCTCTTGAAAGGATAGAGCTGGGCAGTCGGAATTGGGACTCCTGGGTTTTGACTCAACTATGAGGTCTTAATCCACCAAACAACTATGGGTGAACTGTATCAGCTTTGGGAATTCATTTCCTACCCTGTCTCTTTCTTTTCTTTCCTTTTGTTGTGTCATTGGTTTGTTTGGGGGGTGGGGTGGGTGAGTGGGTGTTTGCTTGTTTGTTTGTTTTTTAACCTTGTCAGTTTAAGCTATAAGTTCTCCAAAATAGTATTTTTTTTCTCTATGTATTTGTAGATAACCAATATATTTCAAGTCCAATTTCATTTGAGGTCTCCTGATACAACCACAGCACAGTTATTATTAATAATCCTAGCCTTCTGAAGAAACTCACTGCATTTTGATTGAGGTTTCTACTTCTTTACGCAGTCTGTTATCCTGTTTGATTTGTAGGTAATAGCATAACTGGCCAGTGCACAAACCCCAGAAAACTTAAACAAGAAAAGTCCCAAAACTTAGGGGCTGCTCAATCCTTCAGCAAGCTGCAAACCTTCTTTAACATTCAGCCATTTTCTAGTCACCTTGTGTTCTAAACAGATTAATATTTGATAAAAGCAGCCTATTTTTATCAATGTAGCAGCTGTGCTGTATGTGCAGTTGAGGTTTGAAGGGTGCTAAGCCATGTCAAATACAACTACAGATCTTTAATATTAAAGACCAGCTCCATCTTTTCTGGGAAGCAGCCGTGTTATTTTCGCAAAAAACTACAGAGACTTCAACGAGCAAGAAAGCTAAACGCTGCCCAAACTCATGGTAAATGCCATCCTTTCTCCAAAACACAGAGTTTAACACAGTGAAAACAAGCAGGTACAGAGAAAGTCACAGAAGTAGCGTAACGTCTGTCTCCAGCAACGTCACGGCACAACTCACTACTGATCAAGGTCAAATCCTCCTGTCCCAAATTACAGCACGACAAATACCGCTGCACTGGTAAACTCTCCCTAAGACTTACAAGTCTTTTGACAGATTTGTGATTTTGTTATTTTGCTGGAAATAACAGACTGTTCTGTCTATCATCCATTTTAATCCTTTCATAATATTAATCGATCAACAGTAGCTGCTGGCAGCAAAGTGGCAATAAAGAGTAGAAGCTCACTGCTCGCAGGTATGCTGGGTGCCCACTTTCCTAATGAGGTGATTAACTTCAAATGCTTCACTGAATGAATCCACACGAGCAAGGGGCACTCCAGCAGCTGCAGAAGAGGCACAAATGCACTTGTGAATGTATTTCAGCATTTGTACTTGGCCTTTCCCTCTTCTGCATTTATTATTCCATTATTATGGAAAATCACTTTGCCTATAAAATATTTTGCCCTGCTGTCACATTTTAGTTTGCATATTTCTTGAGGAGTGTAATGCTCATGGCTGAAAACGACTGTCCATGCCAAAAGAAATCATGAGGCTTCAGAGCTGGTTATAAAGAACTGTTAAAAACATCCTAACCTTTGAACACGCATTCCTTACGTGGCACGGTATCCTAAATAACGTTCATTTGAACAAACACACACAAAAATTGGGCTGCAATTTTTGAAACAACCCACTTCAATGTATGTAACTCTTTGGAGAAATTGAAAGGCCTTAAATACTATGTTTTATTCACATTATTGCTGGACTATGTATTGATTTACAGGAACTCTGAAAAGCTGAGGCAAAGGTCTTGTAGGTAACATCCAGTCCCATTATAACTCGATGGAGATGATTCACCATTCTCACACCCCTATGTTCTAATGTGTTTCCTCTCATGTTCTTACAGTATCCATTTTTCATGCCTCCTTTTGGTTTTTCCCTTTTGCCATCCTCCTTTTTCTCAATACATCAAAGTACCGTCTGCTTCTTTATGTTGAGGCCTTGAGAAAGTTATAGCCATTACATATATATTTTTCATTGCTAACATATTGCAATCACTGCATCGCATTTCTCCTACTTACCATTTTTAAAATCTTCTCACCTCTGTTTTCAGTGATCCTTTCCCCTCCCCGCCTTTCCCGCTCAAAGTAGGGCCATCCTTCGGCAAGGCCTTGCGGTGGGTTTCCTTCCCAGATGATGGCGATAAGGGCGGAGAGCAGGACAAGGGTTGGTTAGGGCTCAGTCAGTCAGAACGGCGCACACCATGAAGCAGCGACCTTGGTTTGCATTTAAACATAAACTGCAAACCGGTATTCACAGTAACTCGTGAGCTGCCGTAGGTCTGTGGCAAATTGTTTTTTGCAGTGGAGCACGTAACCTCGGACAAAGGGGCAAGGCAGATGGCTGGGGGCTATGGTCCCTGAAATGACCTAGCCTGAACCAGCAGAGTTTGAATCCAAGGTTTTCATTCAAAGAGCTACCATCAGTCTGTGAATAGCGTAAGTTCGGTTCCCAAAGCCTGAAGTTAGAGACAGGAGAATGATTTATTTGCTGAAATGTGAAGTTCTGAGTCAACAAAAAACTGTTCATGGATTTGTATCAAACTCGATGAATCATTTTTTCACTGAAAGTATTCATTTTTAAAAAGTGGAAGTCTTTAATCTGGCATTTCTAAATGACAGAACAGAGCAAAGTTCATGACCTTTCAAGACTTAAGCTACCTGAAGTTCTCATTCTTTAAACCAATGTAGAAAATGAAATAAAACATTTTATTCAGCACAAAATTAAAAGAAAAAAGCGTGGTGGGGGAAGGTCATTTTAGTTAAAACATTTTTCAAATCAACTCAAGAACATTTAGAGCATGGGAAATATTTTCCAGTTCAGCTAACAAATCAATGGACACTTTACTTGTGTAAGTCTAATTCACACCCTTTTTAATGGCTTAATATTCAAAGGACTGAGCACCTGCAGCTCCTATTTAAATTGGACATTTAGTATTTATAAATCAATTGAGTGTCTGTATGTGTACTAGTTGTGAAGAAAAAAAAAAAAATCCAAGCCTTTAATTTGTCCCAAGTGCATAAGTAGGGGTAGAAATGCTCAACTTTACGCCCCCCCCCCACTTGAAAATGTTGACTGCTACAAAAGGATTGCAATTCTCCTGCCTTGCAGGGAGCCTAAATTCCTGCCCCAGGATATAAGATGCCCCTGCTGGCTTCCCAATCTAAACTGGGAAAAAAATCAGTCCTCTTATGTCCCAAGGACTAATTAGTCAAAGCCTGTAAAGCTCTCTGAAGGTGAAAAGTGTATCTGTGCTTTACCATGACAGATGGCTATGGTTTATTTTTAAAGGTTTTCTTTAAAAAAGCTGTTTTGTGGAAGCACTTACTCTCTTCACTGTCCACTAGTGCAGATGATTCACTTTGAACTCATGTACAGATGGAGGAACAGGATGGCAAAACCTCTGCTCCAGCTGTGAGAATTCAAAGAGAAGAAACTTTAATATTGATTGACTTTACGAACCAGAGTTCCCCACTGTCTTGCGGTAGCATAAAATATAAAACGCTGCCAATTCTGCTTTCTCTTCTCCTTCCCGTCTATGACGGTATTACAGAATATCTTCCCAAAAGTAAATGAAGTGCAAGACCTATGGGGAATTGAATGGTCTACGTGTCACTGAAAGTAGCGTACTACATCGTGTTCCCACACCTGTCCTCATGCCCTGTTGCAATTAGCATCTTGCACAGAGCCTCGACCATATGTTTGCTTTGTCATCCTGTGGAATATTCCACTACACCACACTACACAAAGCAAGCTGTCAAAGGCTTTGCTGAAAGAAATAATGACTAATGATTTATGATAAAATCAGCACTGCGATCCTCTGCTGCAGAAATTGGTGTGGTGTAAAAACAGCAAGAAGACAGCTCTCAGGCTTTTGTTAATTGGCTTATCAATTCTGATCCTGTCCTCAGGAAACATAGTCTCATGCATATGTACAGTGTGTGATTTATGGAAGAACCCAGAAGAAGAGAATACAACAAATACAGGCAGGATTTTGCAGGCTGAACTTGCTAACCACATCAAGCCTGCCCACCAGAACTGCGTGGAACAACAGTACTTTCAAAGGGACAATACTGTAGAGTCCAGATTACTCCTACGGACATCATTAGAGTACACTCATTGATAAAGAGGAAGATGAACTTTCTAAACGAAGCAATGAAGATGTTTCCCACCAACAGAGCTAAATATTTCTTTTTTTTAAAGATCATAAATAAAATCACTCACCCTCCTCCCTCAAACATGTTTTCGACGGTGCTGTTGTCTGGGAAATTGCCCCCCTCCCAGACTTTCAAGTTGGCTAAATTACAGAAAGCTTGATCATGCTAGACATGATCTGGTTTTTAGTTTGGTTTTCTTCCCTCCTTCCCCACAGTTTTTGTCCTTATATATGCATGTTAGGTACATATATGTTGAGAATGGCTCTCAGTCATTGCTATACTGTTGAGTTAGATGCACTCCCTGGCATTTGGGGGGTGGCAGCTGACCTGATGTGAGCATGATCTTGACTCCTTTTTGATTTCCTTCTCTTTCCATGGGGAAATGGGACCTAAAGAACTGATGAGGAGTTTAGCAGAGAAAGAATGAGGATCTTTCTGCAAGAAACATGAAGTAAGCAACCTATTTGGAGAGGCAGTGGGTCTCGGTGCTGCTGCAGAGACTCCCTGCTTTGCTTCAGCGGGAAGCTGGACTCTTCTGACCTCTACGTTTCTTTCTGATGAATGCTCATCCTCCTCCTCAGTAGCAGGTAGGGTCTGCCATGCCTCAAAAGGAACTTTCTCAGGTGGCAGGCCCCACACTTCAATATCAGGTCACGCTACAGACCATGGGTGCTCAAGCCTTAGCCTGAAATACTTCTCTAGACTGAGAATTTTCATGTGGCTGAAATTTCCCCTGTACCTACCCACTTCCCTGTTGCTCCAAGGGAGAAGCCAGGCAGTTGTTTGTTTGGAAAAAATACTGACAATTAAAAGAAACCTAAGTCGCTTTGCTGTGATTTTAACTGGATTTGAGCTATCACATAAGGTCTCTGTCCATATCTTATTTGTCCTGATGCTGGTTTTATCATCTACATCTTACTGTTAGCTCTGACTTCATGCTGTGACCTGTATCATTAGTCAAATATTTCAGACCTCACAGTTGGGTTTTTTTCATTAGAAAGAGCTATTACAGCAGAGTCTGGTATCTTTAATGAAGACTCATCAATTTACAGAGAATGTAACTAAATTACATTTCCTTTAGTATAACAGAAATCAATCAATAAAAAAGTACAAGTTGATGGACTAAACAACTTTGTTCATCTATACTTAGTCCCCAAGTTTTCTCTGCACCTTTTTCTCTGTGCATGTGCCAACTATGTTGCTGAGGCTTTTCCTATCACTACTACTCTGATGCGTCCCGCTTTTTGTACGCTTAACGCTCCTCCAGTGAATGTCTCAATGACATCTGCTCTTCTTCCATTTTTTACCCCTGAAAAATTCCTCAGATGGAAGAGATGGACAAAGTGAAGCCAACCTGTTTTGAGTGGCTCTAGAGCAACAATATTTTGTGCTCAGTAGTCATGGCTTAACTGTCCTGTAGCTGGTTCTCAGTATTTTAAAGGTCTGTTTCATCACTGAGATTATTTAAACACCTTTCTGCTTCATTTTTTCCCTTCTCCTCTGCTGTGGGTTTCTCTGGCACTGCCTGAGAAGACGGGCAAAGGACAATTTCCAAAGCAGCACTGTGGTCTCCTGATGCATTAAATTAAATCTGCTTTGGGAGTCCCCCAAACCAGATGAACCTCATTCTTTTGCAGTAGATTGTCCTGCTGCCTTGGTGGCATTATTCCTAGTTGTGCCAGCTGCAGTTTTCCCTTTTTCTCAAGCACACATCCCTAAATATCGTTCCTCTTACTATTTTGTCTGAACCGTTTATTTTGCTGCTTTACCAGCCATCAGGTCGTCTTACTCTGTTCCTTGGTAGTCACATTTGCTCAAGACTTTATGTTTTTAGAATGGTAGTGAAGGGGCTTATTTTATCTCAAAAATGCACCAGTGCTATCGCCCCCTTCCACCCCATCTTTTGTCACCTATCTCATCATCAAAGAGTTGTTTTGACAAGAGCCAGGCAATTTTATTTCTTTGTTTTTTTCCCAGGCTCTTCCTTCCAGTGACTTGCTGCCATCCCATTACATCAGTTCGTGGATTCTGACACTGGCACTCATCAATAAAACAGCAAGATGCAGGCATCACAGTACAAAATCCAACTGAGTTCTTTTTACACAGCTGATAAAATGCATCGTTGTGCTCATCCTACGCATCAGCGGTAGCTTTTGCTCAGTGGCAATGAACTCTCCATGCTGCCATTTGGATATTGGAGTGCAAATTCTTTCTTTTATGGGAATCCAGCCATCCCTGCTGGCAGCAGCTTGGTTTTTCAGTGCTGTGGACAGTTCTTCCACAGGAGATCAAATCAGTTATCCCAGTCAGGGATGCCTCCTGGCACTTGGTGCTTTATGAAAGATCATTGATTGTTTTGCTCTTCTGGCCAGCTTGCACACTCACAGGACTCCTGCGTCTACCTGGAGCAGCAGATAACGCCCTTTAGATGGCTTCTTCGCACCACCAAGCACTGCAAACACTGCTTCCTGGCAGGCGCGGAGCAACCTGCATTTCATTGCTTGCACATAGGACTTTTCTTACACTAGGTCAACTCCCCTGAATTCCACTGGATGAGACTCATGATCCCAGGCCACCCTGTATCTCTTCTTTAGCTATTCCCTCAGCCAGCGTAAAATAAGGAATTAAAACTACCGTGAGCTGCCTGTAGCGTGAGGAATCCACCTGCCAGCCCGAAGTCCGCACTGTGTCACTGCATCTCTGCTATCTGGGGCTTGCTGGGGGTGCAGGTCTCGCAACATCAGTTCCCCTCTGTGCCCAGGAGTCCAGGGAGAGGGAAGCACCAGCAGCTCTAGGGCAGCTTCTGTGGGCGCTCGCTCCCCTCGCACCCTGCCTCCATCCCTTCTGCCCCTTCTTCTGTTGCCACGCACCTCTGGAGCTGCCACGCCGTGCAACGCGGGCACCATCTCCTCCCACCGCCTCACCTTGACATCCTGATGGCTCTGGAGGAATCAGCTGCTCTAACCAAAACAGAAAAGCAGCTTACAGGGGACTGTATCTGTCATGCACACAGCTTCATTCGCTCACTCCCTGTTATTCTAAACTGGAAATGAACAAAAATCTACTGCTTTGTGTCCAGAAAATCCTAACAGTCCCCTCAGAGGCATCCACCCCACATACAGTTTAGAACAAGGCCCCAGGCACACGAGCAGAAGAAACCAGAAATACATTTGCAGAAAAACAGAAGAGGCTTTATATTGCAACCCCTCTCTCCCCAGTATGTCTTTTAAGATTAAACCCACCAAAAAAAGACCATGTCTATGCTTCCCAGCACCAGCAGACAATTCTAAAGACTGGCCCTGAGTTCAGTGCATTCAAAATGGTCCTTTTTTAAGCTGTCACTAAAGCCCATTACGAGCTGTAGTTTGGAAACAAGCAAGTTGTTGAAGCACTTTAAAAAGTATTTTTTCCAGAGAATGGCTTTCTGGCTCTTCTTGCTTTCTCTAATCACAATATCAAAATGAGGAGCTCACAACGTATGTTAAAAACACAGGCATCTCAAGAGAGGTGGGAAGAAAGTGTTCACGCTGCTCTGTATCACGCAGTTTGATGTACTGTGTGCTACAGATTGCTTGTGAACCTGAATGATGCCAGCTGTGCCGTAATTAACACAGAGTGCCTGGCACAGAGAAGGCAGTCACTCATTCTTGGAAATCATTGGGTTTTTTCCCCCCCAGAGATGGACTAAGCAGTTACTGGACTTTTGTTCTTTTGTGAAGTCCTGTTATAAGCATGCTTTATTACAGGTTTTTCACGCGTTGCACGGTGGACCTTCGTAAAGATAAAGAGGGACCCTGAAGGCTCTCTGTGAAATATGAAGGTGTTGAAAGATCTATTTTCTCCCCCTCTAAAGAATTTATANTTTTTTTTTTTTTTTAGCCAGATGGTGAGACTGAAAATAGGAATGACTATTGCTTGATAGGAACACTATGGGGAAGGGGCTTCTGGATAGCTTTTGAGGGTGCAGACAGCCTGTTGAAGGAGTACTAAAAATAGATTACAGAATGGATCTGGTGAGGATGAGGAAACCTAATTATTTGCTGTAATTAGTTGCATCCCAAGATGAAGGGGCCGGATGCTGGAGTGGTGTGGCTCAGCAGCCACCCATTAAAATCAAGAGGCCTCAATTGGTTTTCTCCAGCTGGGGGTCTGGTCCTTGGCTGCCTGCTACAATCACGGATCGTAAACAGACCTGTCTGATGTGGGATGTCCTACACGCTTGCAAGAAAAACAGAACACCAGTACACTTCCACAGGATCAGAGAAACTGTATTATTCCCAACTAAGCCTATTGACTGAAAAACCTCTGGGGTCTTTTTCCACACTGTTGACCTAAACCATGCAATATGTAATCAAAACTATCGCGTTTTTGCAGCAGTTCATTTCTGGAATTTCTGAAAGCAGTATGTTGTATGTTTTCCCAAACCTGTAGCTCTACAGTTGCCAATTTCTCTCTGCAGCTTGTTCTCAAGAACCTTTTAGTACGTTTTCCCTAGGTGATGAGCAGTTCAGAACTAGTTCCTTTTGAGGCGCTGCATTTAGTCATCCCTTTGTGTGAGATAGAAAGGAGACCTTAAATGAAAGAATACCCTTGAGGAGAGTTCTGGAAAAGGCAGGAGAAAAAAAAAACCAACCCTCAGGATCTGAAAGTAGGGATCCTAAAAGGCAGAAGTGGCTATATAGTTTTAGCAAGGTTACTGGGGACAAAAGGACCTAAGCAAGCTTGATTTTTTCCTGCAAAGCAAATCACAAAAAAAAAACCAATTGTTAAGCACAATGTGTTTCATAGGAAAAGGATTCACACTGTATGTCTGCTTACCTGGGGACATGAAGTAGCTTCAAAACCTTTTCACCTCTCATTTGAGGCAGCTGTTCCCTCAGTCTTGTTGCATTTGGTGTAAATTCAGAGTGATCTCATAATTGACTCAATCTCCTAATCATGCTTGTCACAGATGGGTGCTACTGAAAACAATTAGTAATTAATTTACAGAAGATCAGGAATAGTGGAAAACATTATTCATTCAATTAAGACGACTGGCTTTGCTGCCTCTGGAAGCATAACTGCTTATTAAGCAATAGGAAGGGATTTTGTTCCCTTCTTTTCCCCATTTATTTCCTTAGGTAAGAGCATAGCCCACAAACAGGATCTACACTCAGATTTTCCACTAGCTAGAGGGGACAAGAATCACTTGCAAAGACAAATTTAATCTTCCCTGAAGGTTCTTTTTGTTTGTCTGTTTTTTCCCCTGGAGAAGGAGCAACGATGCAGTTAAAATATGGATGAGAGAACCCAGGCTCCAACCAGCCCAACGCAAATCTTGCCATTGATTTCACCAGGGCCAGAATTTCCGTCTTAATGAAAATGCCTTTTCATTTAATAATCTCAACAAGAATTCGGTAATGTCATTCGGAGGCCTGCATTTTTAAAAGTTGCTTGTAATTTTTGATGTCTGACTGAGGAGAAACCTCAGAGTCTCAACGGCGTGTCCTGAGAATGGGGCAGCCCTTTACAATAGCTCAGTTGGGGGCTGCTGCTCGGACAGAACTTAATGCAGTTGTCTTTTGTGTCTAACAAACAAGAACAAACCAGAACACAACGGGCTGAATTCGGCACTGATTTGCTCTCATGTAAATCCAGAGTCCCTCCACTGGGAGACAGGGGTATTTTTCTGGATGTCTCTCATCTTCAGGCAGGATGAAAATTTGGTCTGGTGTCATTACACTTCTTATATGAGCTGTGGCAAATTTACGATTACTGGAATTTTTTCTTTTGTTAATGCTTGGACGAGTGCACAGTGCATTACAGTGTGCTGGATTGCACAATGAGAAGCCCTCTCCAAGAATTTTCTTGTTTTGTTCCAGCAAAGCACAATGTCCCTGGGCAACTCTTGTTTTCATACCATCTTTCACTGTAGAACCAGCATGATAATAAACCTGTTGGAATAAAAAGTTTCTGGCTGCTGACCTGGAGGTTTGTCCTCAACATGAGTTAGAAGTTGGGCAGCAAGCCAGAGGACTAGCTACTTTTCCATTCTGTCCCTCCTTTAGCTTATTTTGCATTAAAATTTTAAGTCTTGGGTTTGGGTTTTGTTTTTCTTTTGGGGGGAGGGGAGGGGATGCATTGGGTTTGGTTTTTTTTTTTTTAAATGAACAAACACAGACATGTGCACTAACAAAGCACAAACCACCATTACTCATCCATCATCTCGGGGAGTAGAACAGAAAGAAATACACCTTCCTAACACCTATTTTCAGGTCTTACTTGGGGAAACTGTATGAAATTCTCCATTGCTTATTTGATCCTGAAGGGATTAGTACAGTATCTCTTCTCTAAACAAAAATCTACAGAGAAATAGCAGGTTTCCTATCACACAGAGCTGATAGAGAGACTAATCCATAGTTCTGCCCAGAAGATCATCTGTATCATCTTTTGGCCTGTGGTGGTTTTAGGTGCTCCTTTATATCTGAGCACTAATAGTCCACAGATAACAAAGGTTATTTGCATGTGTCCCAGGTTAAGGAGTACCGATATAAATGACTGTATCAGCAGCTTGTCCAAGTTTCCTATTATGCCAGCTAGGATCTGCAGGATGGTTCAGGAAGATCTGGGAAACCCTACCCCTGGAAAAATGTAGCTGTCTGGAAAAGGAAGAAAATAAAGCAGATAGTATTTTGTCTCTGTTTACTTTCTTCCCAGGGAGAATCAACTGCAAACCAGCAGCACATCAATAAAGACACCTAACCCAGTTTCCTCCGCTCTTGCAAGTTTGCTGAATGCATACGTACTATTTGTCAGTTTGTGGGCACATTACAAAAAATAGCATAGGGGAGCTGGAGCACAGGAGAGATACTTCAGTTTTGATACTTCAGAACACATGACATCTTATAACAGATTATACCATTCTTGTGTCCAGCATCTTCCCCTTAGCACTGACCAGTACGGACGCTTTAGAAGAAAATGGCAAAACTACATAATGCATCGGAGTAGCGAGTAGTGCTTTGCCACAGTGAGAAACTCCTTTGTTATACCTATTGATCCTGTACCTCCAAAGTACTTAATTTAGTAATCATTTGCTACAGTCCTGGAGTTTTTCATCACTGGAGCACTATCAACTCAGTTCAGCAGCATACATTGCCAGTCACTGAGGTATGGAGCATACTTAGAGTTATTCAACCGCAGTAGGAAGGGCAAGAAATATGTAGGGGCATGTACTAGTGCTAGAGTGAAATTAGGCAGCTTTCCTTCCGTTTATCTGAGCACTCGGTGTTCCTGTTGCAGGGCAGCTGAAATAGTAATGACTGTTCAATACTGGAATCATCTCTGATGAATAACCAAAATGTTAATCTGCATCCCTGTGTGTTAATAAAATGTCAAAATCTGTGCAGACCATGATGTTGTCTAGAATGGCTTATTTCAACAAGAGTCAGAGGAGGGAGGGAAAGGAGAGTTAGAGAGAGTGAAAATATAATCGGGAAAGATGCTCACTGCAGCCTAAAGAGGCAACAAAGAGCAGTTCACACAGAGGTAAAATGCAAGTATATTTAAGCCATTCTAAAAATTACCTATTAGGGAAAAACACAGCTGTAAGCTTCTGTTACTTAAGAGAAATAAAACCTTGCTGTTTAAAAAGATACATTTTCCCCAAATTTCATGCTGTACTTCACATTCGTTCCTATACAGGCACAGTAACTACTTTTTAAATAACATTTTATGCTGTTCGCTGTCTTCGGTAAGGATCTACTGAGCTCTCAGAGAAATGAATACAAACCCTGTATCCCATTGATTTATTGTGAGAACGCATCAGGCTCCGAATACTGATCCTTTCACAGCAGGAAACAGTAATGAACTTAATAATAATGTAATTAGTTGTTTGTAATGACACAATGTCTTTCCCCCACACATCTCTGAGTTCTGGCTGGTCACCGCAGACTCCACTGCTGCCCTTATCCAGAGAAGCCCTTACTACAATGAGCAGCTTCACTGAAATTAATGCAGCTTCTTGCTGAGGAAGGCATGAAGGAGAAAGGCAGAATCAGTGGCTGGCTTTAAGTGTCACAGAAAACCTAGTGTGAGGGGAGGACGTTTATTATATGAGTTCCAGGGCTGGGAAACAAGGTCCCAGTGTAATTACAGGACTTGCCCAAGGCCACACAATGAGGCAGTGGCGGAGGGTAGACGGCGGCTCCCAAAGCTCGAGTCAGACGCTCACGCTTTGTTTTGCCAACAAATACTTTTAGAAACAGGAACAATGGTAGTGACAGTCACATCCCAGGGTCATACTTTTAAATTATGACTTATTTAGACTGCATGAATGTAAATATGTTCCTCTAAGCTCCAATCCAGGAGAGCACCGAAGGGCACCTATTCCCCACAAGATACCGCTTTTGAATTCCTCCCGCCAGAGGTACTCCTTGAAGAGACATTTTGCTATACAAGCTGTCCATACAGAATAATCCTTTCCTAAGAAGCAGCTTTTCTGAGTCATTTATGCTGTGATCTTAACTGCAATTAGACTTGTTTAAGCATATTGTCAATGATGCCTTAAGCATCATGAAAAAATACAGGTTTTTTTAATGCAGCATAAGCCAAGCTGGAGTAAAGCTTGATAGGAATAAGTTCACAATTTTGGAAGAAGCACCACTTCCAGGCTGTTTTTACTCCCCATATACAGAAATAGGATTTCAGCAGTTTCCTAAGGAAAAGCCCTAAGGAATTGCCCTGCAGACCCATTGGGGTGGCAGTGCCCCAGCATGACCTGCCCTCCCCCNNGACTGTCCCCTCCAGCAGCCGCTGCTGCTTCGCACTCAGTGTGGCAGACTGAGACGGCAAAGTCCCAACCTGAAGCTTGGGCACCAAATACGGGCTCACCAAACCGTTTCTCAGGCTGTGTGCTTATCCCAAAAAGTAAACACAGAGTGTCAAATAAAGATCTTGCAGGACAAGTGGATTCTTCTGATAGCAAACCCATTAGGATAAAATCATTCAGGGGCAGAAATCAGGCAGAGATTTTTCTTACAGCTTGAGCATGAGACAGTACAGGTTGTATCTGTGCTGAACCACAAAGCCTCCTGCTTCACAGCCTGAGGCCAATTAGGAAAGCTTCCCTCTTGTTCTGCAGCTAATGCTGCCCTGTGAGTTGCATGCAGAAAGGGGCAAGATCACAGACCAGTAACTTGAGGATAGGGCCAAAAAATGGTACGCTGAAAAGGCTAAATCCCTGTTCTGGGCCCCACATCGTCATGGTTAGTTCTTCAGGGAGGTTTCAAATAACCCCAGCAGAAGAACATGCAAAGATGTTTACTCAGCAAGCCACCCCATGCTCACATAATTTTAAGACCCATGAAAAGCTTGGGAGAAAGCTCTAGATTAGGAACCACCATGGAGAGGTTTGTTGCAACTTGATAGCAAGGACATCTTGAAGTCTATTTTTCAAGGACTGTGTTTAGCCACTGGGTGTTTGTGTCCCGTCTTTCTGGGTTTGGCTGATCACACCTGCAGCAAGTCTAGAAGATGCATGTTGGGCTCTCACTTCACTAAGCGTTCCGTTCTTGCTTAAGCATATGCAACTGTTAAGTAAAATTTAAAACCAAGAAATTAAGTAAGCTTAATCATGGAGGAGGTGGCTGGTGTTGCTCCAAGAGGTTCATGCCTGGGGGTGGGTGGGTGCAGGCATCCCAAGTAATGCACGGACAAAGCCCAAAGGATAAAATTTAGCTGCTAGAGAGATGGGAAATGCTAACTGCATTCTGGTAGTTGAAAAAAGTATGAGATCAATAGCACAAAGGAAAAAGTCTAGTTGGATTCAGGCAGATCAGTAGTTCCCAAACTGTGTATGAATAACAACTGTGTGGTCCCACCAAGCTGAATCCCTTGGAGGGTTTCCAAGGAAAACTTTGATTCTATCAGTACGTGCTGGTCTGTGGCAGTTGTCCACGGAGAAACAGTTTGGGGAAAAAAGCATGAGACCTTGTGAACAAGTCTTTGTTTTAGTGAGAAGGAAATGAGAAAAGTGCTTGTTTCCTTTCCTGTTCAGATGGCCCGGCACGAGGCAAGTCACTGCGCTCTCAGGGCTGGGGCGAGCAGCACCACGCTTACCTTGGCTGCGGAGCCAGGGCGAACGTAACAGCCTGCTCCCCTCTGCAATCCCCGGAGCGCAGCTTTTGCCGAAAAACCTCCAGCTGAAATCAGAGACATGCTGTACACAGCAACCCAGGCAGGGGGTTCCCATTAGCTCATGGAAGTGCAAGCCTTAACCTTAACAGGTTAATTTCCCAGGAGGAAAATGCTGGAAAAATTCAATATAGGATAACATCACTGGTACAGCCTTTACCTGAACCGGGAGAGCAGCGAACTGGCTCTCAGAGAGCCTCTGTGCTTGCCTGCCAGAGAAAGGTGCCAAGTGTGAGGTGGAAGAGGAAGCAGATGTGGGAGAGGAGACCAAGCGTGTAAGTTAGCTGAGCCGCAGCCAGATGAATCCCCAGGCGTCTCACCGCAGGCAACTTCCCTCAGAGAGCAAAGCTGGAGCGTTCTGCAAGTCTGCTAGAAAAAAAAAAAAAAATAAAGCCTGATAAAGAGGCTGTTTATTCTGGTTCACTTCCTATAACTGACTTGGTGACCTTTGGAGCTCGCCTGTTTGTGGTTTGAGTGGCAGGCTGTCAGCACGAGTGCCTGCCCTACGGACACCTATAAAGCACACAGCCCTTAGGAAAGGGAAACTCACCCCAAGCGTTTATCTTGCTGCAAATGGTTGAGCCAGGCTGCTCTGGACGTGCTCCCCGAGAGCTGCACTGAAAGCATCTCCTTCGGTCCCCATGGGCTCAGTCTGGAAGGAAGCAGCCCCTGACAAGAGGAGCTTTGCTTGCTCTACTTTGCACTGCAGCTGAAAGGCAGACTAGAGCTCCAGGTCTCAAACAAGATCCCAAAGGCAGCTGGTGGAGCCTGTCTCAAAACAGCCCACGAATTGTCATGGCTTTTTAGTGAGGCATCAACAGGATTTGCTATTCTCCTGCAAAAAGACTACTGTCTTCAATAAAACATTCGTAGCAAATAGAAGGCCACCTTCTGCCCAGCATGCAAACTCCTCCAGAGCAAAAGAGCCCTTGGAGAACAGGACATCTTCCTCCAGGAACCCTCTGCCTATGGGCATCACTGTGAACCAACTCTGCCCTTGCTTATGACTAAAAAACAACTGCAAATCCTGCTCTTTTAATCATGAATCACCAGGTTATTGGTTATCACAGACTTTATAGTTTGCCTGTTGGTAGGGGAATGGGTCTTGGTTCACATTTCAGCTGTTAGTAGCCCTAACTACTATTCATCTAGCATCTGCCTCCAGTCCCAGGATTATCAGCATCCCACTTACACATTCATGCATCGCAGCAAATCACACATACCCTTGTTTGCTAATTTTTTTTTTTTAAATTAGTGTTTATCTAAAAACAGGCAACCCATTGTTAGCAAACAGAAGTGGTGAAGAGAAGCAAAGTAATTCTTACAACCCAGCTGCATTCTGAGTTCCTTTTCTTTAAAAGGTCAACATATCCTGAGAAGCAACAAACACAGTCTGTATGATGTCCTGAAGTGCTCCTTGGAGAAAGTGAGCAGTCCTTCCTGCTCAGTATATGATGAGGATCCACAAATGAATGATCAAGCAGGCTGTTTTCCAAGATGCTCAGATCTTCTGCCCAGTAAAGGGGCCACAGATGGGAGGACTGAAAAGAAAGGTGCAGCAAAAGAGCGATTCCGCAGATGTCTCTGGTTTTGCACAGGCGGTGGGTGCCATATGAAACCATCAGAAAAGCAATTTTCTTTTCTGAACCTCTCTGGTGCTGGACGGCCACCCCACGTAATGAGGCAGATTTCAGAGGCTCAGCGAGTGCATCAAAGCCATGCTAGGAGATGCTGGACAAAGCATTTCCCCCTCATGGAGGCAAGAGGATTAGTGCCTGAACTGCAAAGGAGCTGTAAAGCTGCTCTTTGACACATAGGACCCTGTGGATGAAGCTGAGCATGGGGGAGGCACAGCAAAGGAAGAAGCTGGCTAGAAAGAGGTCTCAGAAGTTCCTATAGCTGCTTTAGGTTCCCTATTGTGGAGATGCGGGCAGCTGACACAAGGCTTCAGCTCTCTCTCTGTACCAGCAGATGTGGGCAGGCTGTGAGTAAAGCCTGCCCGGCGCCCAGAGATGTGACCCGCACTCTCCATGCCGAAGTGGATCTCATATCTTGTTTTACCTGGTGTACATAACCACTGCACAGGGCAAAGGAGATCATCCCCAGGTGACCAACTGCCTGATCCCAAGGGGTGCTGGGAGTGGGTCGGCACCTTCAGGCTAGCTCTTTCTCTCCAAATATTTTATTGATACCCACTCAAACTTTCTTAGCAGCCCCAGGCTGGTTTGGTGGGTGCATTTCAGTGATTCCCAATACAAATCTCTAACCAGTGTTTCCAGAATTACTTCTGTCTCCTAACTTGCTCATTAAAATCACTTCAGAAAAGTCATATATTTCCCTTAAAGCCATAATAATAAATTATCAACATTTCTCCTCTCTTATTTAATACCCCGCCTGCCTTCCATTCTTACCATAGCTTATGCTGAGCTGCCTGTCTTCTATTTGCATTTGTGCAAGCCTGCAAATTTTTTGCAGTAAACTAAGTAGTAATAAATTCCAGAGGCCTTTGCTGGCTTTCTCCACTGCTCAGCTTCCTCTGGCTCCGTTATATTGTTCTTTCTTGTAAGGATGCAGGAACTGCCATCACTGGCTCAGACCCATTCATCCATGCACTGTCCTGTATCCTGCCTCCAACGCTGGATTATCCTGGATTTGTAAGAAACATCACCAGGAGGAATACTTCTCCTTCTTTTGATGTTACTCTAGTCACGGACTTAGTTGTTACTTGAAGTCTCAGCTCTGGGTGTAGTTCCTCTAAATATCCCCAGAAAGCCGTTGCAGCTGAAAAGTCTTCAAAGAATGGAGCCTCACCTTTGCTTTCAGTACCCTTTGCTTGTTGTCATCTGTCCTTGAGTCCAAATGAGCTCAGCTGCACATGAGGACTGTGCCAACAGGTGAGCAACGTCAACAGAAGTGGCCGTGGCTGATGCACATGGCTTTTCCAAAGAAGTCAGCTGGAGCCGAGTACAGAGCACGTGTATCAGTAATGGGTGACACACTACCACCATGCTAATGCCGTGATATGAAGGTGCCTCCAATTCCAGACAAGATCAAAGTCACCAGGTGCTGGCATGGTATCTTAGATACTAATCTTGTGCCCCTTCATGCACAGCTCTGCATGGTGCACCAAAACCCCAGCTGCAGCACCTCCATCCTCCCATGACCAGCCATGCAGCCTGTCTCCTCTTGCTGTGGGATGGGCAGGAGCAGGTCCTGGGAGGTCAGTGGATGTAGGGGAAGAGTATCTAGTAGCTCTGCCCATTACTAGTCCTTATATCTGTATATTCAAGCTAAATTTAAGTATCTGTCAGCAATAACGGCCTTAAGGGGGTTTTATTGTCCTGTAGCTTGACCCCCATTGTCAATACGTGACTTCAAAGCTTCAGCCTTGTTTCCTGCTACTCTTCCAAGTAATACTCTGTGCTGTTGCAGCTTTAGCCAAGTAAGTGAGCTAAGGAGAGCACAAATGCCTGGTGTTGAGCACAAAGTGCAGAGCTGTAACCCTCCCAGGGCACTGCAACCTCAGGACATCATCAGGGCTTGGGTGAAAGTAGGCACCGGGCTCATGCCCAGCAAACAAGCCTGACATCCACATGATGACTGGACTGAAGCTGTTCCTCTGCAATTTTGCTCTCAAAGGAAGTTCTTTCCTCCTCACTCCCAAGCCACTGTTCCCACCTGAACAGGCCATACTCAAAACTTGGACACGTGATGCCTGGTAACTACTAATAATGCGCTCTCACAGCCTGATGGGATTTCAGACACTTGCTCTCTTATTCCCCTGTTCCTAAGCAGAAAGCGATGCTTTCACACCCAAACACCACTCATACAATGTCTAGTGCAAATCCTGCAGGGTCTTCGTAAAAAAAATAATTACAAAAGCAGCCCACATTCTCCACAACCCTGAGCATGTTAGTGCAGAGGAAAGCAGTTGCATGCCCATCAGAGAGGGTGCTGTTCAGAAACATGTCCTGCAAAAAGGCTAAAAGGGCTCATAATATCTCAAGGGAAGCGGCAGAGGCTCCATCACGGTAATAATTTAGAACAAAGGTCACTGAAGCTGCATTAGTGATGCTCTGGGACCAGTTCCACACTGGTGTAGGGGGTTCATCCTAAGCAAGGGAGCTTGGGCTGTGCCTGCAATGAAGGGAATAAGACATCAACCCTTTGGAGTCAGTCAACCGAGATCCACTTGTTGGTGAAACACCCTCCGCCAAGAAGTCCTCTGGCCACAGCCTGGCTGATGAGCCGCACTTGCTGCTGGCACCGAGCCCACCCTGCGCTTGGCCAGGGACGGACTTCTCCTGCTGCTGCGCGTGTGGAGGAGTGAGGAGGAAAGGATGCCAAGTCATGACTCACAAAAGAGCAAAACCAGGCAAATATCCACATTAGGGAAGCCTCTGACATTGGAGGGGACTTGGTCATGGCAAAGTTGATTTATCACCCAGTATGGTTGTTTCGTAGCTGCTTTTTCACCTACTCATTAAAATTTATGTAAACTGATGATTCATGGTTAGAAGTATATGGATTTATCCCCGCCTCCCCCCCACCCCCTTCAGTGTGTTTGAAGATCCTGTGATTTTGCAGATTTTTCTTCCTGCTAGAAGTGCCTGTTTGTAACATAGGCTATTACTCTCCTTGAAGAGACTGTCATGACCTTGACTGCAATCCCATCTACATTTAAAAATCATTGTAATTTAAAAAAAAAAAAACAAACAACAAACAAAAACCACCAATAAATCACTGCTTTTCCTCCCCTAGCTTCTTTTTTTCTGAAGGAGAATATTAATTTGTTTTTTCCACTGAAAATAGGGAATACAAGGATGTTGGTCACTGTCTTTTTTCCAGCGCGAACCGCCTCAGCCTATTTGCCAAAGCACTTGGCAACAACAGTTGCTTGAAAATTAGACAATTTGTAAAAGAAGAAATTAGCTATGCTGCTTGCTATCCCACTGGGATTCAGAGCATTTCCAGCTCTTCATGGGGTTATCAGGTAATCTTTTTACATGAGATAACACGCACACAAAAAAAAAAAAAAAAAAGAGGATAAAATGAAAGTGTTGCTTGCCAGGTGTTATTTGGCAGTGCTGGGCAATTGAGTCAAATGTCCTCAGAGCCAGAGGAGAGGTGCGGAAACGAACGCCGTGGAAGAGCCCTGAGCGTGTGGACCTGCCCCTGCCGCGTGTACGGCGGCAAACATTAACTTCTGTCAAGAGCCACACAGCAGCGGTATTTTTATGGCGAAGAAGTAGCAGTCCTCTGAGCATTTTACTCCGTACACTTCAAAAATCAATTTGCTTTGCAAAGTGGTAGAACCACCCCCCTCCCCTAGGATTTCTGGCCTCAGCAGACTTAGCTCTGCCTTTGTTCCTTGAATAGAAAACCCTGACTTAAAGCACACAGTGGTGGAAAGAGGACCTTTGAAATTCCAGCCCACAGCTCCCTTGAACAGTACTGACGGAGCATGGCAAGCCTACAGCAAAACACCTCTCTCCACATTCCCCTGCCCTTCCTCAGCAAAGCCGGGTGCTTTTCAAGGGCTAATTAGGGCTCACAGTTCCCCTGCAAGGCAGATGAAGGTCACCTGGTAAGCAGCTCAGGCTACTTGTTACAAATAATTTTTTTTGTACGCATTTCTTCTTTCTTTCACTACTGATTTGCAGAAGTATCCTGACTTCTTGTGGATTTTGTTGTTTTATTCCCTCCCTGACTTTTTTTTTTTTTTTTCCTCCTCCTTTCTGCTCACTAGCTGTTTCAGATAAGTGCCAGCCAGCGTCTGGGTTGTGCACAGCTCCTGGCTCCCAAGGGAGCCGTACACTGGCACAGAGTAAATAACACTGCTCTGCAATCTGAACTTTAAGTGGAAACTTGGGCTAGAAGGAGAAAGAAAATAGATTTTGGGACCTTACCATCACATATTTGAGGTCCTCATTTTCAAAGGCACCTGGGTGTTTTTGACTGCCAAATGTGCTATACCCTTTCTGAGCCATACCTTCAAAAAGCACAGAGCTCCCCACTGCTGGAAAAATCACAGTCCCCAGAGCAGCCCTATGCATATGCTATTTTAAAATAAAACCTTACCTTCATGTGGTCAACTGCACACCAGAGAAGAGATTTACATGACCAGAACTGACTGAGCCCACTTGAAGCCCAGGAACAGATTGGGGGGAGGGGGGACAACACAATTTCATCTCACCTCTTCTCCTTCCCCTGCTGCAAACAGCTGCTGTTTAAAAGCAGCATCCCAGACCTCCCCACCTGGGAGACTCACAGGCCAGTTCAATTGTTTAATTAAAATGGCTTTAACAGTCAAATGGTTTATGGATTATTTTTTTTTTTCCTCATTTGTTGTAAAGGGTCGCTTTGCACACAAGGAAAATGTTTTGAAAGGTTTCAAATCAACTCTAGTTGAAGCCATATGGGAAATGTTAAATGACATGTCAAAATATCACTCCTGTTCACTCAAGCAAAGTCAGTTTGTGCTTTAATTTCCTTTATGCCTTAAACCCCTCCCATGATCAGTTTTCCTCAGTGTCCAGTCCCTTCTACATTTTGACTGCATTTCATATTAACTGTGAAATATTGCAAGACAAGCTCCTGGGTTGCTCTCTGCTCTGCTCTCATATGCTGTTTTGTCATTCAGCTCTCAGATAACCAAACATCATGAACTGCAAGCCCTACATTTTAAAAACAGTTTGCAAAAAATGTCAATGACAGGACACAGCTGGCTGTAATTTAATGACTACAGAGTATTAAGAATAGAAACAATTTCAGAATGCACCAAAATAGCTAGAAATATAAGACCCTTGGCTGACTTAACACCTAGCAGTCTCTGTATGAGGGGGATGAACAGAACAGTTCTGTAAGATTCTTTAATTCCAACAAAGCAATTGGCAGCCACGCTTTAACCTGCTGATGCAAAGTCCTCTCGCCTTTGCCTTTTATCCTGACTTTTAAGATAGATCTAACCAAGACCTGGCTCACATATGCTCTACTACAAGTTTATTTCCTGTAGGGTTTTATTACTGTCAGTTGCTGTTGCTGCTGCTTCAGAGAAAAATTCAGATATTAAACGCAGTTGACTTAAGCTTTGAAGCTGAACAATGCTCTATGCAGATGTTTGACAGGAAACGAGAGTCTTGGATTCCTAACAATTTTCAGAAATTGACATTTCTGATAGCTAAGGAAGTTCATAAACTAATATGAATGGTCCAAATGGAATACACGAGGGACAGCAAACCACAGGACAATCCCCTTCGTACTCAAGACAGATATATTTACATCTCTTTCTGGATTTGAGTCCTTCCATTTATAAATACATTGAATATTTCAAATTCCATATAAAAAGCTCAGAAATATAAGGATTCAAATACTGGATTTATCTCAGTACTTATCTTACTGTTTGCAAGCTTTACTTTTAAAAAAAAAAAAAGAAAAAGCTAAAAAAAAAATCAACAATTCCCAATCCCCCAAATCCTTTCCTAAGTGGTAAAGAACTTTAGCCTTTCCAGCCTTTTGCTATACATGTTTGGAGTATCAGCTTCTTGGGAAGGCATGGTGTTCCCTTCACGGCTTCCTGCTTAGCTCTTAGGCACACCTCCTACCAGCCACGGCTGGCAGAAATAAAGGTATAAAGTCCCCCCCTCCTCCACTGGACTACATCTGCCCCAGGGAGGGGCAAGTAGGAGCATCCTTTTGCCAGGGTGGAGGATCAAAATGAGACTCTGGGGATGGCAAAGTTAGTTTGGTGCATGTGAACAGGGCACGGTCAAGTCCCTGATTTGGTAGTCCGTCTGCAACTGAATACAAACGGAGGTTTGTTTCTGGAAATGAGCAACTGAACACACCCCCAGCTATAAACACATGCAAATGCACAAGGTAAAGTGTCCGGCTTTTGGTTGCTGATGGCTTGAAAATACGAGTCTCATGGACAGTCTTGTTTTGTTTTCTTAGCCTTGAGGAACTCCTGTACACCTCCTCTCAGCTCCCCGAATCAGGAGTGAATTAGAGCAAAACATGCTGCTGTTTTCCTACGTAATCATCCAGAGGAAGGAGTGGGGCAGGTGAGAAACATGTCAGGTCTCCCTCTGGCTGTGAAGTTGCCAGCAGGTTGTTTGGTCCTACCCATGGACTGAGGTGAGCAGCTCCAGGACAATCCCCTGCCACATCATTTTGGGGCTGGAGAAGGGGCCACAGCCACAAAAGTTTATAATAGGTACCTTATAGGCAAGGAACCCTAAAGGAAAAACACTGATGGAAATTAACAGAATAAAAATCATTATTACTTCTACTTTACATTTACTTTACATTTCTTTTATGAAAAATATGTACATTGCACAGCTGTGCAAAAGAAAGAAGACTTTTCTATATACATACACAAAACTGATCTATGACAAGTTTTATGGCAGAATGAAATGCTTTGCAACATTTGCTTCTCACTCACTTTTATGGTGATGTCAGTGCTACCATGGTGCACAGCGGTCTTTGCCACGTTAGAGTCAATCTTTGCTTTTTTCCTCAGAAGAGCTGTTGGCGAGGATGACCATCTTGGTTTTTTTCTGACAGATCATTTTTGAAGCCTTTTTTTCACCCAGGATATACTTACCACTTCCCATAACTGTCTGAATCCTGCAGCTTATCAACTAAAGTGACATTTTCATCTGCATAGAAGCCACCATCTTGTGGTCCTCTGTGAGGCTGGGCAGCAAAGACAAGCCTAGTGATGGCCAAACAGTGAGGGAGGCAGCTCAAAGGGACCCAGAACAGGCCAGGTCATGCTGTTTGTGAAATTAGGATGGGGAGAGCAGGTGGAGCTGGTTAATTATGAGGAGAACAGTGAAAGTGAAAGACAAGGAGGTTAAGAGAGGTAAGGAAGAAAAGTAGATTAAAATTGAGACCAAGGGATGCTGAGGAAGCAGATGGAGAGAAAAAACAGCTGGGACAGGTTTGAAAATATCAAGTAAAAAATGCATGAATGAATGCTTAGAAGGCTCATTGTAATGAAAGATCAATATATAGAAGACAGCTCTCACGTCCTGACCTCTGGTCCATGGCTAGACCATCAATAAATCCTATGGAGTTTTTATTGATTTAATCGGTGTTAATCTTTCTAGTTAAAAAAAGCATTTGACATTGTCTTTCACTTTTGTACCTCTGAAGAGTTTATTCTTTGGGATTAATGGATCAACTTCTAGAAAGAAGAACTCCTGGACTCCTGAAAAAGTACTTCTGGACTTCTAATTTGCTCATGGGTTTTTGGAAAGAGTTACCAGCCACAGCTGGTAATTTATCAGCAAGGCTTGGCATGGCATAAGTTTGGAGGCATGGTTAATGAACTACCACCAATGCGGGTTCTTGTCATACAAAGTCGTTGACTTAGGGCCAGGGCAGGTGCAAGAGTGTTGGAGGGGTGTTTAGTGTTTGCACCTTACAAACTTTGCAATGGTAGACCTTCTCTTCCAGAAAGCAATTGTCCTCTCCTCTGAGTTCCTGGTTGTTTTCAGTGATGACCTTTCAAAGGGATCTAAAGGTAACTTAATTGGACTTCCAAAGTGTACCATTGTGATTGTGCTGGTTATATATAAAACATATATAGGGTTTATATAGTTCACTATTGACCCGAAAGTTGGGTTCCTGGTGAGGCAGTTTTCAGCTATATGAGATTGTTGACACTCTCAAGAATTTATGTTCTCTATAAAGAAGAGATGCAACTTAACCGTGGATCTTTTGGCCTTCAGATTCCTCCTCCTGAAGACAGGAACAAAGCCAGATTCAGCTCCCTGAGCCCTACAGGCCACAACAACAGTGCTAGCTGTACCAAATCCAACTATCCTCACTCTCATGTTTCTCTCCTGCACATTTCCATTCCAACCCAAGACCCCTTAGAATAAGGCTACATTTTGCCGTGGGATGGAAGGAGAGCTTGGGGGATCACCAGAGATGGCACAAGGCTTGTGAGAGTGCAGGAATTAGCCAAAGGTGTAGCACTAACATTTACTAGGTGGGGGTGTAAATGTATGTGGGGGAGGCAAAGCCCTTGCAGAGGTCCATGAATGGTCCCTTCCTTGGTCAATGATGGTCTTTGGCCTGCCGAGCGCAGGCGAGCGATGCTGAGGCTAATGCACAGTGCTCTGAAGGCACATTGCTGGTGTGTGTTACGGCAGGATGCTTCTGTAAGGAGCTGAGATAACAGAGTGGTAAAATAGTGCATAAAAAGACACATTATGGTAAAGTGGATAGAGCAAAGTGCTGCAATGAGGCAATGGCCCATAAAAATAATGTCATTTGCCAGCCCAGAGTCATTTCCAGGGCTGTAAAATTGTTTGCTGGAAAGAGTCAGAGCAGGATGCTGGCTCAGAGTAGTTCCTGCGTTGGGCTGGCGGTCCAGCCTCGGCTCTGACTGACCCAGCAAAGGCAATTGCTGTTAGCCCCTGCTTCAGCTGGAAGCTGCTGACCTGGGAAGCAAGCCTGGCAAACAGAAAGAAAAGCAATAGGAAGCCTCACTGCATTTGACCTGGTCTTAATTTTTCAAGGTGAGATTTTTCTTTTCCTAGAAATTCCTTAAGATGCTGATTTCTCAAACTGGAAATAATACAAGGCCGATCATACTATTTTTCTCCTTTTTTTTAAGAGTGGAAAAGAAAAAACTCTCTCTTGTTTTCCTCAATGAAACCAAAACAATACAGCCTTGTTTGCCTTTGTTTTGATAGCTCCCATGTTGATGCACCAGCATCTCCATTTGTGCCAGCACAGCTGTGGGAATACACGTAATCCCTCTCTCTCTGCTGCTCGGTGTGTTCCTCACAAGCAGAACTCAAAACAATGTAGGCCCTATATTAACAATGGCATTTGTGTGCGAATATAGGACAAGGGGAGGAAGGGGTAAGAGCAAAATGACAAAGTTGTTTTGCTCAGCAATGGCTACACGCTAGTTTGAGGACTCACCTCTCTCCCCCAGATAAAAGCACATAAATTCAGTACATAAATTGTCAATGTATTTTATTTTAAGTCTAAAAATCAAACAGCTGAAGATGGAGGGGGAAGAAAAAGAAAAAAGAACCAGGATATGAATGCAATCATTCTTATTTATGAAGAAAAGTACAGCTCTGTGGATTTCCCCCATCTGTTCTGTTATATAGAACCAAATTGGAGTTAAATGTGCTTTTAGAATAAATCACTATGGCCTAAACTGAACATGATTTGCAGGGAAAATAAAGCCATATGTGTTACATTAATTTCCCGTTTTTGCTCCATGCCACTTCCACGTGGTTGGATACATGTCGTGCTCTGTTCCTAAACAGTGTCGCTGATGCTGGAAGTAGAAGGTGACACTGCATTTTCAAACGCGGGCTCGTTCTTTCAGCTGTGTTACTAAAACCAGTGGGAATGTCCACGGCCCTCAGAGTTTACAGGGGTCAGTGTCACTTAAACTGGTGCAAACTGGAAGGAAAATACGATCGAGCTAATCATAGCACACCATTATAGGACCCAAAGCAGAGGGTGAGGCAAGGTGCTGGAGTAAGGAAATTAAGACCCTCTTGCCCTTGCATGGTGCATCATTAGTTCAGCAGAAAAAAGTGTTGCACCAAACCATCGGTGATAAGGGTGTACTTTAGAGCAGCACCTGGATTTTAAAGCCAGATATGGAGATTTCACACTAAGTTTTGTGGTATGGTGCACTCCAGCTTCTAGTGTTTGGTGGCCTCCCCTGTGATCTTGTGCAGCTACAGTCGGAGATAGATGGTCAGTGACACCAAAGGGTCTCCCAGGGATGCTGGCTGCAGAGCAGCGGCTGAATAGCACTTTCTGTCAGTCCCAGCTTCACACAGCCCACTGCCAACTACCGGTTAGACTTACTGAAGGCAGAGCAACAAGAGTGAGCAATATATCTAGAGAAACAATTTCTGCTGAAGTATTTCTTAACAGAAGAGCGACAAGCTTTCCAGGAGACAGAAACAGCACCAGGCAGAGTCACTGCAGACTCTGCTATTGCACTTTTGCTGGTGGTTTAGGTGGTGAATAAATATGGTGGGGAACCCTGTTAGAGCTCTTTTGCAGAACGCCCAGGCGTTTTTTAAGCCATGGTATTTTCCAAAATGGGCAGGATAAATGCTTGAGCTAAATTCCCCCCCCCCATGCTTTTTACCTCCCAGCTCCCACTACATATATATGCATCACGAAAGACAGATAGTGAAGATATATATTTTTTTATGTTTCTTGGAAAAATACTTTAGACTGTATCTCCTCTGGAACCTGACATACCCAAGTTTTACGTGTGTTTGAAGTTCACAGGCAGAAAAGAAGAAATAGTCATGTTTACAGAGTGCACAAAGACATTGCTTTGCATTTTAATGAGGAATGACAGCAAACAGCCCTCTCTGTTTTCTTCTAGCTGCAGCGAGCTCTCAAATACTGTTACTTTCAATTACGTTGTCCCTTACGTCCTTGAACTCCTTTCCTTTTATGTGTCATAGAAAGGCTGACAGAAACAGCGTCTCTGACTTCAAGGATTATATCCACATCTCTGTCAACCCCACTGTGGAGTAGAGATGACTCAACTGTCTTTCACCTAACTCGCTTCTGGACTGCCGGCAGTCTGCCTGCACCCGGCTCTGGAGAAGTGGCTGGCTACAATATAAAGAAAGCCACGGTGTTTCCAGTCCCATTTCAACACACCTTTCCAAAATGCTTCTGAATTCCAGGGTGAACCCACAAGGTTTTCTTTGCTCCTCCAAAACCAGATGCTACTGTAATACACTTGTCTGTCCCTCCTGCTCACCATTCAGGTTATCGACAACGGTGGCAGGTCGCAGAGGGGTGAAGCTGAGAATTGCAAACCGGTGGCAAAACAGCAGTTTTACATGGAAGGTGCCTGGATGGATAGGCAAGTGGGCGACATAACATACGAGGGAGAGCATTTGACGTGCCGGGATTTTCTAACAAGCGCTTTCCTGCTTTCTGCAATTATGCCCTGAAAGCTGGGAGAAACTCCCAGTAAATTGTTCTTTGCTCTGTGTGTCTGTCCTGTGGGTTCCTGTCCTCCATGTGGCACTGCCTCCTGCTCATCCAACAGTTTTAGATGTCACCAAGGACCCAGAGGAAACATTTCCCACCAAGTAACTTGCATGACATAGGTACTGTTCTGCATGTCATAGTATTAACTTGCGTTGGTTGGTTACCTTTAGCTTTTGGCTGCATATTCAGTGATAAATGAAGTTGGGGCTAAGCATTCGTTTCTCAGCTCAAATTTCACTAAGCAAAATGTAATTAACTATGGAAAAACACCACTGTATGAAACCCCGCTGTGCATTGGATTTATTCCCTCTTAAACAATTTCCCAATCCAAAAACTGTACAGAGAGTTCTACTGGTCAGTACAGCCGCTACATGAGCTTAAAGCAATCCCAAGATGACAGTACAGCATTAGTCACTGATGGCAAACGGGAACTATTCGGTCTGCCGACCCTTCTTCCATCACTGCTCATTAGCAAATGAAGTGCACAAACTCTCTGATTGGGTTCATGCACCTGCCGTTGGCAGCATTAGCAATGTTGGCTCGCAAAGCTCATCTGTCTGGATGCGAATAATTTGCAGCCTCTTAACCCCTTAGACTATTAAATGCCTCACCTTGGCTTCAACTGAGCACAGCAGGCAGGCGGGCAGCTTCCTCAAGCTGCTGAATGTGCTTTCCCCGTGGCATGGAAAGTACCTCCACTGTCTCGATGAAAGCCCTTATTTTGTTATACTGTTCAAGGTACTCATTCTATAACACGGGGTGAAGCTGGTTGAAGTGGCTGAGCCAGGACGTTGCAGGCCTTCCTGCTGACCTAGGGTGGACGAAAGGCCATCAGAGCTGCAAGGAGCTCACCTTGTCCTCTGGCTCCAGCACAGATCTTCAGCAAGTGGAGAGTTAAGGGGTTGCAGCAGCATTTCTTCATTTCACGCACACGTGGGCATGGCCATACGGCTGCATAGTCCCAATCTTCCTTGTCCTTCTCCCATGCTCATTTTAACGCTCTGGTCCAGAAATGCTGTACCACTGCATGGGTTCCTCATTCTGGAGTTTGTGTGTTTTTCATAAATCTCTGTCTCGGGGCTGTTGTGGAATAGGAATCCCCCAAGCTGTGAGCAGCTGATGTCTCACAGATGAGGGATGCGGATGCAGAGTAACGATGCTCCTGAGAAGGAGGGGTGAGGGTGGACCCACAGAGCAAGTGCTACATCAGCTAAGGCCTGCCACTGCAGATAACAAGGGTGTGATTTGCTAGGACAGGCACAGGGGAGGACAAAGAAGTCATAAAATCCTCATTACAAAAAAGAATGTTCCCCCTTTCTGTGGCTGTGATAGTGTCCAGAGCAGAAACACAATAAAGGTTATCTCCTAAAATATGGATGCAGAAATGCTTAGGCTCTTCTGTAAGAAGAATGCATGAATTGATTCACAGCAAAGTAGAACAGGATTAGTTCAGGCTTTCTCTCCATCAGTATCCAGCAGAAAGCATGATGTGACCAATGGCCAGGACTGGAAGGTAGGATACACAGTCTGTATTCTCAAATATCTTGTTCTTCTGCTGCATATCATTTTCTGTGGCAATCAGGGCAGTGCTGAAGCTTTGGCTACCTCAAATTAAGCACAAACGTAGTAATGACCTACTTTCCAAAGACGTCAAGTGCTTGCAGCTCCCAGTAGGTCTGTGTGAACTTACTCCTTTTGGAAACAAAAAACCAGGCGTCTTTACAATCACATGTGAAAATATAGCTGCAGCTGTTTAACTAGGGCATGATATTTTGTCCCAGTGAAAAGTCCACAAAACCAGGCTTCCATCTTCAGTTTTACAAACTTTCTGCATTTCAGTTACTGCATGCATAGAATTGGGACTACTGCGAGTAACTCATACCACTGCTGTTTGGCTTGGCAGATGAAATGCAATATATAAAACACCAGCCGTTACGGTTAGCAACAGATGAAGGATTGTACAGTAGTGATAGGAGGTTTGCTATCCTCTTCTATCAGTTGGAAACGTGAGCTTTACCAACAAATCCCAGTTGCTTTTCAACATCTAAATTTCACAGCACATCTGTTGTGTCTCTGCTAATGAAACTGCATGGATCTGGTTGCTTTTTTGAGAAATGCGCTCATGTCTGGGTCACTACTCTGGGTACATCTGTCATGTATAAAATAACTAATCAGAAGGGCTAAATTAAGTAGGATTTCTCAGGCTATTGCTATACATTCTTACCAACAACACTTGGTTTTCCCAATTCTACTTACTATTGGAGTTACATTGAAGAGGAAAGGAGGGAGGGAGCAAGAAGAAGAGATCTACCACTCAGTGAGAAACCCGTCTATGACATTCCACATGTGGGACAATAACGCTTGTGATGTTAGTGACAGGGAAATACTTCCCCCTGGCTTTATTGTTATGTATTTTTTTCCAGGAGAAACCCCTAGAGGGAACACTTTGTTAAGCCATGTAATGAATTACAGTACCTGAAGAGTATTTCTGTATTAGTGTATGTATGGACAATATCTTGCTAGAGTGAAGAGTTCTAGAGGAGAACTGTTTGAAGGTGAACCAGTGATATAGTCAGACAACAACAGAAAAAAAAACAATTATTAGTCTTGGCAAATAACTATTTGCCTCTATTTTGAGCCATAATTACCTATTGGTGCCTTTCTACTGATGGAGGGTGAGCATCTGGAAAAGAAACAGAGATCCTTAAGACAGTACATCATCAAGCTCCAAGAAGTTTTAAGTAGGTGCAGTCTTGTCTATGCCTTCCCTACTGTGCATCTTCCACTGTTACTACCTAGTTGCACGAGCAGAGATTTATGCACCATTGATTTTTTCTTACAGCTGACAAGGCCAAAGAAAATGGCAATGGGGAAATTAAATGTAAAATGTTACCTTGACTGCATCTTTAAAGGAATCACTCCACTAACAGCACCAAATTAAGTCCTGCAAAAATCATAACTCAAAGCCCCTTGGGCATGTGTAACATTTTGTATGTGATGCTAACTTTTATGTCTTATTATACACATGCACTGTGACTGAAATACAGTTGCTGAGGGAACCATAACCTTGAATTATCCTGACTTATTTCAGCATGCCAAACCTCAGCCACAGGATTGCTAGTGCATGGTCTTTCCTCTATTTACTGACTAAATGTGTCCTGCTGCCTTTTATTGGCTGAGCCTTATACTTGTACTGGAGTCATCTTGTGGAGCAGCAAAAGAAGATAGCAGATTCAGTTTCAAGGATTCATATCCACATATTGTAAATATTTACTACATAATATACCTATACTTTAAATTTAGACATATGATGGTTGTTTTACATGCTTGGTTTTAAATATCATCGTCCTCATTATATTTTGCCTGGCAAAGACAGTAAGAGAATAGATCCTTGCCATCAAACGTGCCAAACCTCTCCTAATATATACTGAAGGACAGAAATCAGTTCAATTCTCTTTGCTCAGTTGGAGAATAACTAGTAATAATAACACTAATAACTGTTATTGTAATAAAAGACTACGTGGTCTCCTGCTATTTAAGCTACCTTGCTAACTGCAATTGCTTCAGCATATAGGTCCTGGCCTCCAGGCCAAGAGGAGCAGATGGGTCCTGCAGAGCAGGCAGCACTGTCCACATGGGTAGCACTTGGCCATGCAGCTTCTCTGGGCCCCATATGATACCCCTGCAGCTCTGAGGCACGGTGGTCATGATTTAACCCAGCAGGTAGCTAAAGCAACCACACAGCCGCTCACTCACTCCCCGCCCCGGTGGGACAGGGGAGAGAATCAAAAAGAAAAAGGTAAATAAAGACAGTTTAACAGGACAGAAAAGGAAGAAATTAATATTAATAGTAATAATAACAATAGTCATCATAATAATTTACAAAACAAGAGGTGCACAGCACAATTGCTTACCACCCAGAGCTGATGCTCAGCTAGTTCCTGAGCTGTGTCTCCTCCCAGCCAACTTCCCCAGTTATATATGGAGCATGATGTCATATGATATGGAACATCCCTTTGGCCAGTTTGGGTCAGCTGTCCTGGCTGTGCCCCCTCCCAGCTTCTTGTGCACCCACACCTTCTCATTGGCAGGGCAGTATGAAAAGCTGAAAAGTCCTTGACTGCTTGGCAACAACTAAAAATATCAGTGTGTTATCAACATTTTTCTCATCCTAAATCCAAAGCACAGCACTGTACCAGCTGCTAGGAAAAAAATTAATGCTATCCCAGCCAAAAGCAGGACACACAATTATTATTTTGGATGTAGACTTTTCTTCCAGTTGAAGGGTCCATGAGAATATGAGGGCTGCACTGTTATGTATTAAAGGGGAGATTTTTGTAGTGCAAAACACAGGTTAGCTGTTCATTATCTGTGAAAATTTTGCTGGGGTAGCCTTGGGGGAGTGTAAAATGCAGAGGGCCAAATCTAGCATAAATTCTTCCAAGCTGCCTTGTAGAAGGGGTCCCCAGGGAGATGTATTCCTGGAACAGCTCATTCAATTTTGGATGGGACTAATCGGTTCACTCCCAGTGAGAGACTGGGGGTGAGTTAGTGGTTGCACAGCGTGGCAGATCAGGGGAGGAAGTCCTAGAGGTAGGTGGAGGAGTTACTGGATAATGTAGCCTGGGGCAAGAGAGGACCCCTGTGCTTGGGGTCAGAGCAGGAAGCAGGTCCTTCTGCTTATGGCTTCTCCTCATGAATCCTGGGGCCCACCCAACCGGAAAGCAGCTTGACAGAAAAGGACATGAGGGTCCCAGTGGACACCAGGTTGAGCATGAGCCAGCAACGTGCCCTTGTGGCAAAGAAGGTGAATAGTATCCTGGCCTGCATTAGACAAAGCATTGCCAGTAGGTTGAAGGAGGTTATTCTTCCCTTCTATGCAGCACTGGTGAGGACACACCTGGAGTGCTGGGTCCAGTTCTGGGCTCCTCAGTGCAAGAGAGACATGGACATACTGAAGAGAATCCAGCAAAGGGCCTGAAGATGATTAAGGGACTGGAGCATCTCACGTACAAGAAAGGACCGAGAGAGCTGGAACTGTTTAGACTGGAGAAGAGAAGGCTGAGAAAGGATCTTATCTATGTATATAAATATCAGAAAGGCACTAGGTGCAAAGAAGACTAAGCCAGGTTCTTTTCAGTGGTGCCCAGTGACAGGCCCAGAGGCGATGTGCACAGGAGGCTTCATCTGAACATGAGGAAACACTTTTTATTGTGAGGTGACCAAGCCCTGGCACAGGTTGCCCAGGGATGTTGTAGAGTCTTCATCCTTGGAGATATTCAAAAGCCATCTAGACGTGGTCCTGGGTAACCAGCTCTAGGTGGCCCTTCTTGAGCAGGGGGTGGATTAGATGACCTCCAGAGGTCCCCTCCAACCTCAACCGCTCCCTGATTTTGTGATCCTGATATTTCTGTATAGTGTTAGGAGATAAGCCAAAGGTCACCACAGCATGTGCATCAGGGGAAGGTAAAGATGGATGCCACTTGTATGATTCTGAAGGTCCACCCATAACTACAGCTAAATGCCTATGGGAAATCTTTTGCTGGAGAGACAGGTACAATGGATACCATCTGAGGGCTTCGTGCTGTTGCTGCTGGAGAGGAAACGGTAACAGCCCCTGTGGAGAGTACCGGTAACTGAGTTTCCCCCTAGACCGTCATGTTGTGAGGTGCGAGAAGCACCTCCCTCCGTCCCTTCACATGCACAGAAATCATCTGGAGAAACTGCAAACTGCTTGTGATGACTTCCAGGCAAACTCCTGGAGCTGGCCCTTCTGAAGAACTGCCCTGGAAGTAGCTTATTTATTAAAATAAACAAATCTTTTAACAACAGTTGAAGTTTTTACATGATGTACAGCACCCAGCATGAATCCAACGCTGCCTGTTCTGTGGGCAACTCAACTCTCTAACAGGATGAATAATGCACTGAGGAAGATATCTTTTACATCTGCTTTTCCTCTGTGTACTGGAAAGACACTCATGCCCGTTGGTTGTTAAACTGGCAAATTCTCACTAAAGTCTCCCATGCCTCACAGTATGCCAAAAAATAGATTCCCCCTCTCAAAACAAAACAATCCCTCACCCTGCATTAACTATAAACAAAAGCCAAAATACTATGGAAACTAGGTCTCTACAGTAGTTTTAGACATATGAACGTAAAAGATCCTGTGACTCACAGACAAAACCAAGAACTGGAATTTAAAGCAGTTTTTTCCCCCCTTTTTGCTTGCTCTGTTATCCCCCCACCCCTGCTTTTGATTAACTGGAAAGTCATTAACTTCCATAAATTTGAACTTATTCTTCACTTTGTGGGCATGAACATAAGCAGCTCTGACACATGTGCTTGTTAAGAGTGTAGTTTCAGTGAAGTGAAATCATCAAATCAAGCCAAGGTTCGTGTAGCTTGGTTTTACTTGAAATGGCTGTAAAATCATGTGAATGAAAGCCTCACAGGAAATACTCACTTTTTTGACTAGTCTGTCAAAAAATGCTGTAAGATTATCTTATCCCATAATGCCATCTTTTCTGGTGTAGCACATAGAGGAAAGCCAGTCATTTGGGTTCAGGGGCTCCAGAAGTAGCTGCTGCCCTATACTGTTCCCTGCAGTGGCTGCAAGAGCAGCCTGGCTTCCCATGGCTAACATAAATCCGGCTGCTTGGGAAAAACTGGAAAAGGTGGCTGCCTTGGTGGGGACGGTGCTCGGGCTGTCCCACCAGGGCGCAGCAAGTGGAACAGAAAATGCCCTTAGGCAAAATCCTTGGCTGACATGAATCGCCTTAGTATCAGGAGCACCAGCCCTTATTTTATGCTGTCAAAAAAACATCCATCACAGAAATAAAAAACCCCAGAGCAACCAAGGGAAAACAAGCATATATATAGTCTTTGTGGGAAAACAAACAAAACATGTTTCTCCCAGAACCCATCTTCACATACGGATATCTCATTTATGCAGGTAAGATATTTTCACTTCAGAGACATAACAGAGAAACAGTCATAGCTATCAGCCATGCATGGCAAAGCCAAGGTCTTACTGATGGAAGAATCAATATTCCTTGGGGAATTTGAAATATCCCTCCAAATCCAAGTAAATATAAGAAAACGTGATGAGGATTTGAGCAATTGAACATTTACAGAAAAAAATCAAATTGTATTTTAACAAACTGGTAGTACTTATTAAAGTTCTTTTGTAGTTCCAAACTTTCAGTGCAATTAAGTATCTAGCCCAATATACCTACCTTGTATAGCCTAATTATGAAATGAGAACAACAGTGTGCTGCCAATAGCTTCCTTACCCTGGACTTTGTATGGTAGCTTCAATCATGACAGTATGTTTTATGTATGAGTAACAGAAAACATATCATCAGGTTGAAATCTTTGTTTCCTTTGTTGTGTTCACAATTCAGACACTTCTGGTTTTGATTTGTCAAAACATTCCTGATCCAAAGACTTGCAACACAATGCAACCTCAATGGTGGAAAAAAACATATATAATTCTACTTCCAAACTCTGCAGATGCACCTAATCTTTGCTGACACTCAAGCCAAAAATCTCTATCCAAAGATCTGCAAATGCTGGGAAGTATTACCTCTAATCCTCACATTCTGGACCCATCTCTAGTTGTACTAAAAATAGAAGAGCTGGGTGGCTTGACGTAAAGTGTCAGACTGTGTAAACTACCCTGAAATTGCTTGGGATGATTCATTCTCCCAGTCCTCTCTCACTTCTTAAAGCCTGGATTTATGAACTCTTATTTAAAGTCAGACTCATACCATTTTTTGTCAAGTGGCATTTGCTCTTCATCTACAGTATTTCCAGTCACCTTGCCCCAGTATGGTCCAGTAATCCCCAGGATGTCCTTTGTGTGTTGTTGCAGTTTTCTTCCAGAATTTACTTTTTCTCCACCCTGATTTTCCATAACTATTGAAAAACTTCGGTCAGTGCAAGACAAAAAGCTCTCCGTTTGCAAAGATTTTTTTATTTTGTTGAGCAGCCAAGAAGCAAGGAGCAGCCCTGAGCGCTGCTCTCTCTGTCTCTTTCTGTCTGTCCCAGAGAACTTGTTTCCACTCGAAAACATAACTTTCCAAGGATCTAATTTCTGGGAAAAAAAGAAAGAAAAAAAAAAGCAGGATTTGAAGGGTTAAAACCCTAATTGCATAAAGCTGAGAGTCCAGTGCCCCCATCCTGACTCCTGTGAAGGGCATCCTGCTGGGACAGAGATAGTCTTTAGGATATAGGATGGGACAGGGCATAGGTAGGTACTTCCAGGCACTTGCACTTATTTAGATGAAGCATAGACATCACGGTGTCAGGACAGAGATTACTTGAATGGAGAAAAATTAAGATGTGAGGCCACAACCTGGGTGGCTGCAGAGGAAAGACAAACCTATACCTTACCTTACATAGAAAAGACAGACCTATACCTTACATAGGTCCCCTGTGAATCATGAATTGTATGCTGACCCTGCACACAGTGTATCCCTACGGTGGCTATCAGGCTATTATCCTGTGTACGTAACCATGAGAAAGATGCCTGAGGACATATCCCTCCATCCCAGTGCTGTAGCCCCAAGTCCTCTCAGGCTACACAGGAGCACCCCAACTTTTGCTGCATGTCTTTGTCCCAGCTGAGACCGGGGCTGAGCTCTGGGAACACACAGGCACCCTCTGGGCTGGGAGTGTAAAATGGGTGTGGGGAGCAAGGAGGAAAGGAGGACCACTTTAATCAACCTGGCAAACTAAAAGGTGTCTCCTGACCAGCCCAGTTAGGAACTGTATTGTTTGTCCACGCTGGGAAGGTGACTGGGACTAATTCTCCCTTTCCTTATGCTGCCCTGAATCAACACTGCCAACATCGGGGTGAGTGAGGTGGATATAATGAGTCCTAAGGGAGAAGTTCCATGTTTCCCCCTCTTTGCTTGTTTAAAACAAGTGAAATAAGCTGTCAGCATTGAATAAATAATAATAATGATGGATACCACTATTTAAAGTAACTTTGGCCAAGCCATTACATTATCCTTGTTCTCTAGACATCTTGTTTTGCATGCAAAAGTCACTTGAGCAGGATGGGGGTCACCGACTGCAGACAGCTTCAAAGTTTTTGAGAAAATGAGGAAGTCTGTTGGGAGATTTTTACCACCACAAGTATCACAAGACACCTTATTAAATGCATAGAAGCAAGCCTGCATGAAAACTGCCCCAGGGTCTCTGAGTGTAGAACATGCCGCAGAGTAGATCCTGCTCTGGTGAGACTCCGTGCTGCACGGCAGTCCAAGCTGTCCTGTTGTGGCTTGAGTTGCACAGGTGGATAAATAGGAAGATGAAAGTCTGATGGTTTCCATCAGAGTCCAGGAAATTCAACTTCAAATTCAAGGGTGGCTCTGAAATGTCGAGACTTTTTTTTTTTTTAATCACTGAAGAAATGCTTAAGATTTAACTACAGAGAAAAAATATTTATACAGACATCTGTGCATCTGCAGAGCTCCTTCCTCTGAAAAGAAAGATAATGGTTTAGAGCAGAAGACGAATGAACAACTGAGTGTAAAGCAATTTCCGTAATTTTTTTTAAGCAATATTGCCAACTGGCTTTGAAAATTTAGACCCTATCCCTACCCGTTTCTTTGCAAATAACTTCTGAGAGGGCCAGAGACAAATTTTGTTTCATTATGGTAATTGCAGCTATAGTCAGTCCAAGCAATTCTCAAATGTTTATCTGTCAGCACTATTCACTCAGTCCCTGACACTGTGGCCGGCTGGAAAACTACTGCAGCTAAACAACATACTATATGCAGATCACTTTGATTTCTTCAAATACCTTGCTGCAATGCAGAGGCAGTTTCTCTACAGTTTTCTGTGGGCTCATGAGAACGCTTGCCATGGAGTCCCAGCCAAAACCATTCCCAGGGACAAACAGTCTCCCATGTTTCCTTATAGAGGGAAAGGGATTTTTTTTTTTCTTTATTGTTTTGAAGTTTTATTTATACCTTAGTGAAAGACTGACTTGCTAGGCAGAATCAGGAGACTGCCAAAACAGAGGTGATCAATGCTACAAAAAATATAACACGATATAATAGGTCTGAGCCCACACCTTTAGATTAGTGGCAATTTTGCCTCTGACTTCTGAGAAAAAGTGGGCCAATTTATTCAATATTTATAAGCCCAGGAGAGCACTGAGAATGAAGTCCTGCACAGTAAGAGACAAAGTCTGCAATAAACCAAATGCCGCATCCATGGCAACTCACAACTCAGTTAATAATTTTTCAACATAAAAAGAAAGATATTTTTCAGGGCCACCAAAACAGAAGCAATTTACAAAATTGAAGTGAAGGCATTTCGCATCTGCTGTGTTTTTCATGGCCTTGGTCTTTTGTTTGAACCTCGGCTGCTCACTGGAATGCTCGGGGAGCGAGGATAGCCCCTGGCAAGCATTTTACCATCTCTGGGTGGCAGGTGGAGTGACCTATTGCCCGTGCTTTTTGTCACACCGGGGTCCGATACCTGGTGTACGCGGGGCGGCCGCATTGGGCATGCCTCAAACACACAGTGATTCCATGGCCGACCTGTCTATTTTAGACTTTGAAAGTTCTGCCCACTTCAAAAGACAGAGTAGAAGAAATAATTAGGATCTGAATTTTATAGATATGAAATGGTTTGTCCATAGATATAGATACTAAATGATTTGTCCATGGCACTGGGCAGAAGTAGGAAAGATGCTTGACATATCCCAAGTGTCAAGCCAAAGCCATAACCTTTATAAAGGTCATCTTTCCTTCAAATAAACATTTCTAATAGCTATGTTTAACACAGCATTTCCCACACCAGGGAGATAAAACACTCCTGGCTGTTATGTTGGACATCAGCTTTGGTCATATTGTTCTCTACTGTGTGCAAAATGCTCCACAGATATTAGGCAGTAATGTCAATTGTGTCCCAGCAGCATTCAGCTTTCCCCACTCTGCTGGTGAAAGGCAACAAAATTGATCTCATCCCTGAAAACAGAAGGCTGTCTCTGTAGTTTTCCTACTGAGCAGTTGTACTGTATTTTCTTTCCAAACTGGGGTGGTTAATTTCTCTTCTGAATCTTTACTGTAGGATCGCGTCACCGGTGAAACTCAAATGAAAACATCAAGTCTGTACCATATGTTGATGTATTTGTTATTTTATGAATCCTTGCTGCATCTGGATAAGTCAATTAAGGTTAAACATCCCTTTATCAAGAAAGTCCTGTTAAGGACATCAGCACATGCTGTTAATTTTTGCTGTGCTATATTGGTTAACAGTAAAACTGAAATACCACCACAGGAGCTCCCTTGACGCATGAACAATGACCCAAATGCCATTCTGTATTTTGGACACATCACTGTAATAAAGGCTATAACGGGCTATGGAAAACTCTTTTTTTTTTTTTCCTTAGACAGGGATCATATATGGAAATAGAACTGAGGATATTCAGTTTCTGTTGGAGAGATGGTTGTGCAGGACCTGTCTGTCTTCTTGAAACTGAATTGCTTCCCATAGGAACACAGTAATCTGTGAGTAGCCCTGCTCCAATGTGCCTCTGTGGGCACTAATTCTGCAGTTTCTGTATAAACAGCCATGAGCAATGCCCAGCAGACCTGCATCAGAAAAATATCTTGTGGCAGTGCTGCCTCATGCTTTGAACACAAACCTAGGTGAAAGCTCTGCATGGCTCAAGGGAGGGGGAAGTATTAACCAAACCCATTGCCTCAGTGAGGTCTTTGCAGAAAGGAACAAGTTCAGGGAAGATAGTTAATGGAAGTACATCTTGCACAGCGCTGGCAATGTTTTCATACCTAAGACCGCTGCAAAAATTGGACAGCTGGACCTTCATTAAGTTTTGTATCTTCATAGCTTGAGAGGTTTTCCAGTCAGAAAAACAGCACTGCAGTCAGACTGCCTAAAGGCAAGAATGGGTGAAGCAATATCTTCTTCTTGCTAAAGTTAATATATATGCTAAGACAGAGAGATAAACCCACTAGAGATCCACACCTGAAGACCAACACAACTAATGTGATCTTAGTAAAAAAAAAAAAAACAAGAAAAAGAAAAAAAAAAGCTCTTCAGAGTACTTTTCGAGTTATTTAGCATGAAAAAGATCTTATTTCAGGAGTTTCACTTAAGTGAAGAACCATGTAGTTAAAAAGAACATAGTGCATACAAGGGCTGCTCAAAGCCATTTTTATGAGCAGATAACAGCTTTACCTTATGACCACAATTTCTTTGTACATGGGAGCTTGGAAACAGAAGAGTGAATTGACATGAAAGTGGTCCTTGGTGACAGGAAACAGGCAGTAAAGTGACACAAAGAGCATCCTTAGGACCAATTCAATTCCCTATATATCATGGTTTAGGAGAATGAATATGCATTAAGGTGAATAATTTTTCTGACAAGGCGAAATGTGGAGTTGCCAGTCCAGCCTAAAGGATGTTTAGAATCACACAGCTAGATTAAGAGAGAAAGCCAATACATGGATTATGCACATAAATTCAGTGTAAGGAAATCTAGGGTAATGAGGCTAGGCAGAATAAAAAAGGAGACAGAAGAGAAGGGATAAAGAAATATGCTCTCTCTGGCCATATGCTTAGGGCACTGAGCAGGGAGAGAACCAGATGGCGTGGCTCAGACTTTAAGGTATAGTTCTCTGAATTTTAACCAATTACATTAATGCACACTAGATGTATAATATATCTGATAAAACATTATGCATTTTTTCCCTGAAAATGACAGAAATTATTTCATCTTCTCCTTTTTCTGAGTCTAGATGTTTCTTGCTTGCCTAAGATTGGCCATCTATAGATATAAGTTATGAACCTCATCCCAGAGCCAGATTTCTGCTTAACAAATTATCAAGGCTTCTTTAAGAAGATGAAGCTGTTACTCTTTCTGATCTCTGGAAGGAAAAAAAAGTGCACCCAGAACACTCACAGAGGGAAATGTCTGTTCTGATACTTATTCGGAAAGCCCTTTGATATGGAAATCGTTGGCGTTAACTCTTGTAGCCTCAAGCCTCTCCCCAGTAATTCAGATAATGCATGCAAATGCCTGGACCTGTAGCCCACTGAAATCACGGAGGAACACGCTTCCTGTTCCTCTTTGGACTCTCTGGTGATAGCTGAATTTCTCTGCCTGCCAGCACAAGGTCTGCATTTGTACAAGACCAGATAAATCACCGCTGCTCATTCTCCCAGGAAAGACTGGCATGCAGGTACCATCACAGACAATGTACATGAATATCTAAACTGGAGGCCAGCAGCGTATCTGCTTAGACACACTAGAATAAATGAAAATGCTGCATTACTACTGCATAACCTGTCAGCAGGCTCATTTCCTGACTAATGTGCTTTCCTGAGGGCTACCTTGACTTGTTTGTCACCACTAATGCTCCAAGATCTAGCAAAAGGAGCTGCAGCAAGAATACCGCTGCTTACACGTGTACCCTGGCAGTGTGCATGCACCACCCCCCAGAGGTGGTCAAGGGCTTCCCAAAGTGCCCATGGGGCTGAAACACAGCCTTCCGCAGCACCTCCCAGTAGGGTTGGGGCCATGGCGTCCTACTGCTGCAGCAACGCAACTGCTGCAGGCTCTGCCCTGGAGTTTTTCTCCCCTTTTGCTGGCTCTGAGGGTTTATTTTCCCTTCTAGGGGATGTCCTGTGCACTCCTCCTGGGCACCCCATCCCTCGTGACTGTGCTCCTTACATAAAGCCATAGTCAGACCCTATTCTTCCTTCTCAGGCCAGTGGAGCTAGGCTGACCCAAACCACTTGATTTTTGACTACTGAGCTTTCACCTCTCCCCATTTTTCTTATTGGTCCCCTCCCCACCCCCACCCCCCATTTATTTTTTTCTTGGGAACTGATTTTTTTGGGTGTTGGAGGGAAATGTATTTTGTTTTGTTAGGACTGGACTAATAAATGTGTCTTGTATGCACATGGAAAATAAGGAGGTGGTTGAAGACAGCCAACATGGCTTCACCAAGGGCAAATCGTGCCTGACAAATTTGGTGGCCTTCTATGATGGAGTTACAGCGCTGATTGACAAGAGTGGCGGACATCATCTACCTGGACTTGTGCGAGGCATTTGACACTGTCCCGCGTGACATCCTGGTCTCTAAATTGGAGAGACATGGATTCAAAGGATGGACCACTCGGTGGATGAGGAACTGGCTGGATGGTCACACTCAAAGAGTAGCGGTCAACGGCTCAACTTCCGAGTGGACAATGGTGACGAGTGGTGTTCCTCAGGGGTTGGTACTGGGACCGGCACTTTTCAACATCTTCATCAGAGACATGGATAGCAGGATGGAGCGCACCCGCAGCAAGTTTGCTGATGACACCAAGCCGTGTGGTGTGGTCAACACACTGGAGGNCTGGAGAAGAGAAGACTCCGAGGAGATCTAATTGCAGCCTTCCAGTACCTGAAGGGGCCTACAGGATAGATGGAAAGCAACTGTTTATCAAGGCCTGTAGTGACAGGACAAGGGGTAATGGGTTTAAACTAAAAGGGGGTAGATTTAGATTAGATGTTAGAAAGAAATTCTTCACTGTTAGAGTGGTGAGGCACTGGAACAGGTTGCCCAGAGAGGTTGTGGAGGCTCCATCCCTGGAAGTGTTTAAGACCAGGTTGGATGGGGGTTTGGGCAACCTGGTCTAGTGGAGGGTGTCCCTGCCCATGGCAGGGGGGTTGGAACTAGATGATCTTTGAGGTCCTTTCCAACCCAAACCATTCTACGATATGTAGAATATATAAAAATGGTGTCCATAAGCAGACATCCAGGGAAAAGTAAGAATAGGAGAAAGATATATAGCATTTTCTGTGAGTACTGTCCCCTCCTCCAGCTATTTTCAGCTCAGAGGATTTCCTGAGCCTAATGAGGTTTGCTTATTTAGTCACCTTCAAAAGATTTCTCTTCCAACTACTTGCTCAGGATTTCAGATGTGAATCTACTGAAAACTTTTGCATCCACATCACTCAGTCCCTTGTGGGGTGAAGAATAGGAAGGCCATTCGGTGGGGGCAGTGTTGTGCTGGGGAAGGGGTTATGCAAAAATAGGAACTACACATGCACTTGCCTAAGGCAACAAATTTCATTGCATTGGAATTTTTTTAACCCATCTAGGGCAACACGAAGCTTCCTTCAGAGTCAGGGTCTGCAAGAGTGAGGAAAGGGTCCCCCAGAGAGGGTCAATGGTCAGGGGTTCTCCTGCACCCAGGAAAGGTGCCCTGCTCTGCAGTGTGCCAGGTTATACATCTGTGCGCTCCCTGACCCGCTCCAGACACTTGCAGGAGGGACTGTGAATATTGAACACCATTGTGTTTCTAAGTTATAACATGTCCACCCCTTAAATACCTTTTCCTGGTTCAGAGAGAAACAGCTGCAGAAATTTGGAAGGATTTGTCAGGCAATTCAGTCTGGACCCAAATGACTGCACGGTCCCTCGGGATATTGAGGTCTGGTTTCAGCATCCATCTTTTCTCCACCTAAGAGAGGAAAAAGCGGAGAAAGGACAAAACCTTAGAAAGGAGATCACAAATGCCAGCGCACCGCCACCACCCGGAGCATGCTGGACATCTGATTGATGCTGTAGACCCCTCAAAGCGAAGCTGCTGATGATGCCAGTGGAAGCAGGCCTACACCAGGAAGGAGTGCACCTGAAAATCCCATCCAGCATAGAGGCAATAATACATAAAACGACAGTATTTCATGGTGCAGCCAAATGAGCCCTCCTGGCAGATCCAGTAAATGAAGATAGACATTAGAAAACTTGAATTAGCTGCAGCAAGGCAGCTCTGAGCCACTGACTGATGGGTCTGGTGGAGGGACCTATTGTCCTGCCCTGAGGCCTCCCTCCTCCCTGCGGAGGATGAGGAGAGACATGTGGCTGAGCTGCGTCCAAAACTGCCTTTCAGTGGCTTGGAGATCAAAGTAGGAAAATCTACAAGAGAAAATTATAATCAAAACGGGACATGTTTTTCCCCTAAAATCAGGTGCACTTGGGGAGTAGAGAGAAGTGAAGAGCTGACATGGGAATTAATTGACTTCCTTTACAAACATGATGATTTAATCCTGTCCCATCAGAGGAGAGGGTACTAGTGAGTGAGATAAACCTGACTAGGCAAAACCAAAGAGGGAAAGCTGCCGCAAACCCATCCGACTTCACTAAACACACTGTATGCCCAGGACATATAAATTGAGTCAGAAGTAAAAAAGCAAGATTTAGGATGTGTAAAGGAAGCAAATAGCCAATGGTATTGTCACCCTTTTTAAAGTCTCGCCCAGCATGTTTTTGGTTTGAAAGGCTGCTCCACCACAGCTCCCCTCGAAGACCCCTTCTGTGTCCCATCCAGCACTGCACCGCGGGGGCTGAACAGAAAATGCCCTTCCTCCTGCCAGGGAGAGAAGGAGGAGCTGTAGCTGACAAGTCAGGAAAGTTTTACTTTTAGCAGAAAAAAGGAGCTGGTTCCTCCCAAACTTCTACTGTTGCCCCCACATGCCCTCCTTACAGCAACTCTCATCCACTCCACCAGGCACAGCTGCAAACTGGGCTGTTCAATCAGTTTTCTTTTCTTTCATGCCACCATCAAGTGTCACGCTGCTTTATCTTGTATTTTAAACTCGACGGTCAAGTTGCCCACAAAGATTTGTACTCAGTGAGCTGAACAACAGTACTAAAATCATTCCCCGCTTTGCTTTCTTCTGCTAAAGGCTTCTATCACAAGGATCAGAACCTGTGGGTTATGGCAATTACAGGAAATAATGGAGATGGCTTAGGAGATTATTCTTTTTTTTAATGGAGACAGAGCAATACGCATAGATGCTCATCTCAGAGCGCACTTCCAAATTTCCCTCCAGGCTACACAAGCCCAGCCTCGCATGAAGTGCGGGGACTCGGACGTGGAGCACTGGTGTTAGAAGCATGTCCTGAGCTGGATGCAGGAAAGCAGGCAGCAGCAGCAGCAGATGTACCACGCAACACCTCACATCAGTTAGATGATACTTTCACAGGTTTTCATAGTTGTTTGATAAGGTTTTTTTTTATGAGTTCCTACAAAAGTTCTGCCTCATAAGATGGGCTTCCTACAATTGTATGCTCTCTTCATGGCTTTAGTGAATTTTCCTTTTCAAATTTAAAAGCTCCATTTTCTACATAGCAACAAGACATTTTGCTACCTTGCTTTGCTTTCAGCACATTTTTGCTCCATCATAAACATTTTATGTGTGTTTGCTTTCCCAACTTTAGGTGTTTCGGCTCCTTTTTCACATCAGGTACTTACCATGAAAGGCAACTGGGCATATGACGACACAGCCCTGCAAGATACTGTCTCATTAGAGAGTGCTTTTCATGTTCTTCCTAATCTGTGACGAAGAGCAAAAATATCTGGAGCAGGAGATAACATGAGAAGGAAGTTAAAACCATTTTCTGGGTTATTTTGATCTTCAACAGCTCTAATTCCTCTTGCTGCATGACTTAGCAACAACAGCCAGGCAGGACTCTTTCTCACTACTCTTGTGCAGCTGATGGGTGATGAATTCGGAAGATGCAGGGAAAAACATCCTGTTGCCAAGACTTGGAAACACAGACACCAGCTAATACTTGCTGAAGCACTGAGATACCTTTTTCAAACCGAGAAGCAGGCACAGCCTCTGTGTGGAGATGATCCTGGTCTCCTTTCAGAGACTAGGCATGGAAATTTGTAAGTAGGACAAGCAACCTGTATGTCCTGTAACGCTTGGCTATGACATTGTGAGGTAGCGTGTTTTCCGTCATGATCAAAAGCAGTCTACTTCCAAAACTGATTCAAGGATGGAGGGTGCATAATGCCCTCCTAGGGGGTAGAAAATTAGGACACAGAGGGCTCTTAGGGCGGCCAAGCCCAGAAGGCAGGTTGCAATAAAGTCTTCCCAAGCATCCATAAAGAGCTGTCCTGTGGGACCAGTGAGAGCTTGATCAAGGTCTTTTCCATGCTGTGGTGGATGAGGAAGGCCTGACTGCTCAGTGGATGCATCTGCCGACGCAGGGCATCTGAAATCTGCAGCCCTGTTGTCACACATGTGGTCTGAGCAAGGCAGGCTCCTCCAAGGCACACCAGCGCTTACCAAAGCCTGCAGATAGTCCCTACGCTGTGACCAAAGGCAGCAACCCCATGTTCTTCATGAGGGGCTTGCTGTGGATGTGCAGTAATACTGCTCTGTGTGTACGAAGTAGGTTGTTTACAGGACTTCTGTCATTAGGCAGGAAGGTGGTCGGCTGACATAATAATCTACAGAGCTGACTGGTCCTGAGTTTACCAAGAGGCATTTTTTAGGACAAAGCTTCAGCTCCTATCAGTTATCACTTCTGTGCTGATAATGGGGTCATTTCAATTTGCATTAACAGAAGATCCTATTTAGATTTAATTACAGATTTCCTCATGCTCATGCCTGTGCTGATGGTGGCAGGACATTCAAGGAAGGATTTGGGGAGTAGATCAGCATGTGGAAATTGATGCAATTTTTGCATCTCAGACCCACCTCCATCAGCAGATAACTGAATGCATTTAAGTATACCACCTCTTGCTAGGATACATGGGCTTTAGTTTCTTCCTCTGAGGAGCTAATGCAGTTCTCACAGGAAAGGCAGACACTATCACAGGCTTTTAGCATTCAGGAATGCTTTATTTTAAATTGCAGGGTCTTCCCAGAAGCAATACACTAGCCCTACAGAAATCCAGTCTGGAGTCTTTAAAATCCTCTAGGGTTAATATGGCCGCAGGCAGCACTCGTAGTAGTGGTGGCAGATTCTGTTCAGCAGCCAACATATCCAGGTAGCATCAGATAAGTGTTTATAAAACAAGGCCAGTGTTATGCATGAGCAGCCAGTGTGCAGTAAGAATCTGCCAAACAGCCACAGAGAGCTCCTGCAACAAGAGAGAAAGACAAATGCACAGAGAAAATGAAACAGTAAACCAGCTCTATTAATATTAAAAACTATTGGAGCATCTAATCTTGTATTTCATTGCCCTGGTCAAAGCAGGATCCTTCCTTCCTGTTGCTGGCAATATTACCAATGGAGTCCAACACTGGCAAGCGTTTAATACTTAACGACAGCTCTTGCCACCAAAGGCATTGTGGTGTGAACACATGAGAAGGACACAAAGTGGAGAAAATAAATACTATTGTCATTTTACAGGTGGGCAACTGAAGCCTGGAGGGAAGAAATCTGAGGTTATGTAGAGAGTGTGTAGCATTCATTGTGAGCCCAACCACGCTCTCAGTCAATACGGCTTCTCCATTATTTTGTTCAGAGAAACCCTGTAATGCTTCTACCTGTTCCTTTTGGAAGATTATTCCCACAGGTGAATGCCCTGGGTTAGCAGGAACAGCTTCCTGACATTCAAATGCACAGATTTAAATGTCAATTAAGCTCCACAAATGAAACAAGCCATAAACACTTGCTAATTGTGTTTGATTGTGCAACAGTAAAAATGCTTCTCTGTCCTCAGGAGGCGAAACAACAATTGATCCATTTTCTGGACGACTGTCTGCAAGATCCATTCCAAAGCTTCCTACCATACAGAAGCAAAGTGAAGGTTGTTTTCCTTTGATGAAGGCACACAAGACTATCACAGAAAGGCAAATGTGTCTCGGGAGACACTCCTGCTGGTGCTGGATTAGTAGGAGGGGATGAAGCGAATGAGCAATGGTTGGTGACTCTAACACCAACAGCCTTTGTGAAATAATCTATGAATAGCTTCAGCAGCAGCTCTACCCTGACCACTAAGTGACTAACTGAAGAATTTATCCATAAATATCTCCTTTTCTTCAAACCGTATTAAGTCAAAAGTCAGAAAATAGAGAAACGGCATCACTTGCCGTGGCGCTCGGTGAGTCCATGCTACTTTGGTCCCGGCAGATGAACGCCCACCAGCAACCTCTCGGTGTCATTTGGTGAGGGGAGTATGGCAGAGAAGCGGTTTAATGGAGGGCTGGTCACAGAGCGGCCAGGAGGAGAGAACCACGTGCTCAGACCTTAGGCCTTCCTCCCTTTCCCCATGAGGAGGGAAGAAGGAAGCATTTGCCAACACGCACGTAAATGCTGCATTTTCAGAGGTGTCAGGTGAGCCGATTCATAAAGGAATGTACCCGAGGGCCAGAACAGAGTTTGCACCCTGATTACTTCAGTCTGCTGCTCCACTCAGTTTGCAGACACACGCAGCTCTACACTCGCAGCACATTTCTCTTCCCCACTCACAATGTTTCTCCCATGGTCCAGCATTAGTCAGAATAATCTTGACTCCCTGGTGCTCCAGGTGTAACTAACCAAGTGTGTATGCAACGAGAACATTTTACCTACCCAAGGTAGAAACAGAATTTTTTTAGGTAGCCAGCCATTGATTTCTGAGTCTAGAAAGGGAAAGAAGAGACATGAATCACTTTGAAATGAAGTCTTCTCACTTCTAGCACAACAAACACTGAAGAAATTAAAAATGGCTCACAAACTAACGAAACTGAGCAAGAAATGGTGAGCCTGAGACACAGGAGCTGAGAGATATAAGGAACCACTGGGGCTGAAAACCTCAAAGCTGAGTCACATATGATGAAACAAGGAGGTTTCCAGCTTGGAACAAAGAGAGATGGAGGATGCCCTGCAAGCGTAGGTGTAAGGCGAGCAGTGCAGTTCTCTTTTACCTGTTTTGCCATGGCTATCTCCTGAGCGGGAGAGCTTGGGCAGTTGTCGACCTTTCCTTGTTGGCTGTGGAGCAAAAAGAAACATCAACAGAGATTGCAGCTGACTTGGCTCAATTGCAAGCAGTGCTCATTAATAAAGACAATAAAGCTACAGCATGAGGAGAAGCTGCAACCTAAGAAATGCCTGGGTTGTGGAAAAGAGTTTCTTACTGCTTTTCGTTACAAAGGCGATTGCATTAAAACACAACACCACCATAAAGGGTAAAGACTAGACTGATGGCAAAGCCAATCAGTTCCATTGAGATCTTTGTAAGAAGTATTTAATTTCTCCCCTCCCTCCCATTTCTGCCCATCTTAAATTTCACATTTCAAGATTGATCATATTTTGGTTTCTTCTTTCTAAAAGTACATGTTACTATGTTTCATTTTGGACTTATATTTGCTTTCATTAAGCATGAGCAAGGACCTCAAGAGCATGGTGTCTGCTTCGAAAAAGGACCTGTCTCCAGCAACCACCTAGGCGATGGAGACCCCATAAGGATCACCAGGATGGAGTCTGTCTTTGGGAGCAACAGCAGGGACAAATGAAAGGCAAATGCTGAATTTCCCAGCCAAGTACTGATACCACTTGAGTCTGCTAACAGGCTGAAATCAGGATTTTGTTTCTTGTCAGCTTTTATTGCCAGGCTGCTCAAACTCCCCTCTCCACCAAAACATGTCTTTTATCTTGTGTATTCTTTTTCATCTTCCCCTCTTTTTTACCTGCTGCCTGCTCCCAAGGCTTCTATCTGATTCTGCAATTGCTTTGCGAATTTTCTGTAAACAGAAAGAAAAATAATGATTGCCAGCTACTTAGTTGTGCTCATGATCATTTCAGGGCTGCTGCACTGTACATCCCCCTGTGGCATATTATACAACCATTTACAGAGAGCTTCAAACATCTTATACTGGGATATTGTACCTTCTCATGTGTTTGTAAGCCTCTAGATTAAGAATTCCTTTTACTTGGTGCACCTGCATAGTAATTGCTACATGGAGCAACTGAATTTGTGGGTTCATCCAGTCTTGGATAACAGGTAAAACTAGGCAATCCCGGAGTAGCCACACAGTGGTAATATACCACACCAACAGCACAGAGCTAACACTATTTAGGTTATTTTATTGCAGGAAAACATCAGTATTGCTGAGTATTGCTGAGCATCAAACGTGCTACCATGGTAGCAAGGTAGGAAAAAGGATCTGGTATTGTCTTCTATGATGCCCTCCAACTTTGCCTGATAGAGACAGTAATTAAAACAGAGGATCTGTAGTGCCCCTCGGGTGTGGGGATAGCCTTGCTATTGCAAACAACAGATTTCCTCCAAAATTCTTGTTATTTTAAACTTTGTATTATATTTCAGCCTCTGTTGTTACAGTTCGTGCAGTGCATACATAATGTCATTGCACAGCTCTTCTCTCCAGGACACAGAGAGCACAAAACCCAATCTCAAATCGCTTCATAGAATTGAAACAGGAGTTTTTAAACAGGGCTTATGCTTACTGCTGGCACTTCATACTTAGCGCTTAATTTGAGAGTGACTGCTAGAAGGAATACTTAACCCCTCATGTTTACTGAAGTATAGAGGATTTCTGCATTGCGGAGCAGTTGAGAAAGGGAAGAGTGAGAGTGAGAAATCTGGTGTTGAGAGCCGCATGGGCTGGGCTCTGTACCTAGATGCCGTATTTTGAATTTCAGAGATTCTATGTAACCTTGTTACTTAAAGAAAACTACAGTCCAGTTGTGTGTGTGTGTGTTTGGGTGGGGGGCGGCTGGGGGGCATGTTTTTAATGGCACTTGAACTCTGGCCAGGAAAAGAGAGCACTTGCCCTGAAAATAGCAGTGTAGCTGCAGGCTTTGCTGCTGCTGCTGCTGTGGCTGCTGTTCAAGCTGCTGCTGTTGCTTGTTATTCTGCAAAGTAATAATATGAAACTGGTGCAGATTTTTAAGAAAGAGAATTGAAATTTTTATCCAATATATGCCCCACAATTTTAGTCTTCTAAGCAAAAGATAAACTACTCCTGGACTCTGCTAAGAGTGAGATGAGACTTCCCAAATCTAAATTTCATTTGCATTTCTGTGGCTGGGTGATTAAGTGACAGAAAAAGCAGCTGTTCTACATAAATGTGAGATGCTTGTTTGATGCCGCATAAACCATATTAACTTACAATCAATAGCACATGCTTCAGGTATGGCTGATGTGGAAATATTCTGGATATTATAAAATAAGAAACCTGGAATAGAGGGCATCGCTAATACTTACAACCCAATTAGTTCAGGGTGCTTGAGCTGCTCTTCCAAGTGGCTTATTTTTATCTGCATGTCCTTAAAAGTTCAAAAGAAAAGCAAACAATCTTAATATTAGTCCATCAGTCTGGTGTGCAATAAGAGTCAAGTCAGAGCTTATTAGCATGAGATCAGCACCAGTGCTGCCCTTGCAGATATTATATTCTGTTCTCTCAAATTGGCTCTGATAGAAATCTACAGGAATCTGCCCTACTGGTATTAGTTTTACATTGCAGTAACTTTCTGGATGACTTATGTTCCAAATAATACAAGGTTACTCATTTTAAAGGCGTACTTTCTGGTTTGCAGACTATGGTCTGCAAAAGTTCTAACCCAAAACTTTGCAGTGTTGTATTATTTTTGTATTCCTGAGACTACTGGCAGACCTACTCGCCGCACTCTTACCTGTATTATATTTTACTCTATAGCTTCACTGTTTGACACCCTTGTAATTACCTTCATAAAACCTCTTATAGAATGGTGCAGATCTCAACATAGAAAGAGCATGTACTGTGATATACAATAGGATGTCGTACCTCTAAGATTTTATCCTGTTGTATGACTAATCCTCTTTCTTCCAATATTTCATTTTTTTCCTAAAAATCAACAAAATGAAATATAACATGTTAGGGGGAAAGTATTAATATTAAAACAGAAGTATTAGTTAAGCTTTCAATGTAAAGACGCTAGTGAAAAGCTGCAAATCAGCACATTCTATCCATCAAATGTTTATCGGAATTGAGGATCACGTGATCACACTGTCTGTTTGACAGTCTTTCTAGCCCCAGAAATTGTGGCTGATATCAGCAGTGAAGGGAAATCTTACAGAAATTAAATTCCTATCTGTTTGGTAAAAATAAGCAGCGGGATAGAAGGCAGAAGCTGAAGCTGGTGTCCACGCTGAGATAAATGCTTTGAGGGTTGTTCTAACTATTTTATCAGAGGATCTACAGAAGCAAACTGCTTGTGACCACCAGGATGGCTTTTTTTCATTACCAGGAGAAACTAACGCCCACCCGCGGGGCTCGCGTTACGCGTCAGACTGCTCTGACAGGCAGCTCACCGGGGATGGTGATGCAGCAAGTCATCCGCAGCCCCGCTTAGCCACAGCTGTGTGACCTAATGCAGACGGGATGATGGGGGGGAACACTACGCGTGCAGTCGCGGACTCAGGCAAAACGCCGTACATTGGCCAAGCGTCCTGGCTCTCCCGTCACTGCAAACACATGGCTGGGGAGCTCAGTAGCTTGTGGGATGCAGAAGACCCTGAGCAGGAAAGTATCCTCAGAAGTTGGGCAGTGTGGGAAAGGCCTGGGGGTGGTGGGNCCCTTCCCACCTGAATTATTCTGTGTTCCCATGACTCTGCTGACTCATAAATCAAGTTGGCTTGGTTTATGGTGGCCTCTCCTAAACAAAAGTGTTGCTTTTCTGTAGCTTAGCATGAAATCACAGACATATGCACCATTTCAAAACTTTGCTGGAGACTTTGTTATGACAAGTGCTTGCATTTAATTGTTTTGCTGGGAAAAATGTCTTCTTTATTCGTACTGAACAAAAAGAAGCTATCAGCCAGTCAAGGGCGGGGTGGGGGGGGAGAGGCAGGAAAAGGAATTTGTAAGTCAAAGCAGTCTATTTTGTTTAGCACTGTGTTTTTTCAAAGTCTTACGACGATTGATGAACTATGGAAGATTTTATTTCCAGAAGGCTTATTTAAATCCCAGCTGTGTGTTTAGAGACCCACGGCCCCTTCCACTGGAAGGACAAACCAAGGCGTCAGTTACCCACATGCTCGTATTTGCTCCTGTGGTAAAACAGGAGAAGCCTGTTGGCACAAGGTCACTATTAATCCCACAAAATAGGAGATTAATGTACATTTGAAAATTGGTCAGTAAACAGCTGACATTTGTGAAAGAAAGGTGGACCATGTACATCTCTCCCTGGATAACTGCACACCTCAGGAGCAAATAATTTATGTTCCACTTTGGGAAGCATCAGGAGAGACAACAAAGACTCAGTAAGCCATGAACTCACAGTCGCTCTGGTTCATCCAAAAGCCTGCTCTTCAGGCCATCCCTGCACTCAGAGGCAGCAATGATGGGGGAGTTTTGTCATGCCAATGACAGCCAGCAAAATCTTTGGTGGGCTCACATCCGGGCAGAGTTAGAGCTACCTTGACATTACCTTCATTGCTCTGGGGCACGTCCAAACTTGCAATCTATTTTTAATAATCTTACGGTCAACTCTCACAGTCTTTCTTCAGATGTCATGCCTATTTCTTTCTTCACAAGGGCATTTCAATACCTTTAGAATTTCCTTTTCCATTTCTTCCAACCTTCTCGCCAGGTTCTGCAAACATGTCTGTCACAGGAAAAGGGTTAGCAGTGGGTGAGGGTGGGCAGAGTGAGGCACAGGGAGAAGTCACAGGGTTGGTGAGATGGGAGACCAAACATGAGTCTTACTGAAAGCTTTGCATTTCTCAGTACTTATCCATAGGCATTCCTAATGCTAACTATGCCATTTAGTTTTATTCCTATTAGAAAATAATGAATCAAATCCTTCCTCTGCCAGTTATTTATGGGGTTTTTTTATAAGCAAGATGATGGAGGAAGTGTGCACGTGCATGTGTGTGTTTGTGCGTTCATCCTGCAACCCCTTTCCTTACTGCAGTTATACGTAGGAATCGGTAGAAGAGCCAGCTGAACGGAAAAGAAATTAAATCGATACCAGCAACTCTGGTCTCAAGTGTTCTTCTGCATGTGTCTGAACTGTAAAGCCTTTATATGGGGAACTGGATCTTTCCTTATGCATGTTGCGCTGCTGGAACACGTCCAGAGGAGAGCAACAAAGCTGGTGAGGGGTCTGGAGCACAAGTCTTACGAGGAGCGTCTGAGGGAACTGGGGTTGTTTAGTCTGGAGAAGAGGAGGCTGAGGGGAGACCTTATCACCCTCTACAACTACCTGAAAGGAGGTTGTAGTGAGGTGGGGGTCGGCCTCTTCTCCCTGGTAGCAAGCGATAGGACCAGGGGGAATGGTCTAAAGTTGCGCCAGGGCAGGTTTAGGTTAGACATCAGGAAAAATTTCTTCACAGAAAGGGTTGTCAGGCACTGGAATGGGCTGCCCAGGGAGGTGGTTGAGTCCCCGTCCCTGGAGGTATTTAAAAGAAGGATAGATGAGGTACTTGAGGACATGGTTTAGTGGTGGGATGGCAAGGTTGGTTAGTGGTTGGACTTGATGATCTTAAAGGTCTTTTCCAACCGAGATGATTCCAACCGAGATGATTCTATGATTCTATGATTCTATGTAAAATACCTGGTATACCAAACACTATCTCTGGTTAAGGACCACAGGTTAGTTCTGGCTTTTATCACCAGCTGTTGTGTCTTTTACTTGCATTGTTCCCCAGAAAAGACACTCTTGCTCATGTTAACCAGCCCTTGGGACACAGGGTATCTGGACATTTCTGTGCATCAAGTCAAAATGTGTGAAGTGTGTGTAGTGCAGATTTTATCAAATCATTGATAGGAGGATATGTTAGTATTTGACTACTTGCCTTCAAATTACTTATGTCCTCTAAGCATGGAACCTGTTGATGCTTAAGAAGTTTATATTCATGGCACGCAGAAATCTGAAAATTAAAATCAAAGATATGTCATGAAGAAGAAACAATGTGGTGGGAAGTAAGGGGTTTTTTTCACCAATCTTTTTATACAAGGGTTCTTGGTAGTTCAGACCACTGTGTTTCTGTTGAAGATGACAGAAAGTTTCCCTGTAAGGCCTAGGGCCTAGTTATGAAATTGCCTGGCACAAAAATGTAAAAATTTCTAAAAATGTGTCTTTGAAGGAACAATCATTTCAGTTATGCTTCCCATGAAGGACATAACAATTTTCAAAACATGCCTGAAATACAAAGATAACAATAGGTGTCACTTAAGAACATTGGTAAGATGAAGGTTGCTTTCAAGGTAAGTCCTCAAGTACCTTAAAATGTATTTTGGCCATAGTTTTTTCCATTGTCTTTACTTGTCAGGAAGTTCACAGTATATGGAAAGTACTCAAATAAAACCTGTTTTTTTTCTTTCTTTGCAACTAGATAAAGTAGAATATCACCTGACCTCACAAGTTTTCTTTTACCATGATGCTGTCAGTAAATATTTTAGTACGTGATTGTATGCAAGCTCCCTTGCCGTCTCTGCCCAAAGGCACATGAAACAGAGGGTGAAAGCCATTTTGAATCACCCAGAAAGATTCTGCTGACTGCAGTGAGACCGAGGGAGTTACAAGTGACTTGCCCACGGTCTCACCATGAATCAGCTGCAGGCACTACGAGGTGGTTGCGGGTCTTTGACCGCAGACCCATTTGCAGCCCCTGTCCTACCTCCTCCGTCTGCCACTCCAGTTCTTTCTTGACCATTCCAGAAGCGAAGTCTGTGGCATCTTTCTGTCTCGTCTCGGTCCTTGGAGGCACAGGCAATGTCTGAAAACTACAGAATTACAGTGTGACGTGAAGGATCACAGCCTTGGCCGCTGTTCTGGTTACGTGAAAGCAGGCAAGGCAGGAGTGAAAGCATTAACACTTAAATTCAAATTTCACTTTACTCCTTTTGCATTTCTTTCCTCCCTCATGCATGTTTTTTTTCTTGCTACATGAGATGATTATAAAATAACTGAATCAAGCCTTTTTGTATAACACCAACTTAATCCCACTTTTGACCAATGAAAGGTTTTGATGAACTCCCCAAAATATTTTATTGCGTTCATCTTTCTCTGCACTTTTTCATTGTCTGACTTGACGAAGAAGTAAGTGCACCAAAACATATAGGGAACAACTTCATCTCACATTTATTTTAGCCTAACAAGAAAAAGGAAGCTGACAAAATCTCAGAAACAAATTGTGTTCTCCTGGTGAGTTTTCAGTGGGCTGAGAAGTGCCAATACTTCTGCTCAGGCCTACGTGACACTGGAAAATGTCCAGCCTGTAACCTTATTATGCTAAATACTCCAAAAGTTGTATGGTTTCTGCTTGTTCTAGAAGACACAATAACAAGGGAATATGCTCAGACTGCACTCACCTCTTGAAATGTCTGTTTTCACTGAGGGACTCCTTCTTTTCATCATGAAGTTTGGAAACCATCTTGCTAAGATCTTTCTTCACGCTTTGTAGATAAGGTCACATCTGAAAACGGTATCTTCCTACAAAAACATTGCACAGAAAAATCCGTTGTTTTGCACTAACCACTTTGTCATGTCCCATCTCCTGCAGAGCTGGAACGAGATGCTCAGGTGGACTATATAATTCGCTCTCCCAAATTCTTCATGTCTGACAGACCTCACAGTGGGTTGTCTCTTATATGCTTGTAATACTGGATTTTTTCAGGTTTTGAGACAGCCTGGTAGAAAACTGATCCTCTAACAGAGCAATACAATTTATTTCACAGCAGTGAGAACAAAACTGCCATAAAACTGCAAAAGGCAAACACAAAATTGCTTGACTCCTTTTTTTTTTTTTTTTTTAAGCCATAGTAAGTCTAATTTTAATTTTAATACTGTAACTGCTGAATTTATCCTTATTTCCCTTTCTAGGCAGGGCATTTGGGCACAAATAGGCTCGAGGGCATCATACAGGATATAAGGGACTCAGGTAGCAAGAGCAGTCCCTACCCAGGTTTTGGGTAGGAGGACCCAAGAGGCACAGGACTATGCACCTGTGCCCTGAGGGATGCTGCAAGGCAGGGGGCTGTGGCAGCTCATTCAGCCCCTGCTCCGCAGAAAGAAGTACTGGGTGAGGCCATGATGCTATTTTTGTTTGGGTGGGGTTTTTTGTTTTGGGTTTGTTTTTTTTTTTTTTTTCCTTGATCTCAAGCACAAAAAGCTCTGCTGAAATTCTGCGCGAGCTTTCAGGGACAAAGCAGGCTGCAGAAGGGAGTTTTTGGAGGTGTTTCCCGTGGATAGCTCTGCCGTGCTATTTATACAGCGAAGGGATCGAGCTCTTCCTCTAGCATTCACGGCGAGGATGACAGATATAAACTGAGGGGCAGATCTGGGACAGCTGCCCTTCTGAATGCTGCAACTGCCTGGTCGCTGCCGTGGATGCAGCCGGCATAGACCCCGTGAGGGTCTATGGGCAGGACAGGTGGCTGCACGGCCCCGGGGACGTGCCCGCACCCCTTGGCTGGGCACAGCACCAAAATCCCTCTGCTCGCTCTGAATGAACAAGAGTATCTATGGGGCGAGAGTCAGGAGGTGGGGATGTGTGCAGGGTGATGGGGGAAATGCAGGCGTCTCAGTCTGGCAGCGTGAAAACTGACATGAACCAAACTTTTACTGAACAGAGCACATGACAACAAGGATTAAGGAGGATTTGTGCAACACTGTACTCTTAGATATCGTCTCTAAAATGCAGGATCATCCCAGCTAATGTGGACACTCACACTTTGTCCTAGGGAGGATGACATCCCACACCCTCTCCTCTCTCTAAAAGCCTCATCATTTAAGCTTCTTTAGGTGCCTTGTGTCTCCTCAGTTTGGCCACCCAGGCAGAGAAATTACCTTAGATTTTTACAAAAGTTTGTCTTCTGTATTAGCCTGTAAATACTTGCACTATGAAGGGGAAGGAGTGGAGGGTCAGAGGGCCCTGAGAGATGTTTGCATTGTCCCTGCACAGTCTTGCACCAAAATTCACCACTGTGGACCAAGCAAGCAGAGAGACAAACCTGTCAAGAACTCACAAAAAAACCCCAGAAGCCTCTTCTGCATCTTCCTACCATCCTGCCACTTAGACTTATTTACACATCCCCCCAAAAAAGTGGACCCTACATCCAAGGCAGAAACAAAACACAACAAAATAGGAAGGAAGTTAAAAAAACCTGATGCAGAAAGTTAAATCTAAGGTCAAAGGACCACACTCTCTGACTGCAGAAGATCAAAGATTAACTCTTTCCCAAACATGCTTACAGACATATCTACCACATTCAACCTCCCAAGGCCCTCGGGTACAGTGAGGTGGAATTAAATAGTAATTTCTTAGTTAAGAGACAACACTCAGCATCTTCCCTTTGTATTTCTCCAAGAAGGCTGAAGAGCACTGCCACCATGTCTGCAGCGGCACTGTCCCTGACTGTCCCTGCTGTGGCTTTTGCACCCACAAGTTAGGTGCAGGCAGGTTGAATTCGCACATTGTCCTCAACTGGGAGGGGGCATTTCCCCCCATCAGCGTGGCAGAAGGGCAAGCAACATGTAGCAAGGGTTGAGCAGGATGGGCAGAGGGTTGAGCAGGACTGACAGGGGTGAGAAACCATGTCTGAGGTCACCAGCTATGTGGGCTTCCTGATGCCTTCTTGTTGCATGAGCACAGCTCCAAGGAGCCGAGCAGTGCAGAGCAGCCGCTCATCACGACACCCCCTCCACCCCACCACTGTCTGATGGCTCCAGGCTGCAGGATTTTGCTCTCAAGAGGTCACATCCTTTGGCAGCTCGTGGGACCTGAACCAACCATGCACCTCAGCAAGACGTAAGACTCATTGATTTTGGCTTGTTATTTTTCAGTTTTGCTTTGAAATCTTTCTCCTGATGTTCATTCTCTCAGGTACCAGTCACGTCAGCGGTGCTATTAATTCTTATTGCGAACAGTGTATATAATTTCCCTGTGTTGGTTCTGGCAGCAAAGCAACTAAGCTCCTGGGGCAGAGAGGCAATTAATTTTGTAACACAGGGCTGCTTCATATTCAGGACCTGGTTCAACAAAGCACTTAAGCAAAGGAATAATGACTGACTTGAATGGGAATATTAATGCTTAAAGTTAATTGTGTGCTTTTAAAATTGGGCCTTATATCATGCCAATCAAATCATTAATCTAGTCAATTACAAGCTCCAGCTAACAAATACATGCCCTAGACTTTCTTTCCTCAAAAGGGGAAACACATGCAGATAGGGCCTTTGAAAAAGCTATCGACATTCAGTAGTAACATAGCAAAGACTAAAAATGTGTTAGCTTCCTCCTCGCTAATTCTTACCAACCAGAAAATGCAATGTGCCAGCGCTTCAGAGACAATCAGTCAAGTGCTTTAATGAACAAATGGACTATATATTAAAAGCCAAACAGGGATTTTTTTCTCTTTACTTAAGGCAGTCTCAGTGGCATCTGAGAACTAAGTATTTTTTTGACTTTGTATGAGTTTTGAGGTTTCTGGTATACATCACAGTAGGCCCACCAAAAAGCACATCTGAGTGGCAGAAGGATTAATCGTGCAGGGAACAGCAGGAAAGCCAGGATGCTATCTGCAAGGTCACGCAGATGGAGCTGAAGATAGTGATTAGAAGTGATACATCACTGTGAAGCCAGATATATTCTCACATGAGCACAGGCTACAAGCAGGCTCATGAAACAAAACACCTCAAAGCACTTGCTTACCAGCAAATGGTATCTTAAGCTGTACAACTGTACTTAGACTAACCACAGAGGCATCCTAACCTAAACAAACTGATGAGATTATTGATTAAACCACATACCTCTATGGGAGAAGACTACAATGTCAAAACTTTCGACTCTTTCAACAAAAAATTGTGTGATGGACAAAACCTGTGATGCAGCTGTGGTTGGAGCGGTTCATACAACACGCTTCTGGCTCACGATGTTTTTGCTTGCCATGCTATTACTGAGGTTTGTAGTGGGCAGCCCAGCTAGGCTGTCATTTTTCAGAGAGAGTCTCTGAGGAACTACAGATGGTAAAGGTAAATGTGGTGCTACATGCTAACGTACAGGATTCGATAACCCAGACCAAATTATTGCTGCAGTCTATGTCTGGCCAGCTGGAGCTGGTGTTATTTCCACTAGTCCCCAAGTGAATTTCTCAGTTTAATTTTAAACAGAAGAATGATTTTGCTGTTGTTGTTGTTGTTTTATATTCATCATGTAGTTTGTTTTTGTGCCTCTTTGCCTTTTAGAGATGTTCTTCTCCACATCGGCGTCTAGGGATGGGTTAGTGTAGTGCACTGAAGTCTTCTTTGGAAGTCCACTGCCATGACTGCAAAACAGGAACTGGAAAGCTGATAATTAGCATGCAGTTTTAGTTGTGTAGGTGTGTGATGTATTAGCAAGGAGTGTCTATTTTTAGTTCAGACATCTACAACCTGTACTCAACTGTATTCAGATATGGACTATGAAACAAGTCTGTCTAAACCCAGACATTGCTGCATTTGTGTATGCACGTGTGGGTGAATACATGCATGTAAAAGGATAGGGAGAAACCCCCCCACAATATCTGCCTGAAATTAGATACTTTTGTCTTTGCGTCCACTTCTGAGAAGACCTAGAGATGGGAACGGCATCCAGCCTTCCAGGAAGAAGCCATGTGTTGAGTATAGAGAGAGTGGGAGTGAAGCCTTAAGACTCTTTTCCCATGGGCAGGGCAGTACAGATGATCGCTGACTGAAGCAGTAACGGTGTAAGAGGTGAGACAAGAGGGCAAGGTAATTAGGAGGATGTTGGCTTGACTCAATTTAAAACAGCAAGAGCTATTTCCTTGAAGAAGCTTTACCTGAACTGCCAGCTCAGACTGTGAGCTCAGTCAGGCAGTGATCGTCTCTCAGCAATGTGTGAAACGCAGCCAGCACTATGGGGCTCTCGCGCTGAACGCCAGCCCCCGAGCACATCTGTAATGATTTCAGCTTTAACAGCTGTGGCTCAAATGAAATACGTTCTTGTGCAGCTGATTCAACAGAAAGTATCATCCTGGTCTTCCCCTTCGTCGGATCTCCTAGAAATATCACCAAAACAGTGTGACTGAGGCAAATAAGGGCGGCACAGTCTTCAGGCTGAGCATCCCAGACAGATCTGGTTGACCCTAGCTTGCCGGCGTCTGTAGTGCCAGACCTCTCCCCCTCTCCATCCTCCCAGCATTTAGCAAATTGAACATGCTGCCTCCCAAACAGAGGAAGCCGGCCCTGAGAAAAACCTAGACACAGAGACTTGGCTTTGTTCTGCTCAAATTTCCTCATTCCCTGACTTTTAAGTGCCTGATTTTGCAGTCTCAGTGGTGTCATATTCATGACTTCATGCCTTTACTTCTAATTTCTTTTTTTCTGCTTGTGCTCCTTTACATGTTATGGCTGTCTTCTCTCTTTGTGACAGCACTGGCTCTTTACAGACCATGCACTTCACCCTGCTGTGAAAGCACTGGGCTATCGCTCGCAATCGCTCACAAGCCAGCTCTCCCCTCCTCCAGAGGAAGGCGAAATCTTGTGGTCACCAGGTGAAGAGGGCCTCACTTGAACAAGGCAAGGGTTTTGACTGTTCTGTGGTACAGATGTCTGCCCTATTTGGGCAGCTGAATAGTCATTTATATTTCATTTATCCAGAGATTTCTTGCTTGTGTATGGGTAAAAATCCCCACATCTGATTTCACCACTGCTCTGCATCCATTGTAAGTTTTCAAAGTGCAATTTCATTGTTTATTCAATGGTCTGGGGTTTGTTGGGTTTTTTTTATCCTCTGCTATTTCCAAGTCTGATTGCTCACAGAAGGGTGTCTGTCATGAATGCTCAGAGAGTGGGTGCCTGCATCTTGTTTTTAGTAGACATCGTGCTTAAAATACTTCGGCTTCTCTTCCATGTGGTTGGAAAGACTTGATTTTCCTGTTTGCCTTTTTTTTTTAATCCATATTTGGCAACCACGACAACCACATGCCAACATCGGAACTGGGATAAAAATAGGGATATTTTTATGCCTTACTTGGATTAGCTTTTCACCTCAGACAGTTCCCAGAGGCATGGGCCATTGCTTAATGCTGGGAACCCTCCTGGCAGACCAATACTTCTGTGTTTATTCCAGGAGAGGAGACAGACAAAAGGTGACTCCAACACAGAAAACTTTGGAGTTCCTTGTATTTCCAGTTTGGTTTTTAGAAGTAAGTCACATGCTTCTGCAGCAAAGGAGCTGACATGCTGTAAAATATCAGGACATCTCTCTTGCTCTGAGTGGTTTCACTGCTTCTAGTATCAAATCTACCTCTCTTGTGTCTAAGCTGCTTCCTTCCACTTGCTGACCAAGGACTTTGACCACATTTCACTGATAAACTGCACTGGAAAACCCAAATGAAAGAATATAGATTGTTGTTGCCTCAAAACCAGTTCTGTCTGCCCATAGACAAACTTGTTCCCAAACATGGCCACTGCAATAGCAGAAGCAAAGGATGCTTGCTATCTCATTCTCTGCATGGCATTGCACAGCACAACCAACTTTGTTCTTCAAACGTTGCAGCAAAAACCATATCATCCTGCGCTATGGCAAAGATAAACCATCCAGAGAATTGATTGCCAAGATAGTTAACTCAAGGCTTCAGCAGCCGATCCTGACCACTGCCTGCTGCTCTTCTGTCTTGTGGAAGATACAAGAAATATTTGTAAAATAGATCAATGCATCTTCTGGCCAGTAAAGGTCAGCTAAAATCAACTGTTTCCTATTCTAGCAGAAATTATTCACTTTTTCCTCTAAGGCAGCAATTCATTGGCTTTTCTGAAGAAGTCTGATAATCTTTTCAGTGTTCAAATAGTCTACACATGATCCAGAGACCTTAACAGTTATCACTGTATCACTAAACTTTGGTTCCAAGAGAAAAACATTGGAGAAAATAGTAAAAACTCAAGGCAAACAACAAGCATCTACCATGTTTACTGAATACTTCTGATCCAGTCTTATGTCCTGGCTCTGGCTAGCATAGAGTTAATTTCCCAAGGAGCCAGGCCAGGTGAGCCAGGCTGGCCGGGGCTATTCCATACCATGTGCCGCCATGCTCACCAGAAAAGGGGGCTGGTCGGGGAGGGGCGGGTTCGGTGGGGCTCCGGGATGGGCTGAGGGTCCTGTCGGTCGGTCGGTCGGTCGGATCGGTAAATTGCTTTCCATTATCACCTGTTGTGTGTCTCTGTTCTCAGTACTGTTGTTGCTTGTTTCCCTCTCCCTTGCTGTCCCAGTAAACTGTCCTTACCGCAACCCCCGAGGCTTTTGCCTTTGTGTGTCCGGTCTCCTCCCCACCCCGCCGGGGAGGGGTGAGCGAGCGGCCGCGTGGTGCTCGGCTGGGCCTAAACCGCGTCATCAATGAACATAGGAAAAAATTGTACAAATTACTGAAAGCTTATTCTTGTAAGCTGGGGTGACAAGCTTTTCAGTCTGTTTGCAGCCTTCCTCAGTCTAGACCGTGCTGTACCACTCACTCACATAACGTTTCTGGAATGATAAAAGTCACAAGGGGCCATTTCTGTTTCTCAAAGATTTATGCTCTATCCTCCTCTTCATTGCTCAAAGAAATACTCAGAAGCAATGAAGAGATGTCCTCTGATCTGCTCTCAGCAACATACCAAGGATATATGTTTACAACTCCCATTTTCATCAGATGCAACTGTAGTCCTCACAGAGGGGTTGGACTGCACAGAGTAAGAAACAACACTTGGCCAAAGACTTGCTTGCTCAAGCCATTTGTGTCCAGCAGCATTTTGATGCTGCTGGTATTTTCTTCTTCACAATGCATCAGATATTTATTATAGGAGGTTGAAAGGGTTTTACAGCCTATGGTGTGGTGCAGTACATAGAACAGATATTTGGTTGAACTTCTGGATCATTAATATGTAGTTTCTGAATGCTAGAGAAAGGCCATGATAAGTCAAGTGGCAACTGCCAAGCTCTGATGTTGTTCTGATTATAATAACTTTCTGCAACCATCTAGGAATTGGCAGAATGCATTATCATGTTCGTATGCTTTTGACCCTTCAAAGATTGCTACTGTTGAGCTGAAAAGGAGTGAAGTATTCCTCATCTGACAGAGTAAGAAAAAGATTGGGGAAAAGTGAGAAAGAGGAAGACAGACAGACAGGTGGCCAGGAGGTGTGGTCTGTTCTTCTGGTGACAATGTCCTTGTCTTCACATCTGCCCCTGCATCCTTTCCCTGTCCCATTTTGCTGCATTGCTACTCTTATCTACACTTTATCCACCCTTTATCCTTAATTCTCACCTTGCTATGTTGTAAGACACTGTTTACACACAAGAGAAAAAAACTGGACGGCAAACAGAAGAGAAAAGCCATGCAAGTTGCTGCCTTGACTACACATTTGCTTAAGCTTTTTTTCTCTCTGGTTCTGTAGATAGTGGGAAACTTTGTGAAGTTCTGTTGCTTTTCTCTGAAAGTGATAGTATGAATCAGGCAGTTTTCTCTTGTAAAGATTAAGGATACAGTTGAAGGCATTCATGTTTCTGGTGCAATTTGTTGACGGTCAAGACATCAGGACAAATTGCTCCCAAAATCAAGCAGATGAGCAACAGGTGTTGGCTTACTGCTATATTATTTACTGCCTACCTGAGGGATGTTTTACTCTGGCAGAAGCATGGATGTGTCTGTGCCTGCTGGGATCCAGCCTCAGCAGACGTTGCAGCAGGGCTGCCAGCCCTTGTGATGCAAACAGTGGGCATGGCGGGGAGGTTCCATGCCTGATTCCAGCCTTTTCTACCTTTACCAGTGGCCACCAACACCTACCATCAACTGCTCGCAGCCAACGTTCCACGGGGCCCAGTCCATGGGATCTGATGTTCATCCAAGGTTGCTGAGAGTTGCTGTTACTGTTACAAGGAAGGCTGTGCCAGATGGGTATGGGGCAAATCTGTCTGGAAATAATATCCATGCTCATAAAAGTAGAGGGGATTGAGAACAGTCAGGAAGGACTGACTGAGGGAAAATCCTTCTTGATCAGCCTGATTGCCTTCTATAATGCAATGCCTGGCTCTGTAGATGAGGGGGGGACCAGTGATGTTGTATATGTTGACTTCAGCAAGGTCTTTGACACAATTTTCCATAGTATCTTTATAGCCAAATTGGTGAGGTACGGCTTGGATGGATGACAGTAAGTTGGGCAGAAAATTAGCTGGCTAACTAGGTTCAAGGGATTGGGATGTATGGTATGAAGTTTAACTGGCAACCAGCTACTAGCAGCATTTCTCATCTGATAGTGAGGTCAATACTGTATAACATCTATATTAATGACCTGTCCGATGGGATGGAGTACACCCTCAGAAAGTTTGAGGATGATGCCAATTAGGGCAAGTAGCTGGTACACTCAAGGGCATGGATCAAGGGCTTTCAGGAGGACCTGAACAAGCTGGAAAAATAGGCTGACAGGAACCCCCTGAGAGTCAGCAAAGGCAAATGCAAAGCCCTGCACCTGGGAGAGAATAAGCCCATGAAACAGTATGGGCTGGGCACCACCTGTCTAGAAAACAAGTTTGAAGAAAAGGACTAGGGTGTACTTGGTAGAGAGGTTGGACATGAGACCTGACAGCCAAGAAGGCCAGCTACATCCTGGGCTGCATTGCCAAAAGGCAGATCTTATCGCTCTCTCCAACTACCTCATAGAGAGGCAGCAGAAAAAGATGGGAAATTCCAGCTAGATGTTAGGAAAAAAATATTTTCACTATGAGGGTGACACATTGGAATGTAAGGCCCATAGACGATGGGAACTCCATCCTTGGAGATATTTAAACCCCACTAGACCAGGCACTGAGCAACCAGATGTAAGCTGGCCCTGCTTTGAGTGACAAGCTAAAACAGATGACTTCCAGAAGTCCATATCTATATTACCTGAGGACTCTGCAAGTAGATCAATCTTTAAGAGCCATGGATAAAGCTGCATTCCCAGGGGAAGTGCAAACTTTAATCCTCTAAGAAGCAAAGTCTCAGGGATATTTAATGTTCCATATAAATGCTGAGGATGAGTAGCTCCGTAAAAACTCTCAGCTGCTTTTGGCTTGAGGCAACAGTGAGGGTACTAGATTTCACAGGTTAATGTGAAAAGTTTACTTCTGAGAGCCTTCCTCACTGTTACTGAAAGGCAAAATACAGGTTAAAGCATAGGAGAAAAATAGTCTAATTCTGATTCAGTAGCAGACTTGCTAAGTGACTTTGAAGAAATCATCTGAACTCCTTCATGCCTTACCTTCACAGCATGTAATACAGGACTAGTAGCCTATTACATAGTCGAGACAAATTCAACACTGCTTTTAATTTTTGCATTTGGGTGTAGTGGAAAATATTGTTGTACTTTTTATTTTATGAAGGATATTACCATGTCTTTTTTACATTGAAGTGGTTGTCAGTTTTGAACTGCAGATCACTAAAATCTTACAAGAATAATTTCTAAGCTCAACCAGTAATTGGAGCAATAGCTTCCTTATTAAACCCAAAAACCCAATTACACATTGCTAGGGGTAGTATTATATTTTCTCCATCTATTGCTTTTTATCTCATAGAATCTTAACACAGGGATAGAACAGAGCATTTAATGAGCTTTTGGATTTAAAAGTCCCTAAGCATATCCCCTTAATTTGGAAGAAAGAGAAAATCTTTATTCTGAACACTTTTATTATTCATACTGAAACTCCTGGGATTGTATCTTCCAGGTTTTTGAAGAGAAATGAGTTTGTCCTGCTGCTTCTTGCATGGCCAGGTTTTGCAGCTATTCTGCTATGCCACTGACAGAGAACAACATCTAGAAATGAAAGGAGGTGAAGGAGTAGCATTGCGTGTACCTCTGCTGCTCTGCCAGACTGCTGGTAGCAGCTATATACATTGGATACAATTAAGAATATAGCCAACAGTGTATAATGAAGAGGAACGTGATAATCTCATAGCAAATCCCTGCCAAAAGTTTCTTCATTTCACATGCCTTATCCTCCTCATTTATAAAAAAACTTAGTCAATACTTTTCATTTTTAAAAAGACTGTAGTGTACACACAACACATGCAGAGCAAGTACTCACGTCTCTTCGGAAGACTCTACTGTTTGATAACGAGACGGAAGCGTTTCAGGAGTGCCAGAAAGCATTCGGTCTTGCATGCTACCCTACTTCAGGTATTACTACATATGTTTTTCCGTTGCATCATGAGGAAAGTGCCTGCAATGGCTCTCAGGTCAATGTATTCACCTCTGAGGTGTTGTCTGAGCAACTGAGCAAATGCTGCTGAGAGGCTGAGTGTCCTTCATACCACAGGAGAGAAAGACCTGTATCTGTATCTCCACATATGTGACTATAAATGCATACTCCCATATGTGCTGTTTTGCTTTCAATCCAGTTAGTCCTCTTTCTTTCTTGCACATCTTACAAGCAGATACATTGTGCAAAACCTGCAAATATTTAATATGTATTGAGCAGAACAAGAATAAATAAAAACCCCAAACACATCAACATCAATAGATTAGAGGCGTGAGAAGATAACAATTCGCCCAATCACAGTTGTCAGCTGTTTGTGGTTTCTGGGCAATGGGCGACATTTCAGGAAGCAGACAGAGCTGGGTTGCAGTTGCAGTTCCTCAGCAGCACTTCTCTGCAAAGTTGAGGAGCCGTACGGAGCGAGGCGAGTCTCCTGCTGTGCCGCTGGAAAGTCCGGGGGTAAGTGCTGCAAAGGTGCTCAGCAGAGGTACTGGGGGCAGGCACGCGGAAAGGAGTATTTTACCCCTCACCTTGGAGAGGAGGAGGGAAATTTTATTAAACTCTAATGAGAAGGCTGCGGATCTGGATGGAGCTTAATGATTCCTGGTGGGAAGTAAGCCTAAAGCAAAGCTGGGAGGAAACGTTATAGGATGGAAGTTAAAAGTGCTTTGGGTTTTTAGTCCACTGCAGCAGCTGTGAATGTCAGATTTTGTGAAATCTGTGGAAGCAAAGTAGAAGGTAGTTAAAAGTGTGTTGTGTGAGTCAGCACTGGAGGAAGGGCACCTGGGCTTGTCTTACAATAGCTTTCACTTTCATGATTCTTTCTGAAAATTAATTTATTAAAAGAAAATGTGAACCAGAAAGAGTACGGTTATTAGTTTTGACAGTCCATCTTTAAACAAAGAATAAGGAGGATATTTCCATACTGCTTCTACTAGCTTCCTCATAGCCTTTGATACTCTTTCACGAGGAGTAAATTTTTCAAAATCACCTCAGACGCTTGAGGACCACAAGTCCCCCTGACAGTCAGAGTGTCGCCAGCTCTGCCTTCCCTTCAGTGCTGTTGGGCACCTTCCCTGAGGCTCTCAGATGCTTGCGTAGCTCAGCGAGGGTGGCTGGTAAGCGCTTTGGTGTCCACTTGTTGAGGGGCTTTGAATGGCTGGCTTAGCCACTGGTTATCCACTCCAGTACGGAATTTTGCATCCCTGTCCTCCTGCTGCTCGGTGTGTACAGGAGGTCATTAGGAAGGCAAAAAAGGTATCCTGGGTGACAGGTTTTTTCATTTTATTCATGTAGCAGAGCTTTCCTTCATTAGTCAGGAAGAGCAGCCGAGTGCCTTTCTCAGTGAGAGGGAAAAGAAAAGCATGAACTGAATAATACGGATAAACCAGACAAGACAGAGCTGTGGCTGGAGGACGGAGAAAAGCAATCAGAAGGTCCACCAGCAAAAATTACCTGTGTCACCAAATGCAGACTGGTGTGTGTATGTAGTGTTCAAGTAACTATGCAGTGGTGCTCTGTTTGGACTCCCTCACGTTGCTGGATGGTCATGTACCAGGTGCATTGTTTTTATCTCCATAGCAGCAGTGGCAGCTTTTTTCTCCCCCTGTTGTGAACCTACAGGCCCTTCCTTCTGAGAAGACAGAAAGTAGCAGAATTGTTTTCTCACCTTCCACTTTAAGCTGTATCCTTGCAGTTCTCATCTTTGTGACAGCATTATCAGTTGAAGCACACAAACAACTTATAGCAGGGAAAACTAGGCTGCACGTTTGAAAGGCACCAGATGCGCCACAAGAACTGTCCATACACTTGCTGCTGACCAGGAGCAACACCAGAGCTTGAAGCTCCTCCTCCTCTTCTTAACACCCCTGGAAAGGCATTGCTCCTTTGAGTATGCTGTTTATGTTTGGCCTCTAGAAAAGGGGTATCTGCTGCTCTTCATGTGGTGAGCCAAACACAGGCTCATCTTTTTAAGAAAACTGCTGCAAAAAATCACACATTATTCAGAAGTGATGCTTAGGGCAGTAGGAAGTGTGATGGGTATTTTGCCTTGCTTTAGTGCATGATTATATGCCATAGGGTTGTGCTTCATTTTGGTATGTAAAGGAACCAGCCTTACAAATACATTGACAGAAGCAACTATAGTCTGAGAAGATTCTGCTTGCCATTTTGTAAGTGAAAAAGCTAGCTGTACCAATAACCGGATAAAATAGTTGGGAGTCCTGTTACCAGTATGTATAGGTTCATATAATGATGACATTGTCATAACATCTAGCTGACCTTGACAAAGTATCAGAATGCCTTTCAAAGCTAGATTGAATAAAGTGACTATATTAACCAGTTGCCCCAGATTGTTTCTTACTCCATCATCTCCTTACTCAAATGCAGAAACTTTTGCAGCATGATATTTTATTTTGGTAAGCTGTTGTGTTGGTTTTGGGTTTGGTTTTGGTTTTTTTTTAGTTTTTTTTTAATAAATATGCTGTTATGAGCTTCTGTAAGAGGTGAGAGAGGCAATAGCTTGGACAGAGAGATTGCACTGCATTTGCAGCTCTGTGGTGGTTCTTAGCTTGTGGTTCTCAGTTCATGGTTCTCATCCCCAGAGCCATCCCAGAGAGGGACCGTCTCAATCACTTTATCCTTATCTTAAAGAGTATCTGGGAAGTGCAGTTGCTCATTGTGATCTTCATTCCGAAACTGGGAGTAGCTGCTTTGAAAAAGAAGGGTAGGGCTGTAGAGGATCCTGAAGAGAAGAAACGGGGTCCTGATCTTCTATGGGAAGTTGATGTTGAGGTAGAGGACCCTCTTGTGGCATGGGCTGCTGCACTGCAGCCATCCATGTCAGCTGGAGCTGCCTAAGCTTCATGTCTCAGAAATATGTGCAGCTGCCATTCAGGGTCAGGGTGACACAAGTGTCACGGACAGAAAACAGACCATCATCAGGTGTGCCTTCCAGGCAGTCACAGATGATGGGAGGTTTTACATCTCAATTTACATCAAAAGGTGACAAATATGTTGGCGTGGGTAAGTAGAGGTGGCTTTATGTGGGCCTGACCAATTTGCTCTCTCCCAGCCGTGTATCTCAGAAGCTCAGGCACCTGGAAGCTCTTGGCGTGGTGGTGGGAACACTCGCCTTCCTGCTGCATCCTGGCAGAAGCAAGTGATTATAGGTGTGTAATTTCTGCTGCAGCAGATGGCATGAGGCCTCTCAACTTGAGCTGTGTGTTTCCCAGAGCTTGCCTCTTTTCATTCACTGACCTCCTACAGGAAAGGGTAAACAGGTGAAGAAGTTTTTGGAAGAAGGGTAGAAAGAATTCATTCCAGGTATTTGTTTTCATAGTCAGGATTACTTGCCACAGTATAGGTGGCATTCTGTAGGAAATTCTGAGACCAATAGCTGTCAGGTGATGAAAAGTTGGTGTAAAGGTGGTTTATTTAGCAGAAAAGTACTTGTCATCTTACAAAGAGCATTGCAGTTACTTTATTTGCCATTCTGTGATGCCTTCCTTCATGGAACAATTTGCTCAACGGACGGAGAGTGAGCTGTGGACATCATCTACTTTGATTTTAGCAAGGCATTTGACATGGTCATCTTAATAACTTGTTGACAAGCTGACAAGATACAAACTGGACATACGGACCACAAGACAGGTGGAGACCTGGCTAAAATGCTGAAATGGTGGTGGCTCATGGCTCAAATTTGAACCAGCAGCCATTCACAAGTGGAGTTCCTTGGGGGTCAGTACTGGGCCTGATACTATTCAATAGCTTTATAAAAAAATTGGGAGGACAGGACTAAATGCACCCTCAGCAAGTTTGCAGATGACAACAAAGTGGGAGGAGAAAAATGCTGAAAGGAAGGGCCACCTGAGAGACTGCAACAGACTGGAAGACTGGGCAAAGAAGAACTGCATGAAGCTTAGCAAAGGTAATTGTTAAATCCCACACCTGGGACAGAGTAGTCCCATGCAGCAGTGGTGTGTGGGGGATGTCCGACTGCCTGTGGTGTATGCCAGCAGTGTGCCCTTACAGCAATGAAAATGAACCTTGTCATGGGCTGCGTCAGCAAGAGTGCAGCCAGCAGGTCAAGAACTAGAGCCAGCAGGTCAAGGGAGTGATTATTGCACTCCTCTTAGTGCCCGTTAGGCCACACTGGGATATCATGTCCAGGTTTGGTCTTCCTGGTCCAAGACAGACACTGAAAAATTCAGACTGGCAGAACATTCTTTGCTGGAAATATTCAAGACTCAGTTTGATGTGACCCTGGACAACCCAGTCTAAGGCCCTGCTTTCAACAGGAGGTTTGACTGTAAAATCTCTGGAGGTCCCTGCTGACCTGGATGTTTTTATGATTAACAGCCACAATAGATGCAAACTGGGATGTGCACATGGCTTTCTGCAGTGCCATGCAGAGGTACCGAAACTAGTTTTGGAGGAGCTCTGGAGAATGGGTTATTTTATTGTCAGCTCACTGAACAGAGTGACATCTTTCTTCTTAAGTGAAATTAAGGGGAAAAGAGTTTTAGCCAAAGTAAGAGGCATAAGGGAAAATCTGGAGTGGATACTCTATAAGCATTGCTTTCTCTGCACTTTTCATTGTGCTAATGATACTTAGCAGTGAAAGGTGAGATCTCTCACCATGAGGGCTATAGAAATCACTGAATCACTTTCAGTGACAGTCCTGATTTGATGGTGCAGAGAGAAAAGAAAGGTAGCAGTGGGAATCTCTCCTCAATGAGTTGATGCATCATTTCCACTTCAGTAGCACAATTAAACACATGAACTATGTGTTTTATTTTCTTAATCTCCCCAAAATCTTAACATCACTGATATCAACAGGAAAGCTATTTTGGAGATATCTTTCCTGTGAAGATGTGTTTGAATTAGTGCTTAATGTGCTAACTTGACAACCAGAAGCAATGGGGCTAAAGAGGCATATTACTATGCCCAGTCTAAGAAATCCTGTTGAGAAGTTAAAGGGCACGTCACTGTCCTTCTGTGGCTATTTTGCTTTGGGATCAGAGCTCATACCTGCACAGGGTATCTCCTACGTTGTGCACTGTTGTACCAACTTATGTTGGTGCTCCCCACTGTGCTGTACTGACTCCAGATAGATTTTACTCCTTTTTTTCCCCTTTTTTTTTTTTTCCCCTATGCATCTGTCTGGTAGGGCTCATAATATCATACGGGAATGTCCTGTCAGTCTGGTTTCAGCTAAGAAGAGCTCATAAGAGCTACAGTGAATAATGATGTAAAATATTTGGCCCTTATGCTTTCCAACAATCTGAAAGATGTCCAGAACATCAAATAACCTAGATGAAATGAAAAGAAGGAAGCAGGGATGCTAATTGATAGTTTATTGTTTTCAATTTTATTTTTTATAGAGAGGTCTAAAGACCAACGAAGAACAGGGGCCCAGTGGCATGGTGTCCTGCACAACACCACAGCACAGGGTACTTCAAAGCCAAATAAGCAGATTGGAACTGGCAAAACAGCATTATGGCCACAAGTAGCATGGCCCAAGAATTTCTGGGGAGTCCTGCGTTGACAAAACGGGGAGAGAGGCTAAGAGAAAGCAAGTTAGGGTGGTGGGACAAAGGGCAGATGTGGGTGCTCTTCCCACAGCCCAGAATAGCAGCCTTTACCCTGTGTTTCTACAGCTGCTCCTGGCTGGACTCTCTAGCTGCATCCTTAAATGTTTCAGCTGAAATTCAAATAGGCAAAAGTCATAAAAAATGCATCAGTAATGAGCTTGTTCCTAACACAATTAGCTTCACACTTTGGCAAATGCACCGAAGATATTAATTTAACACAAATGCTTATCATTAGCTCAGAAACAAAACCTCCAGATTCAACAGCAAAATGAACCATTTCAGCCCAAAGAATTTGATGCAATAGAGCACCCACATGCATACAGCACCAATAAATATGCAATCTTTAGCTGTGCTGATCAGGAAAGGCTCTTACAAATCAATGTGCTTTATGAATGCAGTGTGGAACGACTCCCTTGCAGTAAATTCCTCATTTCTGAAAGAGATAGGAGGAATCCTGAATTCCTGTCTAACCCAACTGTAGTAGAGAAGTCATGTATTACATTGTGTTTATACTGAGGTAGGAAAGCATTTTCATTATCAATCTAGCAGTACTGGCATTAAGCTTTGCTTTCTGTACTGCTCCTAGGCAGACACTCTTAGATTAATGCAGGGAGGTTTGTTCCTCTGCCAACACAGACAACACATTTTAGCATACTAAATTTCATAAATATCTGTATGTGTATATTCAGCATGAAAATGATCATTAGGAAAAGAGTTTTTTCCATGCATCTAACGATAGTGTTTATATTACCTCTGCAGTCAGAAATCAAATGAAATAAACAATCAGAATAAAACAGTATTAGCAATTGCAGTAAATATTTTGAGGGCGAGTTGCGATAGACTTGTGGTGTAATCTTTTTTGAAAAAACATTCTTCCTTGTAACATGCTGCCTGCCTCAGCAGGCAATTAGTGAGAGGCTAGCACAGACTTTGAACAAATTTTTAGATGAGCACTGCCTTTTCTGGTGAAAGGGAGGGCTTTTCCTTTTCGGAAAGGCATATATGCACGTAAGATCGGCGTGGTACCGCATATATGATTTCATTCTCTGCAGTCTAATGTCACCCTTATGGCAGGAGTCCTTGTCAATCAGCTCCCTCATCCAATTTTTTTATCCCAGTGAGAACAAGCTCTGATAACGAGTGAATTGGTGTGCTGGATTCCTGATGAAAGACTTACCTCTTGAGAAACCTACTGGCATGCGACAGATGTGAACTAGTAAAATCCTGCAGAACAAGATAATATTAAAGTTGGTAATAGACTGCTGGAAATGCGCAGTAGTCAAAAATAAGTAAGACACCTTCTCAGAAAGGTCCATTTAGACTGGAGTCTACCTGGATATCTTTTGTACGTGGTTCTGATTGCTCCTCCCGCCCTCAGTGACAAACACTGAGGCCAAAGCAGAGTGCCAGTAGAAAACAGAAGTAGGTATGGGGAAAGTCGGGCAAATTATTAGTGTTAGAACAGTTGTTTTCTAGATTTGTGATCCCTCACACACACACTGTTAAAGAAGTAGTACAGCAGATTCTGATGTGGATTTAGGTTTTGTTTGCAGTACTTCTCTATTGAAAGCTGGATTATGGTAAGAGCTGAATAGAAATTTGAGGTGGTTCTATTGATATACTATACTTCAACATGGAATGAGGTGCGATTTTGGATGCTTCCCAAGGAGGGAAAGGTAGTGAGACAGACTGAAGGAGCAACAGACTTTTTCCACACCACTCTGCCTCAGGTACTTTTAAGCAAATTTCTCTTGAGTAATAACGCCCAGGGACAGTAACTTGAAAAGTGGGTATTTTTCCCCCTAAATTAGAAAAGGGAACTAGGAGAAGGCCACCACATGTATTTCCACTTTTCAGAGGAGCTTGAATTTATATCTCTGCTGTGCAAAGATGTGTGAAACGAGGAATTGCAAGTCACATTCTCCTCCCTTTACTTTTTGAAAATGTTCTTTCAGATGTGTCACAGGCAGTATTTCTCACTCATAGGATGCCTTGCACCGCCTGGGTGACAGCCACAAATCACAACTGCTTCATAACCCAGAGAGAGACATTTTAAGAAACCTATTATCTCCAAAATGTTTTTGACTGTTGTTGATACCGAGCATTTTTCCTTTTGTAGATAGTTAATATCTTTCTCTTCAGGTCCTTGAAATAGCAAGGCACATTAGAAATATGAGTCAAAAATATAATTTTGTTGGTACCAGCTAAAAGTTACTCACCCTAACTACATACTACCTTTCAGCAATTCATATTAGCAGCTGATATGTTTTACTTACTGATAAATCACAGTCAACCTGTTACATTTACAGCTTAATAACTGATCCAGCCAGTCTTGCATACTGGGACCAGGCCTACAGCTGGCACTGGGAAGGACTCTGAGCCGATCTGGGCTTTGTGTAAGGAGCACAAGATGTAGTGGACTGTGGTGGGTTGACCCTGGCTGGGGCCAGGTATCCACCAGAGCTGCTCTATCACTGCCCTCCTTCACCAGACAGGGGAGAAAAAGTGTAATGAAAAGCTTTGTGGGTCGAGATAAGACAGGGAGAGATCACTCACCGGTTATCATCATGAGCAAAACAGACTGAACTTAGAGAGGAAATTAATTTATTCCCAGAGTATAGGAATGAGAACAGAGTATAGGAATGAGAAATAAAATCAAATCTTAAAACACCTCCCCCCACCCCTCCCATCTTCCCAGGCTCAACTTCACTCCCAGCTTCAAACCTCCTCCCCCCACAGCGGCACAGGAGGACGGGGAATGGGGGTTACGTCAGTTC
>VXBL01008144.1:37680-139494 GCA_013400195.1 Aramus guarauna | reverse complement strand
ACTACCAAAACCTTACCATGCAAACCCAACACATGGACAATGTTCTCCCTGTATCTCATCCTTTTACCTAGGAAGCCGACATTGCCCTTGCTTGAGGACACTGCTCTGACTCATCCTAAGAAAAGGCCAGAGGAACAGGTGTTGTTCAGCCCACAGGTACATCTACTGAAACAATCTCTTTCACAGTCAAACGTACATGGCAATATGGGATTTTCCCTTGTTTAGAAAAGGCTGGGTTATATCAGATCAGTGGTCAAGAAACTGAACCTTGTTTAATCTGACCAGCCCCCTGATAATCTCTGCTTCAGGATTTTGGAAGGAGGTTTCAGATGAACCTGTCTTCATGGCATAGCTACTATTGACTGCTTTATATTCAGGCACAAATCAAAGGGAAAATCAAAAAAGCAGGGCCTTGATCTGCTGTCCCACCAGACTCAATCAGAGGTGTCATTGGTGAGACTAGAACTGGACAATATTAAAATTATACACTACAGTGGGGAATCAGGCTCATGGCTTACTGCAAGACTAATACACAACTATGGGACAATGCCCTTGGCTGGTATAAACAGGCTTATGTTTATTAATATAAAAGAAGTTTACGTGATCAATCTGAATATATACAAGGAACAAAGAAGGCTAAAACCTGTAATTGAAGTAGTTTTTCGATAATTCAAGTCTTGATTCTTTCAGGAGTATAATGGGGAGCAGAGTCTAACTCTTCCAGTGTAAAAGAAACTTAGATAATTAAGGAATACTTTGCTGCTTCTAATAGAGTTTTCTGTCTGGCAGAAGTCTGACCAACTATCCAGCAAAGCTGATTTATTCAGGTAACTGCCCCTCACGCTTTGGGGAATATTTCAAAGCTCAGCCTTGGCAATCACAGGTTTAGAGACCTCTCTGGGGGCCTGATTCTCTGCTACCAACATCAACTCGGTGTTTTCAGGAATGTCACTCCAGCTTTACCCTCAGGTTATCCACAGTAAATTTAAGGTGTTCAGGTGGATCTTAATTTTTACTTTCTGCCACCTACATAAGTGAAAGAGAAGAGAAGCTTTCCAGAAGACCCAGCCACCATACCTGCATACCTACCACCCTATATGGTCCACATGTGAATTAGCATTCCAAATCCTTGAGTCCTGGTGCAATAAATGTAGAAAACCAAAACACCTGGGTTGCCATGGTTATTCTGTGTACATCTCTGAGTTTGGAACAGCTGAAAAATCGCTAACAGCATTATGCCTGAACATAAAGGACACGATTCTCTTTTCTCAAGGACCTTTCATGCAATCCAGAGTAAAGGAGCCTTGATGCTACTCAGATCTCAGGACAAGTAGTCCTTGAAATCTAGGCCAGACTCTCACTTATTATTAAACAGCCTTGGCCCACGAAACTGTTGCTATAATGAAAATTCAAACTAGGTGAAGGTCTGATCCAGGCAATACAATGGTACTGTGCAAATCCACTATCATACTTCTTTGAGATTTTGGGGTATTGCTAAGACCATCAGCAATTACTCAAAACTTACAAAATGTGTGCATTTTCTAGCACTCATGTTTAAATTCAGCTGGTGTGTGATGTTCTAAAATAATCACATTCTGCCACCAGCTCAGTACATTCCTGGTGAATATCTAAACGTACCAGTCTGGAATCTATTCTTTGAACTGCAGTGAGAGAAACATACTCCAGAGATTATACACATTGTTGCTAAATCTTGGGCAAAATTGCATCAATTTAGCAGGGAAAATGAGTTACAATCGTGTGTATTAAGCTTTCTTTACCTATCTAGAGCTTGACACTAACTACAGCTTAGAGGCGAACAAAGATAATGAGGATGTCTGTCCCAGACCATATTCTGGGAATTCAATATTTGTTTTAACCCTGGGTCAGTACAAGGACTGAAGATTTGCAGAATGCAAACATATGGGAAGAAGTGAGTCTGGAAAGCCCTATTTCTGAACATTATTATTTATCAACAATATTATATAACTTCTATGTTATATAATTATTATAGGTATCAACAATATATATCAACAACATTACACACATTCATGTATGTATTGACTTATTATATGTATCAATTATATTATATAACTTGAAAAACCCCCAACACATTCAGATGCTACTTGCAGGTCTTTAAGATATCTTAGCTTTCTTTCCACTATTAATTGGGATATATTTATTCTGGAAAAAAACCTGCAAGAAGCCAAGACAACATGACTACCTTGAGAAGGTACCAGACTTGATTTAAGGATATCTTAGCTTTATATCTGACTTTGCCACAGGGATTTCACCTTTTTTAGCTGTAGCATGGGGAGACTGATATGTATGCCTTTTAACAGAGCTTTGAGATCAGCTGCAGAAAAGTACTGGGTAAGAGCTAACCATTATTACTGCGATCACTTTTTAATATTATCTGAACAGCTCTTTAGCTGTCAGCCACTGTTAGAATAGCAAGATGCAAAAAGACAATCTCCATGACATACCAGTCTGTTGTGAAGTACCACAGAACAGTATGTCCCCTGTGCTTTTTTAACCAAATGTGAAGCAACAGGATGTAGTCAGTTAAAATGTTCTTATGTAAGATTAAATGTAAATGTTGAATGTTAAACCCATTGCTTTCAAAACTACTATACTCAAACGTAACTGTGTGTTCTGACAGAAATGCATTAAGCCTGCAGGAGGGCAAAACTGACCTTGCACAGACTCCTGACAGAGACTCAGTCGTTCCGTAAGACAACTTTTACCACACACAACACTGCAACCATCGCCACTGATGACCCTTCGATACTGACATGGCTAATGTTAATTTTAATAAAATCTACTTTCATTTTGCCTAGCACTGTACAAATGAAGCAATGGCATTGAGTCCCAAGAGATCCAGATGCTGAGCTACAATCCTGGCAGAAAGCAGGGCTGAGACATGGTGCGGAACTTTAGGATGAGCTTTGTTCCATCCCATACATTTTGATGTCTATACTTTAACCAAACCCACACTTAGTCAATTACAATATAGCTCGTATTTTGCTCCTGTCCTACCCTGTTTTCTCAAAACACTCTTTCAAATGATCCCTTCTACTCTGAGGAATAACCTTTCCAAACAAGTGTCTTTTAGTGATCCGTGGGGCTTACATCTTGATCAGTTTAGGCAGTACAAGAATGTGACTGTTCAGAAATGGGAGGCTTTGAAGACCTCCTATGGCTAAGAAATAGCTGCAAATTAGGGGATCCCGTGTTAAATTCACCAACAAGCTGTTCTGACAGGACATCAGATGACTGGTAGGGGATAGTAACATAGAAGCCAAGGGGGCATTTCTTCTCCCCATGAACTCCTCACTGGGAATGCAACTAAAAATCTTCTGGAGGTTGCGTGCTTATGGGCAACCCTGCCCTCATGCAGCTGAGGTTCGCAGTTTTTGCTTCATCATAGGCTCGAAGGAGGAAGTAAGGCAATAACTCTAAAATGCGAGGTATTTTGCTTTTTGTTCTTAGAGCTTACATAAAATGAAGAGCCAAGTAAACAGCACTTGAAGAGTGGAGATAAACTCTAATTTATAAGTACACACAGAATGAACATAAGCCTTGGTTTGCAATGCTTTTTAAAAAAAAAAAAAAAAGATTTGCAACTTTAGAAAAGTATCCAATTGTCAAGTTGTTTTATTCTGAACATGTTTTAAAGCTTTTCTGCAAAACTGTTTTCATCATTGTTGTTTGTGATTTCCTGGTACAAGAAAACGTTGCTTCATCCTTTTTCATATTACTATCCTGCAGTTCTACACTGCCTCCTAAGATTGGGAGGCAGTTCATTTTGTTTTCATCCATCTTTGTGCGTGTGTTTTGTATCATACAATCTCTGTAAACACCAGAAGGGTAAATTTGTTCTCTTTGATAAGATACAGGTAGGACGGTAAATAATTATTTTTAGGAAGTTCCATGGTTTCCATTTTTCTGTAAAAACAGTGGAAATCTCAAACAAAAGAGGACTAACTCAGCATGTTTTTCCATCCCATTTGTTCTTCAATAGACTGGATTTAAATTGAAAAGTATCAGTATAATGATGACACAGCCTGCAAGACAGGAGTCAATGAGCTAGTGAATGACTTAGAGGAATCACTGAAAGTTGTTTGAAAAAAAGTTAATATCTAAATGTAAACACACACTTGATATTCCATATTTTTAATTTGTAATGTTTTCCTTTAAGCAGACCTTTTTACTTCAAACTTCAGATGTGCATGGTTATTTTGAAATGAAGAGAATTCTGCAATTATTCTAGTGGCATAGCTTACATTACCATAACACAGCATGGAATTAGACCGAATTGAAAAGCAGTTACAATGCCCTCAACAGAAAGCATCTCTAAGATTAAATGAGGATGTTTCTGAAACAAATGCACATTTTAAACAGCTGTCCTGGCTGTGTCCCCTCCCAGCTTCTTGTGCATCCCTGACTTCTCATTGGCAGGGCAGTAGGAAAAGCTGAAAAGTCTTCGACTTCTTGACAATAACTAAAACATCAGTGTGTTATCAACATTTTTCTCATCCTAAATCCAAAGCACAGCACTGTACCAGCTGCTAGGAAGAAAATTGACTCTATCCCGGTCAAAACCAGGACACACATGAAAATCTGTGTGAAGCCTGCCAGTCCCTCAGCAGATGTATATGGGGGTCATAAATTTTGCAAATACTTCTTATACAGACAGTAGAGCTCACCGTTTGGTAGAGACTGGAAGACTGTAATTGTTTTTCACAAATGAGTTTTTTGGGGTTTTTAATAAGTTGAAATATTATTGATGTAAAAGAATGGAGGCTGATGAACCTGGTTGGGAAAATAGTAAGCAATGAAGGCTAATCTGGATTGCTAAATCAGGTGGAAACTAGCAACATGCATTTTTACCACTGCCAAATGCAAAGTTTTTCATCTAAGAACCAAATAGGAGCACAGTGCTGATGGAGGCAGTTCAGGGAGGAACCACAAGACTGGGATGAAGAGAAAATAAGTATCTTCTCTTATCTCTACTTATTTTCAGGTATCTTTAGGGAAAGCCAAAATTTGACAAAGGATTTTTGAATGTGAAGGCAAAACCAGAAGCACATACTATGCCTGGAAGCTGAGGTTGTACAAATTCTGTCTAGAAACATCATTGGCCCTTTTTTAAAAAACAAAAACAAAAACAAAAACAAAAAAAAACCCCAAATAAAATCAAAACAAAACAAAACAACCCAAATAAACAGTAGGATAATTAACAGTAAGATAAAAGAGAAACAAGTTCCTGAAGGTTAGAATGAATATTCTTTTACTGGGAAAATTTTTAGAGACTGAATTGTTTTCTTAAAGTGTATGCTCTGGCCTGAAGAGAGCAGTCCAGGGAAGTCTGGTGGACTGTTCTGCACAGAAGGTCACAGGAAATGAATGTGATGGCCTTATCCGCACTGATAACTGATGAATCTTGAATGCATGCGAATCTTTTTGCTGATCATATTTCTGAAAGGACCCAGCATCTGGCCTCTTGGCAATCTACCTCCTTTGTCAAACTAAACCACAGCTATTTTGGCAATTGTCCTCAAACCCTTGGCACCAGCAGATATATCTTTAACTGCTATGGCATTCAAATGAAGTGCTTGTCCATCATTGCCTCACTGCTATACGAACCACATGTCCGGCAGAAGTTTAGCCAAATGATGAGAGGTTTAGCACAGATGAAGACCAAAGCTTGCTCCAAAACTTGAGCAATGTCACTGAACTGGCAGTAGCTAGATGGGGTAGGAAGGCATGGCAACAAGTACACATCCTTGAGGAGAAACTCTTTGCCTTTGGATGTGCAACGAGATAGCTCCTCTCCACACTCCTTCCTTTCTTACAGATGTCAAGAGCTAGCATTATTGTGCATGAAGGGAAGCTGCCTGGGTGAGGCAAAGCTGCAAAGTACTATCCTGAAGGAGCAACCTGGTGCTTCAGGTGTGGTTTGGGGGGTGCGTGGGGAGGAGGCAAAAAAGGATGAAAATGGACTGTAACTCTGAGACCAGGGTACAGCCACTCTGTAAAATGCAAGGTAATGATAATATAGTTTAAAAAGCTAGTTTTAAGCAAGCTGGATTCAGTACTGAAGCAATGCTGTTAGAGCTGGCAAGAGCTTATACCAGCTGACATTGGCAAGGGACTAAGCAGCATGGGGGAAGACCATTTCTTAGATAGCTTGATAACAGTTTCAGGGTTTATTCTGTTGTTCCTCCTCTGCTGTGAGATATTTTCCAGCTCTTGGAGATTTCTATAGCTCACATTTCCAGTGAGGTTCAGTATATAGTCTTATGTCATATAATTAATTAGTCTCTAGTAAGACCTGCATTCATTCTCATTCCATGCGCCTCCTGTTAAATGCTGACCAGAGGACTTGTTAGTTGTATTTCAGATCAGCAGGTTACAGCTATGTGAATGTCAGTACAATAGGAAACCTCATTGCATGAGAAAGCAGCATTTCCTCTGTGAAACACACCCTGTGTCATGTTATACTCTGTATTCGTCATGCAATGATATGTCAGTGGGATATCTATAGTATTGGGGAGCTGATAAACTCATATCGTAGCTGCCGGCAGCTTTTTTTTTTTTTTGAAGATTAATGAAAACGAGATTTCTTACAGAATCTTACAATGAAGGGATTTAGTGATGACCACTAATCCCTTCTGGCTTGCACAGTTGTGAGGCTGAAACACAACGTCTCAGAAACAAGAACAGAACTGGAAGGAACTTGCATGGCTTCTGATGCAAGACCTGCAGTGTGCCAATCAGCAGAGTCTTTGAGAAAAAGCTCTTTCATCACAACCCATTTTTCTTCTCTTAATGCACTGGAATTAATTGTCTGTGTAACTCTGAAATGCAGTTTCAAACAGAAAAGTTCAGTAAGTGCCAACAACCAACATGTCAATTTGACATATGGCAGTTATATTTATGTTGATTACAATAAAATATCTGGAGTCTTAGATGCTTTGGGATAGCTAGAGAATAACTGACTTTTCAATGTATAAAGAGATCTTGATTACTGTAGGGGAAAATGCTTAGAAATATTGCTAAGTAACAAAAAATATCTGAGATGCGTCACAGATAGTCATTCCCCACTGTGAGCAAAACTGGTTTATAAAGCTGTTATAGGTATTTCCTCTTTTCCACAAAAGAGAGAACTGCTAAAGAACTCTTTTCCCCTCCCAACTTTTGGTAGTATGTGCTACCTAAAATTGAAAATAAGCTAAAAAACCTGTTGTACAAAAAGAGGAACTGTTTTGTGAAGTTAACAACACTGCAGTATTAAAAGAAAAATTGCAAAAGCTCACTGAGGAGAAACCCCCCTCTTATGTTGTGAGATTCACCAGTGGAATGAACGACATATCAGCGTCAGTTTTAAATTACAGTTCCGGTAGCAGCAGCAGTATAACTGGGATAGTACGGAGCCCAGCACTGTTCAATTTCCCCCCCTTCTTTTCTGTGACTGCAGTGCGGACATCGTCTTGATACTTTCATAGATGCAAACATGCTTCAGGATAACAACCTACCAGAACTCTTCTCCTCCCACGTGATCTTGTAGTACTTAAAAATCCTACCAGAAGTTACATTGAGAATTATAAGAGTTATATTTAATGTCTCTTCGAAACAGTAATATATTAAAAATGTATAGCATACTGAACTTGTTATTAACTTTCATCTAGCCTCAGCTCAGGCCAGGCAGGCTTATTTGCACTAACCCAGGATGTCCTTTCCTAACATTTTCTAACAGCCAATTTCGTAACACCCAGTTACCTCATATTAGATGTGCAATGACCCTAAGCATCAGGATAGCACTGCCCACGCTACTCAGTCTGGCAGGATCTGAGCAGGATCTCCATGGAGCCTGGGTATCCATGGTGTTTAATCCCTCACTCAGATAAACTGTCCACGGAGAAGAAGGAGTTGACTGTAATGTGTGCAAAACTCAGCTCTCGGTAACAAACAAAATTTGTAGCTTTGATAGAGCAACATATGGTTATTATCTGGCTCTGGGAAGGGCAGATTTATGTTGCAAATAAACAAACTGATGAATGAGTAGCAGAATCTGGACAATCGCCCTGATCTTCACTGCAAAACCATGCAGATGCTCAGAAGAGAAGAGAACTAATGACACAGATAGCTCAAAACCACCACAGTCATGTCATTTCCCTAAGGATCTCTTCTTCCCACATATTACTGACTCGTGCTTGTTCTTAAGGGTATGGCTAGCAATGTCTTAACGACTAGAGTAGCTTCTCCACCCAACCTTCTCAGCCATTTTTCTCTAGGCTGGAGGATGTTTGGATAAAACTACTGGTGACAGCTTGTGCCAGTTGTGAGATTCATGGATTATCCCTTGAGCAAGATCCAGGTGGAAAGCTTTTCTGGCTTTTTTAGTTGGGCCCTCTCATTCCTACCTTATCTTAGCTTTTATGTATTCTTTCATTTCTAGAGTATGTACAAGGAAGATTTCTGGAACATGATTGGAGAGAATAGGAACAGCAGTGACTCCTCCTCTGGCTTCACTCACACCAACACCACGAGTGCCATACTGATTGCTGCCTACTCAGTTGCCTTTGCTGGAGGTGGAATCGGGTCTATCACAATGTTGTTTGTGCTGGCCAAGATGAACACTCTGTCCGTGACCACTACAGCCATCATTAACTTGGTCGTTGTGCACAGCCTCCTCCTCTTCACGGTGCCCTTTCGCCTGCACTACTATGTCAACAAGAAGTGGGTATTTAAGATGCCGTTTTGCAAAATAGTGAGTGCAATGGTGCACATCCACATGTACCTGACTTTCCTATTCTACGTGATCACGCTGGTGATCCGGTGGCTCATCTTCTTTAAATGGAAGGACAAGGTGGAGTTTTACAGGAAGCTGCACGCCATTGCGGCAAGCGCTGCTGTGTGGGTCTTTGTCATGGTCTTTGTGGTGCCAGTCTTGTGCTTTGAGTATGGACGCTCAGGCTCATACAATGATACAACTTGCTTTAAGTTCCACAGAGAACTACAGCAGGAGAGCGTGAAAGCCCTGAACTACACCATAATTGTAGCTGTCGCCTGCATTACTTGCATCCTCTTGGGCCTGCAGTTTTTTATCCTGGTAAAAGTGGCAAGAAAACTTTCCACCTCCCTCTGGTCACACCAAGAGTTCTGGGCCCAGGTGAAAAACTTGATTTTCATCTGCGTCATCATAATTTGCTTCCTTCCCTATCACCTCTTTAGGGCCTACTACATACAGCACGTGAGTGATTTTGACCAGTTAGAAAGCTACAACGAAGTTTTTTTGAGTCTGACTGCCCTCAGCTGCCTGGACCTGCTGTCGTTCGTGCTGAGCGGAAGCCGTTTCTTCAAGCAAAAGGTGGGCATGCTGCGCAGCAGGTTGTCTTGCTGCTAGCGTCAGCCTCCTGAAGCACGCGTGGACCTGGGCTTGGCAAAGCACAGCGCTGGGCAGGCATGGCAAACCCCCTCCTCAGCAAGTCAGGGTGGGCGCTGGAAACAGCGCAACGCACTCGTGCAGGGCTCTGCACACCTGCTCCCCAAAATAATGGGGTGAACTGCCTCCAGTGTCTCAGCTGGTCAACTGGAAGGTTACCTCTGGGATTTCCTCAGGGTGCTACCTAGTCACTTGTGGATGCACCTGGAGGAGAGGGAGGAAAGGGCGTGGGCTCTTCTTGTCTTACTCTTTTTACATCAAGGTTTGTCAAGTCGAAGGCACTGGGAGGACACTCAAGAGAATTTGAAAAGTATGTAGAAACACAGTTAGAAAAGCAGTTTTTCTTATAGAATAAGGTACAGATTTTTGAAACATAAAGATTTATATAATTTTCCACATACATTTCTTATTTATTCCTCACAAGCTCTCATAAAATATCAGGGAATCTATTGTTCCTCCTGTGGAGGTCTGTTCCTCCACGGAGGAGCAGAAGAGGCCTTGGCTCTGTGTAAGCACTGCTCAGCAATAACTAAAACATCCCTGAATTACCAACACTGTTTCCAGCACAAATCCAAAACACAGCCCCATACTACCTACTACAAAGAAAATGAACTCTATCCCAGCCAAAACCAGCACTTAAAGACAGGTGTAACTTTCTAACTCTTTAAAAATAAACCATCAATAAATAGTTATTGCTTGAAATATTTACTCAAAATCATCTTTTGGAGATGGTATCCCTGCAGCAGAAAAGAGTTTTGTTCTCTTTCCCACATTATGAAAATGTCTCTAACAACAAAAATTACACATTGTTACTGAAACGAACATTGTAAGTTCAGACAAAAGCCTGGATTTTTATTTACAGAATTGTTGAATTTAAAAAAAAAATTAATGGTGACGATCGTTTTATTTAGATCATTCGAACAGCAGTTGCCTTCTTTTAAAAAGTCAAATATTTTAGGTCTCCAAGGTAACAATGATTTTTTTTATCTTGTGTTGATTTTGTGCAATTCTGAAGTGTATAACTAATTGCAGTATCTTCAGCTTGAAATCAATTCTGTAAATTTAGTAGCCTGTACTAAATTAAAGAAGAAGAAATTAAAATGTTACCGCTTGGATTGGAGGGATCGAAAAAGCTAGTAAAGCTGGTGTAGTTAAAAAGCTTATTATATTTCAGTGAGGTATTGTCAGTTGCTATCTCTGAAGAAAGAATTGAATTCCACTAGAAAAGAGGAAAAAATCAGCAAAATAATTCTGTGAAAGACATTCAGGCTTTCATAGCTCAGCTGCTTTACACCTGTCCCAAAAAAAAAAAAAGAGTATAAATCTCTGACTACTATAACCCAAGACAGCAATGGCTAATATATCTTTCTTCTTCTTGCCATCTGCATAAGGTCACATTTTTTTCATCTAGAGTCAGTGGGATAATATTTTAATCATGTGACAAATTAGAGGTTATCAGCTGGTAGAATTCCACTGATAGTGTCTCCTCATGATGCTGTTGAAGCCTACCTTTTCATACTTCTGAATCTTTCCATTCCTTTCTACTTCACCTTCAACATCTCTTGCACATCAGACAGCAATCAAATAATGATTGGTTGACCTTGCTGTACCTGTACAATCTTGCTGCTATGTTCGTTGCTTTTGGTCCCACCAAGATGGTTACTTTAAAGGATCCCATCTCTTCTATAGTCTTTTTTTCCTGACTTCCTTATTGCTTCAAGATCCTGTATATCTCTTGGGAGGTCTGATCATGAGAATGTTTTTTCAGGTCAGAGTCTGAGTGATGCTATGTAACACCAAAAGTTGGAAATCACTGAAGTTTGTAACACAAGTGAGATGTGGCGGTGCTCACACGGCCCACCCTTGGCAAATAATCTGGATCACAGCATCTGTTAAGGTAGAAATGTGAGAGCTTGCAGGGTGTGTGGATCTGAGAAAAAACTATCCAAGAAGGCATTTGCCCCAAAAGGATCACAGTAAAGAGGAAGACAACTACCAGCCAGATTCAACAGTAGTCGTGGAACTACGGAGACTTTCATAACATGGAAGGAGTCAACTTGAATATGTAGTTCACTACTAGTTAATTATATGTTGTTAAGAAAGCAATAAACTACTCTGATCCGGATTTGCTTTAAAATCACACGAACAAACCAGTTTTTCCTTGCAGCAGGAGAGAAAATGGAAAATGGCACAACACTTTTGTTTCCTTCTGTAACAGCATCGTTGGTGAAAGAAAATACCTTGCATGTGTTCCATAGGCACTGCACACCTTTGTAACACTATATTATAACCCTTCTGTCGTAATAAAGTTGTTAACAAACAAAATGACTATGTGCTGAAAAAATTAAGCAAGTCCTTCCTGCAAATATGCATATAAATGAAAAGCATTTTGTGTCTGAATTTGTCAAGACTTTAACAAAATTAACCGTGTGTTTACACACAGTACCTCCTGATCATACAGCTTAACCAATGCTGTTCAGATATGTGTTAAAATCACAAGTTGTTTAATTCTTATAAAAATGCACACATTCACAATATCCTGCATCACAAAAAATGCTAGATAGTGGGGGTTTTTCTGCAAGAAAAATTGATACCAATGATGATAACGCTAGCTCAGGATGACAATGAGCAGAATTAGGGGGTCGAAATTCCGTGCTTTAAGTTGGTGATACTATTCAGCACCAGGTGACGCTTTTTATGGGACTATCTGTGCAAACTTTACATCTGCCACTTGTCTCACTTTGTGTCAGCATCTGGCAGAGAAAGCCTGCCTCTGCCCTGAGAGAACAAAGGCTCGGTTAACGCTGGCTTTTACAGGAATTGCCCTGCCAGGTGGTGGCAGAGACGATGCTTCCAGCGAGGGTGGTGACAGGGCTTGCAGGCAGGACCAGTTGCTGCTCCCTCCAGCCAGTGCCCCTCACTGGCTTCTTGCTCTCTGCCACCCTCCTGGGCATCCTCCCTGCTCGCTTCCCCCAGGAGGGCTGAGGAGAGGTGGAGGTGCTGCCAGGCAGTGCCACAGAAGGAGAAGAGCCCAAATGACTCCTGATAACGAAAGTGTAGACAAGGCCATAGCAGCATCCAAAATGTAGCCAAGTGGCTCCTGCGACTGGGGATGGCAGAGGCAGTGATGGGGAGCTGCTGACATGTGAGAGACGATCTGTAGAGGAAGCGGGAATTTCTAGGTACCATCATCTGCTTGGTCAGAGGCACCATGGGCTTAAAGGAGACCCTGAGTTTGCTGGCTCTGGATAGTTCTGGATTAGAAAACAACCATCTGAGAACACAAAAAGGTTTATTACAGCAGGACATGGAGAGGACGGGACCTGGACAATGTGACAGGGGATGAGGGCAGGAGAGCAGAATATCAGTGTGTTTCTGCCACATAGTGGCAAGATAACATAGACTGTGCCTCTGGCCTTCATCTCATGTTGCTTATTGAACTCTTAAAGTTGCCAAAAAGTGTCACTCTCACTGACAGGTGCAAACCTGCCCTCCACCACTTCTTGTTCCCTCTCCCACATTGCTCTTTCCATATGTTTGGGATTCTTCCACTAAATAGTTTTCATCTTCATCACTTCCCTCTCTGGCTCACTAGAGAGCCATGCAAAATTGAACCAATGCAAGGATAAATACAGCAAGATTGCTTTTTCCAGCAATGCTCATTTAGGGCATTTATCGGGCTGTAAACCTACCCATCTACTTCCCCGTAGGATCCAGATCTTTCCTTTCCAGGCAGTTTTCCACGGTTCCACATCACCTCTCATTTCCATTTCCATGTGCTCCCAAGGTCCAGGGTGCCTTAGACTAGAAGTGCTCTTAGAGGAAGGAAAGGAGGACCTCCACAGCTTCAGGCCAGGAAAGGGGATTCAGGCACTTGATGTTCCCTCCAGGGATGGGCAGGGATGGGCATGGCAACCCCAGGAGGCGGCAGAGGCAGCTGTTCCTCAACAGAAACCTCAATGGAGTTGCAGGACTGGACGTTTCTGACTCATACAGCCACTCATTTCTGCTGTTCACAGGGAAATAGGACTTCATGTGCACTTTCCCTGTACGTAAACGCTATAGCTAGGACCTGATTGGAAACAAAGGTGGGTTTCAAAAGGCAAGGGGTCATTAATAAAACACCATCTTGGCCTCCTAGCCAGAAACTTCAAAGAAATAAATTAAACTTTCTGGTACTCAGTGAGGTAATTTTCCTCACTTGCAAACAGTTGCTTAATAAGCCAGATTTTTGTTGAAAAGAGAAATACCAATAAAGATAATATGCAGTATCCATTCCTTGAAGTATAACTGTGTGTAATACATAATCCTCTTTCCTTTGGTGAGGCAGCAGACAGGCCAGCTGGCTGCTTTCTCTCTCAACCAGTAATACTTCCATCTCTACCAGTAATGCCTCCAGTTTGGGAGTGCCTGGCTGGTTTTGCTCCTTAGCTCTGGTAGCTGTGCCCTCAATGAATTGTGTGCTACCCATGGGGCGGCTGGGGCTCACCTGACTTTGAGGTCTTGCTGATGGTAACGGTGCAAATGCCACAGCCAGGAAAGCTAACACACAACCAACTGGGGGCTCAGCTATCAAATCCACAGCCAACCCCATCCATAGCAGTCATGGTCACAAAGGGACACATGCCCAATGACAACAAAAGCGGCAAGACAGATGTTAACACAGAAATTTAATAACATCTCCAAATGCTTCATCTGAACCTGGGAAGCAAGACCCTGACTTGTGCTCAGCAGAGGCTGCACGTTAAGGGAAGGAGACTCTTGGAAGAGAGGTCACAGCCTCTCATCTGTTTTGGAGGTGTACAGCATAGAGGAAGACAACAACCTGCCTGTGGCTGAGGGGGGAGGCATACACTGGTGGTGGCACCATGGTCTCCAACAGAGATATGTAAGAATTGCAGGTAGGACTTTGTCTCCCCAATAATTTTCCTCAGCAGATGTGAGACCTCACAGAGACTCGACTAATCAGGTGCTACAAAAGCACGGGAGCAAATAAGAAGATAAGAAAGGGCAACACAAACTGTATCTCCATTGGTGGAACATCGTGTGTCAGACAACCTTGAATCATACCCTTGGAGAGAAGAAAAGCCTCACCAGTCTGGGGGCTGCTTGCAGAGAAACACGAATGGGGGAGAACTCCATATACATGGAAACAGACCCCAGTTTCTGTCCTCTGCTACAGGAGCTGCTGAATCAGAATCTCTTCAATATATCATGAAGTTTCACATAATAAAAGCTCATAAGCTAAATTCAGCTTGCAAGAATAAAACTATCTCTATAGGTAACTAGCCTTCAGAAGTTTAAACACAAACAGCATACAATCTCTATGTATTGTGATGATACTGTGAAAACAGATATTTTGAGGAGAAAAAAAAATTGGAAATTTGCAGTTCTTTCATGAAATTACTGTTTCAGCCATGTAAAATAACTGGGTTTAGGCATTTCAGAAAATAATGGCCATTTTATTACACCATTGGACTGCATTCTTTACTTGGTCATCATGTGAAATGCTAATGGTTTCTAGCATCTCACAAAATGTGAACTATTGTCACTATTGTTCTGGTAGGGAAGGTCAAGTGCTTCAAATACCAATCCAATGGGAAAAAAAATTAAAAACAGCTGCAATTTTAACAAAATAAAGTTGACCTCATATGAGTCTCTATTTTAGAAAATATGTCATGCAGCTTGTTCTGCAATATACTGTGTGGTTTTGAACAGTTTGGAAAATAAACCAGCTCTTTCTGTTGTCTTTTAAGCCAGTAAGTTAAAAAAACCTAGAGATTAAATATTTTGCATAATACCTGCCTACTATTTTCTTTCATTTTGCAAAATAACTGGAAATCATTTTGAGAAATGGCTAAAGATTTTAGTAATTTTGCAAAATGACTGGTTACACAATATGACTGTAGCATACATCAGAAATTGGTGCCAGAGCAGTTGCACATAAAAGGAAGGAATTGAATCAGATTTCTCTACTTGCTAAGTAATCATTCCTGAAGATGCCTTAGGACTTTGAAGTTAAATTTAGAGAAGGACTATACAAAAAGTATAAGAAATGCTCCAAGTAAATGATCCCAAAGGCAGAGAATTGTGCAACTAAATTGCTGAAATTGCTGAAATTGCTGAAATAAAGAAGACAAAACAGAATCCCAAGTCACAGTCTAAAGATGAATACTCTCTGCTTACAAAGTAAGCATGGAGAACCTACTCTTCCTGGTTTTTTTAACTCTGCATTGCTACTTTCCACATTTAGATACACAACATTATTGTTAATATACCACTTGCTACTTCCCTCATTTCAGATACGAAATTCTACAATGTGGAGACACTGAGAAGCTGATTAAGAGGAGGCAGATGAAAGAGGAATCTCCCACATATTATGTGAGCATCGAGGATACATGTGATTATCATCAAAAAAGCACATATGGCTACTGGCCGTGGTGGCTGCAACCATGTCATGAAACACTTGTCATCTAAGTATGCAAACATCACCAGAGATGTTGAGCTCTTCAAATTGTTCTGTGTAGTGTTCCAGGAAAAAAGAAGGCACCACTTGGAACAGTTTGCTGGCCGGTTTGTTCTGAACAAGGACCACTTAGCACAGGGAGCAAATTGACTTTATCAATATGCAAACCATGTGTCCAGGCAGCTTGAAGTGGATAATGGTGTACCAGGACTGCATAATCAAATTTTGTGTTCTCCATCCACTTACGTCAAAAAAAAGCAGCTGAGGTGGCTTTAGAGCTTCTTGACATCTTTCTCATTTTTGGAGCCCCTGTTGTATTGCAGGGCCATGATGGAACAGAATTCATTACTGAAGTTATGCAAGAACTGAAGTATTTGTGATCTCAACTCAGCTTGATGTAGGGAAAACCAGGACACTCCAAAAGCCAAGAACTAGCAGAGCATCCAAATGGAAATATTAAGGAGATGCTCATGAAGTGTATGGCAGACAATAATTTATGGGACTAGTCTATGAGAATCCGCTTGTGCGGTTTGCTAAGAATTCAGCTCACCACATGGGAAAAAAACTGTACACTGTACTCAGTTCCGTTTGGGATAGATCCCCAGGTGTGGGCTCACCTCAACCTCTCTTCCATCAGATATCATCAACTGCCTAACAACTGAGGAGGACCTGGTCTCTTTGCTGCCCATTCCTGCTGTATCACCCATTCCCACAGACCATGCAGCTCCAGAGAACCCCACCGGTACTGCCTCTAGAGCTGAGGCTGCAACAAAGCCTGCACTTGGGTCTCCATTAGATGAGATTCACCCACAACCTCAGAAACCTCCATCCACACAGACTGTACAGACACATAGCCTTTTGCCACCAGAGTCCATGGCCAGTGGACAACCATTAGCTACTCCAGACCCCAAAGCTGATCTCTGTTTTCACCAGCAGGATGAAGAAATATGGGCAGACCAAGCTGGACAGTTAGAACGATATGGGTTGGCATCTGAGAACAGAAGGCATGGTCAAGCCAAGATTCAGCTGGCAACAATGGAGACGATGTGACTGTCCCTGAGACGGACAAGCAAGTAAGTTGACTGAAATGTTATAGGGCAAAATGGAAGTGTCAACAGCCCTTGTCACCATTGTCTGAACCATGAAAATAATTGTGAGCTCAGTGGGAAAAAATAGTGCTTTATGTCTTTATGTCTTAAGCTTACATTTTGAGCTTAAATTTCTTTTAAGGAATTTACACATGCAAATTAATATAGCAAGTATTTTTCTAAAATTAACTTAAAAAGTGAAAAATAATAGTTCACTAATTTACAAGTCTACATGTCTGGAGGAGAGGAAGAGGTGAGGGAAGAAAACTATTATTTTCTTTGGTGGAAACTGGAAGAACCTCAGCCTGCCAACACGATGTCCCTTTTCCTCCCTGTCAATGATTACTGTTCCATGATAACATATAATCATGATATTGTTTATGTCCCCCTGCTATAGTGAAGGAATTAGAAACTGATGTGCTTTGGTTTTGTATTGACTTTATTATAAATGTCTTTTACTGCATTAATTCAATTTCATTAGGGAGCAGAGTTAAGTAGTGTAGCTGTTTCTCATTACTAATCCAACCCACATATATGCACAGTCTCATTAGCTCTGTTGTTATCTCGTCTGGATGCAATCTTGTAATAAATAAAGAGGCAATTTACAGTAGCGCTGCTCTGATATTCAAGAATATGCTCCTTTCAGCGCTGCTGAGTGGATATTGCCCACTTTCATGCATTTTACTTTGTCTCAACAATAATCAGCTAGGAAACTCAGTCATGAATAAAATAAACAAAAATAACCACATGTGAAAGTGGAGTTCTCATTCTGTCCACTACTAACAGCAGACTGCAAACCCAAGCTGATACCTCTTTCACCGAGCAGTATTTATGTTCAGTCGATTAAGCAATTTGAAAGGCTGAGCCTTCTTCAGGTGCTTTAGGAGAGATGGAGCTCTTTATAATGCAACAGTGGAGTGTGGAGGATAAACAAGGCTGGAAAACAACACCAGCAAATTTTTCACCCCAATGAATGTGAAGTACAGGAAGCAGCAGAATTACAAGAACAGATGAAAAACATGACAAGTGAAATTAGACAGTAAGCAGTTAGTTCACCGACAAATAAGTAAAGCCAAGCTGTGAGACAAAAATGAATCTGCAAGAAAAATATCAGCTGTTCCTTGGTTAAATACCCTAAACCGGTCACTCATGGGCATATTGAACTATACAAGGGACACAAAAAAAATGGTGAGAGGCATGTGAAAAAATATGACATGTGAAATACATCACCATAACAACACCTTTTACAAAAGTGTGTAGGAGTGTGAAACCACTGCAGTTACTGGTGAAGTGAAAATGAAAGAAATAATAATTATGTTGGACCAAAGTGGTTTCACTTATTTTAATGTCAAGGGGTACTTTTGCTATAACAGAAAACCCCCAAGCTGATAAAATAAAAGCAAGGACAAAATCTTGTTCTGGAGGTCAGGATGTGTGTAAGAGTAAATGGTAATTTAGATTTCTGTTACTAAATGTTCCACATTAATAACTGCTGCAAGTTAGTCACTATATTTAGGAACCAGATTTAGTAACTTGAACCTTCACAAAGCTGTGAACAGGAAGTAAAGGTGTGGAAGGGATGTTAAATGCTGTGGTATTAAGACGAGTTAAAATCACAGAATCATAGGAAAAAAATAGCTTGTAAGAGATCTCTAGAGGTCATCTCATTCTATTTCCTACTCAAAGCATGGCTAAACTCAAAGTTAGATGAGGCTGCCCATGGCTCTGTCTTGTTGCACTCTGAAAATCTTTAAGGATGTAGAATCCAAATACCTTCTCTGGACTCTCCTGGCCCACAGCTGCTCCACTCTCAGGTTATTAATACGGTGGTAAGATTCCTGCTGGCCATTCCCTCAGTCTGCTGAGGTCCCTCAGAACCACAGCCCTGCTCTACAGCCTGTTACTGCTCCCCCCTCTTGGTGTTACCCACAAAGCTCTGCCCTGTCCTGCAGGTCATGGTGAGGATGTTGACAGGTATCAGATCCACCACTGAGGAGCTTTGCTTCTAGCTGACTACCACCTGTTCCTGCCAGATCCTCTTCTCTGGTCTTTCAATGTCATGTTTGACTCTCACACTTGAGGTCCTCGCTCACCTGATATGCCCCATCTTACAGTGACCGAGCCATTTCACGTCATCATAACTCACCCTGCTCTGCCTCTGACTTCCTCTACAAATGGTAAGAGGGATTTTTGCTACTAGAGACAGGTGCTTTTGGGAAAATATTAAGTAAAATAGTTCTTCAAGCAACAATAGGCCTGTATGGTCCATTCAGATGAAAATTGCACTCAAAAAAATGTTTTTGTCTGGAGTAACCCATATTCCAGAAAAGCTTTCTGAATATTTTTTTAAGTGTTCCAAACAAAAGATTTCATTTTTAAAAGGTTCATATTTTATTACATTTTCCAAGTATTTCAACCATATGCTTCAAAACTGCATTTTTCTTTTCTGTACTGAGTCTCTCTGGGATGAAGTTAATTTTCTTCATAGCAGCCTGTATGGTGCTGTGCTTGACATTAGTGACCAAACCAGCATTGATAACACACCAGTGTTTTAGCTCTTGCAGAGCTCTGCTTGCATAGCACCATGGCCTTCTCTGCCATCTGGGGGGTGACAATTGGGTGGGGGTTTAGCTGCCAGCTGGGGTCAACCCACCACACTTCCAAATTTAATCCACATTTTTAAAAAAGGAGTTAAAAGACTGTAAAAATCTTTAAATTGCTGTTTTGGATTGCACCAAGGAGATTTAGTTTAGAAAATAAAATTGAATTTTGGTACAACTTTGTTTTTATTCAAATTGTTAAATTTTAACATGAAAAAGCAAAAAATCCCCAAGGCTCAAACAGGAAAAACCTATGTTATTTATTCATTTTTTTAATCAGGAGGATTTTCAAGTATCAGGAGAATCTAACAAGCAACTTTTAAATCAATTCATTTTTAGTTTCTCAAAGGTAACAGCAGATTGATACTGGCTAATAACAGTTTGAAAGTCATGCCTGAAACCATGTTTAGTGAAAAAGAAGAAGAAATAAGATAATTAATTGCCTCTTTCCCTGTCCTCCTTTGAACTAAGGACATAATCTTTGGATTTATTTTTGAGAGTTTACATATTCTGCTGCAAAGAAACTTAACATCAAATTTTTAGATGAATTAGGCTTTCAGCTTTACTGATAAATATAATGTTTTTAAAGATGCTTATTTCTACTAAACTTATTTCTGCTATTTAGTACATTGAAAATGTAGAATTGAAACACATAAAAGTATGTACTTTTGAAATGTGTAGGTAAACTCCCCCTTGATTTTAATTTGTGCTTTAGATCAAATTATCAATCATGTTCAAGGCAAGTTTTTCTCTCTCAGATTTAAATAAAATAAATCTCTAAGGAGGTCAGAATTTGCTTAGATGAAAAGTATGACCTCTTGAAAAGAAAATCTTCCCCCTGAGCTTATTTCTCGTAGTGAGTAAACAGCCGCTGAGGGGATATTACATGTGGTTGGAGTAGGTAAATGAGTGTGGTACTTGGACCATGGAAAAATCTCCTCATGCAAGTGCGTTCGGCTGTAGTTATCCACAAGTAAAACACTTTGGGAAGCAAATCTGTAGCGTGGGTCAGTGACAGCCCTGAGGAAACAGCCACCTGCCCTGTCATCCTTGGAAGGCAGCTGTAGGACGCTAAGGCCAGAAGGCTTTTATACGAACAGGGAATGGACCTCCAAGTGAGAAAGAAATAGTAGTGATGAGGCAGTGAAATGCCCGTGCTGGTTTTTTGGCTTGTATTTATCTCAAAGATATACAAGAGACATATCTAAAAGCACTGTGATTTATAAAACCTGAGTTTGCTTGAGCCAGTCATATCATCCTCTGTGAAGTGCAATTGCTTTTTTTTCTCACAGGTATTTAAAATGGGAGCTGAGCAAGGACTTGAGGGTCTTTCAATTATTTCACGGTCCAGATGACTGCCTTTGTCTACAGAAGGTTCTGTGCCCTCTGGGTTCCTGGAGGTCTGTACGAACATCCGACATCACTGTCACTGCACAACAGGAGATTAGTCAGGAAGGTTTGCGAGGATGTTAGTAGCCAACCATCTATGATTAAAGAAACATCAACTTCGCCTTGTAATTCTTGCCAGAATGCACATGTACCCCCTGGATGAGCCTCCATACAAGTACCGTCACAGAAGCCTGTTCAGACGTGCAGCAGTCCAGTGTGTGCACGGCCAAACCCTGCCTCCTGCTGTACGGAGGGATGAAAGAGACAAAGTTCTCGTTTCCTTTTCCTTGCTGCACTGAGCAACAGCAACCTCACTCTTCCTACCCCTGCTATTCAACTTTATTCTGATTTACCTTTTCCTTTTTTTTTTAAATTGATGAGTGTTTCTCAGCTGTCTTATCGAATGCTAAGAACTTTTCTACCTCCGATTTGAGGCCTTATCCCTGGGGCTGAGCATTCCCCTCAATCTCTAAGCAAGTTGGGGTTTTGATTCCTCCTGTTGGGCTTAAGATCTATGGTGCTTCTAGCAGTCTGTCCTCTCCATCTGCAGGCCTCTGTCTTACCTTTGAATCACTAGCAAGTGTTATATTTGTGCTGGATTGCATGGGTTTAAAGGGGCTTTTTGATCTGGGGATTCTCCCCTACCAAATTTTTGGATGAAGAGCAGCAGGTTCTTAACCTCTTCTCCATCATATTTGCTCAGAGGCTTTCAAGCCAGAAGCAGAGAGAGTAGAAGCTTGTTGGAGCTCAGGAACACTGGCCACCCAGTAACCCCTGCGCACTCCCATGGAAAGTGGAGAAAAAGCAGCAGAAGCAGAGCTGCCTCCACCCCCAAAGGGAGACAACTGCTGAATCCTAAAGGCTCCCTTCTGCTTTTAGAAGCAGCCCTCTCCTATCTCTCTGAAGCCAACAATGGTCGCCTACAGTGGGACAATCTTAGGAATGGAAGGATTTGGTCATTGCTCTAGGCTCCCTTTCTCCATGCCTCTTTTCAGTTGGCCACTGACCCATTAACTTAATTCAGACTTCAAGCTTGTGACACTTTGTACTCATTTGAGTTTCAGGCATTCAAAAATGATTAGTGGTTGAGTACAAGATTTTATAAAGTAACCTCATGTTGCATGTACAGAAATTATTTCCTCCCTGTGTCTTCTGCATTAACAAAGGCTTCTCCCATCCTTCATTTCTAAGAACTGCTGGTGGTTGAAAGAAAAGCAATTAAGTTAATCACTTCATTTTAAATGCTCCCCTCCATCCTATTCTTTTGTTCTACAATCTATTTTTGTGAAGATAAGTCCAACAGGACTCTGCTAAATGGTTCATTTGGAACCTATCATATATTTCATTTTCATAGAGTTAGTTTAAAGTATGTTAATTAGCTGCATTGGCCTATCTGTGCTTTAGGGTAGAAATGTTCTTACAATTACAGTAATTGCTCAAATCCTTGAACTGAGAAAACAAAGAAACAGTGAAAGCTATTGAATGAATTGATGTAGACAGTTTGATGGTACTTAGGATCATGATCATTTTAGTATGAGAGCATTTTGATTGGTTGCACATATTCTCTTTACCATGTGTTGAGAGTACGGGGTATAAACAGACATACGGCATGGCATTCATTTTATTTCATTCCTGCAAACAGCCTGTATAATGGAAGCACAGAGATTTCCCAATTAGCAAAAAGGCAACAGAAATGATATTGTTATTTCATTTTCCAAATGCTGAATGTGGCTAAATTATGTAGTAATATGTATATTATATATATATAATTTTAAAGATATTATCTGATATAGTGAGCAAAAAGCCTTTCTGAGCTGCTTTGGGCAGAGTCTGCTTTTTAAATATGTGTCTTCTTAAAGGTCATTTTTTGTTTCCTGTAAAGAAATACCTTTCTGTAAGGAAGCTGTGGTCTCTACTGACCATTATCATAACACTAGAAGTGCTGGCCTGGATGTAAGCCAGAGCAGCTGGGGTAATCACTGCTGTCATTCAAGAGGTCTGCAACCTCCTCCTGAAAACAGGAAGAACTTGAGTCTTTTGGACCCGAAAGAAACCTGAGGTCTAGAGAGAGTATAATCACAGAGACCCCAACAGAGATGGTGTTTTCTTGGTAACTTTGACAGTCTTTTATTAAACCATTGAGTTTCCAGATCTGAAGATGCCAGTGATAATTGTGATTAGAATATAAAATGACAACTCTGCCCTGAGAAACGTACGGGTCTGATGGAACTGCTGGTCTTACCATGGGTGATGGACTGGCCAGCAGATAGGTTTGTTCCTGGTTGCTACTGGCATCTCTGAAGAAGTCAACAGAATTTTTTGCAAGGCAGGGCAGAGAGGAGGTGCACTTTAAATACATGATGAGCATGTCTTTTTAATTCCCTCCAGATTATTCTTGTCTGCACGACGTTTTGCTTCCCAAACCACTCCTATCATTGAATGTTGCAGAACTGCTTTTTTCTCTGCTGTATTTTCTTCTGCAAATGATGGCCATGCTATGGACAAGGCACTTTGAGGGTGAGAGAGACAGTTGTTGTAAGTACGGGACTTAGTTCACTGCACAAATGACCTCAGCTTTGGAGTTTCCTCTGCTTGTGGATTTGCCCCACTGTGGTTTTTTTCCAAACCCTGTCTTTTTTTCCAGACACTTGAAGGAAGCAGCTTCTGTGGTGGAATCCACTAGCTGAAATATTCAAATTTCAAACTCACATCTCTAAGCGTCTTTGGAAATCCCACAGGAAATTAAATCAGAAAAGGCTGGTAGCCTGCAGCATAGATTTTATATTCAAATCTCTATTTAGTGATAGGAGCTAAAAGATATTCTAGTTTCAAAACCAATGCAGTTTTTGCCACTGAGATCAGTATGACATATTACCACTATATATTGGACATGTTCTAGGTCCTCTGGTTTATACTGATATTTAATTTCTTTTATATCTCAGAATTCACACTATTGATACTGATTTCCTCAGGATAAATAGGATATCCCATATGATAAATGCTAACACATTTTTTCAGATTTGCTCCTGCGTTTGGTTTCTGGAAAGCTGATCTCTGATACTTCAAGTTCTCAATAGTTCAAAATCCTCTTTTGTCATTATTTTTTTAGTAGGTGTGCTTTTGGCAGTGTGTGTTTTGAGAAAAGTGGGTAATAGGCCTCTAAACACCAGAATCATCAAATTGTAAACTAATTTCCTGACAAATGCAAACAGGTTTTATTTTCAGAGTTCTAGTCCCTGTCTTCTAGTGGTCTCTCTGTAACTCCATCCAGAACATGAGCACTCACCTTTCTTCCAGAATAACAGGAAACGTTCCTCAGTAAAGGTAAGGCTCATTTTTGTGGGAGATGGTCACAAACATCCAGTTGCAAGATCTCTTGGAGTTTAAGATCCGTGGGAATTTGGAAAGACAACCCAAAACAAAAAAACAACCACAAAACCAACTCCTCATCCCACCTTGAAAGTACCACCTCTGTGTTTTGGGCACCCTCCATGCTTTCTGTAATTCATTGAAAACTGCTGTCCATGCAATGAGGATCTCTGCTTTCCTGCATAAGTTATTTGGTTTATATGTTTGCTTTCTAATTGATTTTAAATAAACATTAAGCCTTGCACACCTCTGCGTCAAGTAAACGTTTGTTGCAAGGATCTAATTCTTGCAGAGGCTTGTTGATTCTGCATATTAGTATCAGAAAAGAAGAATTTGGGCTCTGTGGCTGTGACTGTTTTTATCAAGCAGAAGAACGTGAGAAATGGGGTAAAGCAGCATTGTGTGAGGCTATCCCTAGAAACGTAGACTTGTGAGAAAGGCTGTGGGACTGAAAACAAACGGAATTAAGTTTGACAAGGAGGATGGGTGGCTGTGTGTTCAAGCAGAAAGGGAAGTGTTTTGGATCAGGAAAAGCTTATGCTGTCAGTGCCAGACCCTTGGCTCACATATTGTTCTCTGTAGCTGTTCCCAAGTACAACAGTGCTTTAAAGCCAGCATTACCAATTTTCTGGAATAACCTAAAGCAGCAACGATTTCAGTTGCCTCTACAGGTGTTGGAGGGCAAGTAGTCCAAATAGTAGGACATAACTATTTCACATATCTTCTAACTGACTACTAAACTGGTAAGTACCAGCACAGGAGAATAATGACAAGTTCCTGAACTTGTAATAATAAATCTCATCTCCTTGCACCAAACCCAAGAAATAACAGGTTTTTTTTTCAAAAGGCAAGTCATAGCCTGCTTGTAATATACTCTGCCAAATTCCTCTACAGAAATCCATGATATATTACTTCTACTTATATAAAGCATAATGTCTACTTTTGAGGCATATTAAGTAGGTATGACTGAGGCAACTGTATATTATTATTTCTAATAGACAGAGAAGCCAGATAGCCTCTTCCATCCTGAAAAGCAAAGCCTGAGATACCTCTCAGCAAATCTGCAACTGAGTAAGTAGAAGATTAGTCCAAGAATCTCAAATCTCCTGCTAACCTTGTTGAAGGTTTACTGGCTGAAGTTATTAAATTATTCACGCTGCATGGGTGGGTGGGATTGGTAAATTAAAGGGATTATCCTGTAAGTTCACTAACCATGGGCTATGATTTGCTCACTTTCCAGTACCTGTGACTCATGTTCAAAAGAGTGGGAGTGAAATTGCAAGAACTGTGATTGCATCTGCAATCACAGAAAAAGCAGTATGTTGAAACAGCACAGATATTCCCTGTCTTACTGTCATTTATGACTGGCCTATACGTAGCTCAGTTCTTATAAGTAACTAGGAATAAAGGAGTTAATATTAATAAATAATTGAAATTATCAGCAATTATGACCCTAGGTAGGAAATAGCTAAAATTGAAAACCTATCCAGTAATACAAGGTAGCACAGTTTTATGGCTGTTCCTAGACAGAAAGGAGCTCTCAAGCTCGTATGCAAAACCTTGGTTGCCATTATACTGACCAGTAAGCATAACATTTTCTTACAAAGTGACACAGAAAGCAGAGGAAAACATGCAGAAATAAAATGAAATCAAGAACTTAGAGATCTAATGCGGACCTAGCCCCTGCTTAAAGCAACTCTGCTACACTCATGCACAGACACAGTCAGTGACACTTCAGAGAGACTCATCCCATCTTTGAACTTCCTTGTTCCTCTTCTCTCAGCTATTGCTTGTTCTGTTTCATTTTCTCTTCTTGATAATCTAAACTTTCATCTTTCTTCATTGTCTTCTGTTTCCCCTCATGTTGAACCAGACATGCCAAGTTCTTTCCTTACCTAAAATCTATTTGTGATGCTAGTCTTGACCTGAATGTGTATCTATGCATTTCTCTTTCAACCTTCATTGTCACCACTGGTCAAGGTGAACTATGTGCTGATGAAGCAAGAAGCAAAAGGAAGATTTAAAAGTTCATTTGAACAAGTTGATGTGACTCAATTTTCTTTTGTACTCAAATGAGAAACTAACCTATAGCTTATGTCCTAGATTACAGAAGAATGTTGAAAATGAAAGGTTAACACACTGAACAGCTTCAACATACAACCTGCAAAGAACATTTCAAGGACAAAGTGATTCAGAGGTATGAAACATCAATTGAGAACCATGCTGTCCCCAGGGTAACAAGAAAATTATCTGTGCAACACCTTTGAAGGGGTTTTGGCATCACTTTACACCCAAAGAACACAGACTGGACTCAGGAAGATAATAGAGTGTGCAAAGCTCCTAATCTCATAGCCCGATTCAACTCTGTCTGGAGTGCCACCTGTCACACAGCAGACATTTCAGGAATTAAATTTCTTCGTGTGTCTTCTGCAATATTACTTGGTGGCTCCGGCTTTGTGGATCACTTCAGGTCCTGTGGACAGAGCAGAAGGCTGCAGACGTTTCCCTGCTTTACCCAGAGTCTGTGGATGTAGTTTCACTTTAACCCACTGAAACCATTAGCATCCGACACCCAGGGCGTTCCCCAGCTTCCAGTGCATTTCTGCAGAAACAGCTGACCATTTTGCCATCCAAACACCATTGCTACCATGTCAGGCAGCCACCTGTTCTTATGTGGGATTAAGTGACACTGGAACTACACCTGGTAAGTACCATTATTCGTGCAGCTGTTTTCCTTCAGTGCTCTGTCTGCTGGAGCAATCGCACATTTCTCTTACCCCAAGCCCACAAGTATATGTAGTTTCCAAAATGGGCATCTCTCCTGTTCTGAATCCTGGTCTAGATGAGATGGTCACTGCTGCCTCAAAGTTTTCAGAGTTTATCCTGAGAATGTCTCAGATACTGCTGTCTCCACATTCTTGCTCTCCCTCACAACCCTTTCTGTTTCTCTCCCTGACTTTAAGCACCCTTGTTTTCTTCAGTCTTTGCATTTATTTATTTCTAATAGTTCTCTTTCACATCAAGTTCTTCCTAATGACTGTCCTTAATAACAGCAGAGAAGCCTCTTGGAGGGAATCATCCTCATATCCACAGCAGAGGATGACTGCAGGGTGGCAGGAGCAATGCTAGTTCAGCCCTGCGGGAATATTGGGTTTATGTTATTGCTCACAAAATCTTGTGTGTTGTCCTTTTGTGTTTGAGTACGGATGACTCTGACCGTGGTCTAGAACTCTAATTGAAAAATAAACTGGGCTAACATTTTTCTGTTTGATTTCTAGTCAAGAAACTGCTTTTTAATGTCTCTAGAAGAGTCTTGACCCAATGTTTTTCTCTTCTTAGTGAGCTACCTTATACTAATGACATGGTTTGGGGGTCAGCATTCATGCCTGCAGTTCAGGCATAATCTTCACGTGCCACTGGCCTCTGCATGTCATTTTTTAACAGCAGGAGCCCTTAAGTTGCTTTTCATATATGTCTGAAGTTTATTTTACTTCTAATATTTAAACAGTAAATAATATCTCCTCTGAATTCTTGAAGATCTAATAGCATGTTAGAGTGAAATATTTTGTTAACTCTGCTAAACACCATTATTCTGGCACATTGAGCTTAATTATTGAAGGTAAAACAAGTACAGGGGAAAAGTACATTTATAATGAAAAATCCTCTGCTCAGCTTTATGTTTCTTCACTTGAACAGTGGCACTTCTTGCTTGCTTAGTAGCAAAACCCAGTAACTTGCAGTAGTTGTACAGCTCAGGAAATCACTGCCCATCTGAGGTTTAAGACTGACCAAGCTGTGGACAGAAGTAGGACAGATCCTGATGAGTGGATCTCAACCACATGTCTAAGCACAGCAATGGTCTCTGACTGCTCAGCAGCTTTTCGGCAGTTGACTCTGCATGAACAAAATAGCATTAGATGTTGAACGTATGCGATTGCTATCGCAGTGAAGGAAGAAAAAAAGGCTTGTGCCTTCCTGTATGTGGGCTGAGAAAACCCTTGGCCATCGTCAGTCAAACAGTAACACCAAAGGCTCTTTTTTCATGCTGGTTATATATGTTGTATGCTATGGATATATGAAATGGAAGAAAAGAAGGGAGAAGTCACAAAAATAAGAGATTATAAGGTAAAAATTAAGTATTTTATTTCTATAAATAGTGAAAAAAAAAAATCTCTTTCTGAGTAATATAAAATGTTGGCATCCAGGCTGTAATTATGCTGTTTATAACAACCTTCTTAAAGCCAGTTTGAAATATTAACAATATACATTAGAAAATGTGACAAGAGCAGAAAGTCATCTTCTTAAAGCTTGTGAAACTTTTCTTATAGCAAAGTTTCTGGGAAAGCAAATTTCTCATGCCTGTCTCAGGAATATTAGGCAGGTATACAATTTTAACCATTTAAATGTTTCTAAGATTATGCATTTTAAAAGGGAGTGAACTGGTTGTTATGTCTTGGACATAACACTCCAATGGCCTTCTAAATAGGCTTTTCTTGATGCTTCATAAATAAGAAGGTTCTCTGAAAATCTTTTGCAATTGCAGACTATCATTTTACAGATGAGCACGACAAAATTAGTAACTGCTGATTAAAGTAAGTTTACTGATTTCAAACTTCAAAGGAATCAGAGAGAGAAAACACTGCTTTTTTTAAAGACCATTTTTCAGCTCTTCTTTTGTTCTTTTAAAGCTCTTTGTAAGGTAAGGTTAGATTTCATTAGCAAAGTATGCATGTACCCTTGCATGCTATCCCTGTGTACTTGTACAGAAATCTGAATACAAGCCCAAACAACTGAGCAGTCCACGTCTTGCCTTAAATCTAAAAAAAAGAAGGCAGTGGTATGTGGCTATGTTCAACAAATGTCAATAGTAGTATATCTTTCAGAAGATTGTTCCTGAATTAATTTTTAGCTTTTCATAGTAGAGTAGGTCAGGTGAAATTCTGTAGCAAAAAGACTTGGAGCTTAAGCAAGAAGAAATTGAATTTTCGTCTGCATATTTTTATTTTTGATGTGCTTTGTGCATTTAGAAACTGAAACTCTTGCTGTCTTATGGGTGTTCTGCACCCATCCAGCAAGATGCTAAAAAGATGGCTCAGGTGTCTTCATAAAGTATCCAGGAATTATAGATACAACCTCTCCACATTTCAGTATTTTTCCCACCTTCAGTTTCACCTTTATAACATGAGTGCAGATTAAACGTGTATAATTTACAAACAGTGTCTTGGCTATTTCAAATGGATTAATCTAAAGGCAAATAATTGAAAAAAAATCCTAGAATGCAGTTTAGTAAATTAAGAAGTCATTCATAATTATATAAAATGTGTGTTTAACACTGAGAGGCATGGGTTATTGCTGTCATGTACAGTATGACAACAGATATAAGGTTGTATACTACATGGGATAACACCATTTCAAACACAGTTCAGTAAAATGTCCCTTCGTGAATCTGACATTCTATAGTTAACAATAAAGGAAGCAACAAAGAGAACATGTCTATTTTAAAAATTCCTATTTTTCACTTTCAGTAACCTTTGAAAGAGGAGGATGCCTAACAGCAGCATAACCCAGCAGAACCATTCCTCCAACGAGATGCTGCCAGACACCTCAGACAGGTTCTTCAATGTTCTTATAGCCCTGTACATCATCAACCTGGCTGGAGGCACCCTCGGGGTCATCATGATGTCACATCAGTTGTTTCAAAGGAGATCACAATCTATGATGACCATTATCATCATCAACCTCCTGGTACTGCACACCTTTCTGCTGCTCAGCATCCCCTTCCGCCTCAGCTATTACATTTTACAGGAATGGAAATTTGGGAGGTTCGCCTGCAAGTTAGCAAGCGCCATCATCTACCTCCACATGTACACCACCTTCGCATTTTACGTGGCTATCATCATAATACGCCTCTTCCGACTCGAGCTTAGGAAGTGCTACACTACAACCTGGGTGGCTGCTGTCTGGCTGGTGGGAATGCTGGTGATCACGCCTGTTTTTCTCTCGTACTATGGCACCTCTAAGACATACCACTCCTCCGAATGCTTTCAGTTCCACAAGGAGATACAAGAGCTGCCCATGGTGATCGTAAACTACTGCTTGGTTGGGATTTTGGTGGCAGTTTGTGCTGTTCTCACCGTAATCCAGTTGTCTGTGATCTATAGACTGGCTGTGAAATACTGGCCTGACATCAACTCCCACGTGGAATTCAGGGCTCAGGCAAAGAGTTTCTTCTTCATCTTGGTAACATTAGTGTGCTTTATGCCTCATCATGTATTCAGAGCATACTACATCCAAAACTGCCACCTGGATAAAGACCATAAGCTACTCCCATACAATGAAATTTTTTTAGCTTTAACAACAATGTGCTGCTTGGATATGCTGTGCTTCATAGCAGGAATAGCCCACTGAGCTGTGAACTATCAGGAAATCCAGCTGCAGTGTGTCAGTATCGGCTTTTGGCAGGAAACAGTGTCAGGACTTTGCTGATCTAGGGAGACTGCTGAGTTTTCAGCATGGCTCTGTAGGCCTGCAGAACTGTTTGCCTTCTGCAGACCAGTAAGATCCATCTTTCAGAAGCTACTGGTTTTTATCTTCTCTCTTGAAGGCAGACTCATGAGTGTTACTCCAGTCTTTGACCTAAGAGTCATACCCTGCAGCTTCATTAAGATTTTCTTCAACTGTTCCTCTCTAACAATTACAGCATGAGTATCCACACCTTTGTATTTTTTTCCTCAAAGTGTCTCAGTAGCAACAACCCACTGTGGCCAATAAGTTGCCCACTCTGAAGGTCTAGCAACTTCTTCTGGCAATTGTGATACTGGAGGGAAGAGAAGGGAGAAAGAAATTCCTTTACGGGATTTTTGTACTACTGATTTTAGATAGCAAGGACATAATCTCTATTCGAATAAAAAGTATTCAAGGTATGAAACAGGGTATGAATATTGTAGTAGCATAATTCAACAGAATCCTTCTTTTCTTCACTTATAGAAAGTGTATATTAAATTAAATGATATGAAAACACTTATCATTCCGACAACTTCACCTTTACTTGCTTCATTCCAAAACCACAAGCAGCTCACTGAGTTGTGGTAATTACACATTTAGAGTGATTGAGAGCAGAACAAACCATAGGTTTCAAAACTTCTGCCTTCTGTCACTCCCCTGTCAGGACTGCATCTGTGGCTGTTATCCCCTAGGTTCATTGCAGCCAAAGAAAGCCAAGTTATGTGGTCCCATAACTGGATCTGCTATTCAAATCGAGGAGCCTGGTCCTTTACTGAAGGATCAACCGCTTTCTGGGAGAGGGAAATATTTTATCAGCCTTCAAAACCCCTTTGATGTCTGGTCACTTTCAGTTGCCTGTTGATTTATTATCAGATGCCATATTTTTTCCATTTGCACATGTAATAAAGCAAAACTAGAATAAACTAACTGAACTGTGTTTAATCAGTTCAACATATGCTCATGTATGTGTATACAAACTTGTGCTGGAATTTATATTTTCTCCATTATACAGATTATATTCTTCGGGAACCACATCCGTTCTGGGAATCTCTGTTTTATCTTCATTATGTAAAAGGTTTTTTTCATGATCACATTCTGCCTGTTCTGCTCAGTGCAGAAGGTCTCTAACCCTTCTGCCGAAGGCCCCACTGCCATTTGCTGCATCCCAACAGCTTGAGGCCAGATTTATCCCACCCCAGACTCCCAGGAGTCACACAAGGGTATGCTTCCTCCTTCGTAGACCCATAAGTTGCCATAATTTTTATTCTGGCAATCTTTGCTACCGAATTGCTGTGATCCCTGAATTCAAACAGGTCAAAAGTTGATTTGGGAGGGTTAAAAAGTTATACCTATAAATTAGTGCTAGTGATGCCTTGGATCGATGGTATTTCTTTGAACAAAAGAGCTTACACCTACTTTGTCAATCCTGAATAAATGTTTTCGCCTTTCCATTTCCGTAAAAAAACATTGTTGAAAACTCCCTACGGTTCCAGGATTCTTTCTGCCACTTTTAAAAAGTGGGAGGTGTACAGGGGACCAGCAGAAAGTCCTAAAGTCTCCTGAAAACCCTACCCTTATGGCTTCCTCTAGTGTTACCAGATCCACTCCTGTTCATACAATACAGTCTGCTCAGCCCGTGATTTTCAAAGACAGCAGCTAGAGGTACAATACAATACAACAGAGATGAAATGCAAAGGGACAGATTCCAAAATGGGTGAATAGCTGCCAAACCAGCAGCTTTTCAAATCCTTCTCCAGGTAGGAAGCAGCATATGTAGCTGATAAGAGAGCCCAGGCCCCTCAAGGTGAAAGAGATAAAATAAAGCTCTGGTACCTCAGGAGAGTTTTAAGAAAAACAAGGAAAGATGCGGGGCCTGCAAAGAAGCCATTTGCACCTCTGCCACCAGAAGGAATTGGTGTATAGTTGGATCTACCAAAGTCTTTAGGAAAAGTGGCAAAGCTGTAGGTGGGGCAACAAGTACACTGTTTTTTCCTTCTGGTTACCGGACTCCTGTGGCTGAATAAAATCTGTTAGTTGAAGAAGTGTCCTGTGTCACTGCCTATTCTCACTGACCAGTATTTCCAAGATGACTTACCTATTAAAGATCACAGTCATCTGGTGTTGCTTATGAGTCTGCTGATAATCTAGCAGTTCAGCAACATGGTGTGCAAGTTTGGGAGATGAAAAAGGAAATTACATGCATGTGCTCAGCTATGGTAACAAATAATACCTTGGCCTTGCCCTTGGCTTTTGCCTGACATTTATCGCCTGTACCTGGCTGTGTATCTTGCTGAAATAACCCTGACACACTGATTTGACTTTCTGGTGTGATGCTGAAGGTGTGTTGCCCTTCATGGTTGTCTGGTTGTCTGTTGGCTGTCACTGGACCTGCTCTGCTTGCCTTGCTTGGGTACCACAGGATTGCACGCTGCACTGGGTCTGGCTGGGATCGAGCGAACTTTCTTCAGAGCAGCCCATATGGTGCTGTGTTCTGGATTTGTGGCTAAAACGGTGCTAATAACACGCAGAGTTTTGACTACTAACACATAGTGTTTTGACTACTGCTTGCACAGCATCAAGGTTTTTCTCTTTCCCACTCTGCCCCACAGTGAGTAGGCTGGGGGTGGGAAAAACATTGAGAGGAGACACAGGCAGGTCAACTCACCTGAACTGGCCAAAGGGATATTCCATACCATCTGACTTTGTGCTCAGCAATGCAAACTAAGGTGGAAGAAGATAGGAGATAAGTGATGTCCTGCTTGGTGTTTGCTTTTTTCTCTTTCCTTCACCTATTAAACTGTTGGTGTCTCAACTCATGAATTTTGCTTTTTTTTCTTCCTATTCTCTGCCCTGTCCTGCTGGGAGTGGAGGGACTGAGACAGCAGTCTTGTGGGTGCTCAGCTGCTGGCCAGGGTCAGCCCACCACACACCCCTTGTCGGTGAGACCACTGCACCCCTGCTGTCAGAAAATTGCATGTAGCTGAAATTTGCATCAGTGGTGCACCTTCTTTGCAGCCACAGCCAACAACTTTTGTTACTAATCATTGCAATGAGGGAAAGCATGGAAAGTGAAGTGCATCTTATGCTTCAGCTTCTTCTCACAGTTATTAAAAACTACAACAGTTTTTGCACCAAGGCTTCTGGTAGAACTTCATTCTAGTGCTTGCTGTACCATCCAGGTCATACCTTATCCCTATTCCTTCTTCCACCCAACAGTCACTTTCGTTAACCCTACCCATGAACCACACTCCTCTCTGCCTCTTGGCCTTTACCACCGATCTGTCTTTCCTGCATTTTAATCTAGACTCCTTGCTCTTTTTTTTTTTTTTTTAATTTTATTTTTATGCTTCACTATTTTCTCTGTAACTTCTCTCACCGAGTAGGGCTCAGTCGTGTGAGGTCAAACTACTCACTGGTCTTGGTATGGTTCTCTTAATTCAGAGGATAATGGATTGAGTGTTGATCCCAGTGTTGTTACATCTGAGACTCACATTAGAGTGATAGAAATAAGCTGTCTTCAATACCCAGTCCCCCAATGAGATCTGGAAGCACTCTAAAAGCTGGTTAAAATAGAAAGTTATCACTCTCCAGGAGAATAATCTAAGAAGTAAATTCTGAAAGGGCAATAATATTGAGCTCAGATTGTAGGGTACTATTCATACTGTGAATTATGTAATGACACATCCCCTGGAAAACAGTTAAAAACGGTTAGTTCGAATGCCATTTGCATGATCCAAGTAATTCTGGAGATAATTATACACATTAGTAATTGCTTTCACGTTAACTGAATATGTAAAATTGTAAACCATTTAGTCATCCCATTCATTTTTAATGCCATCAAATGAACACTGGGAAAACCCCTAGACATTCTGAAGAAAAGAATATAAACTGCTAAATGTATCTTCTGCTGTTGTTCTCTACTTGAAGTTCTGCATAAAAAGAGCAGGCAAACAAAACAAAACCAAAATCCCATTTGCACACCTGACTTCCTAAGCTAGTTTGATAACAGAAAGCTATAGGTGGAGCAAGAGGATTCTAACCATGAAAAACTAGTGTGTTCAGTGCCGTCACAACTACGGTGCTACTACAGGTGTCCTGTTTCTACCTAATTCAGGCATATCCTTTTAAAGAGTGCTGAGGGTGATGTGAGCCCACTCAGAGGCAAAATGCGCAAGGGCCTTACCTTTTTTAATTCGTATCCGCTAGTATCAAGAACAGCAATGCTTAAATGGCAAAAAAGGTCTCAATTTCCTTCTGATGCATCCGTTCCTTCTGCCTCCTTATACAGAAAGGTCATATTGATGATGCTGTCAGATGGGCATGCCCCTCACTGTAAGCAAGCAGAAGGAACGGATGCATCAGTAGGAAACAAAGGCACACTCCCCCTCCCTTTTTTTAATTCTCCACTCAAGCACTGGCATTCTGAGCAATAACAGATTTGGGGGGGGGGGGAAGAAAGGATGATCAAGTAATGCTATTTGCCTCAGATGGCTCAAGCTGCCAAACCTATACGTAGCAGGAAGCTCATTACAATTTACAATCCCCATTCTCCTGTCTGCAATAGCTGAAGATCATTTCCTTTGCAGTTACAGAAGTATGAACTAAACAAAGTGATCTGCGAGAGGTCGCAGAGAGAATGGTGTGGGGATGGCACACTTGGAGAGTGCATGTGGGATACAGACAGACCAACTTTGTCTCCATGAGTAATGAAATTGTTCAGTTCACGTACTCTGCCCAGAAATCAGGGTTAAAACTGTAATCTGTCTTGTATTTTCACTGTTTGAGCCTGAATGCCTTGTCCTGGCTATCTAGATACCCTGAGTTTCAGGGTGGCTCTTTGCTATGAAGGGGTCAGTCCCCAAGCCTAGGATTCACATGCATCAGTGTGTCCTTCTTCTGAACAGCAATTTTCACAACAGTCTATTTTTTCCGTTGCAATCCTAAACATAAACCACACTGCCTTTTATCATATACGCTCCAGTTCGGGGTTTTGAGAGCCACCATGAACCATGGAGCAGCTATCTGGCATACAGAGCAGAACTACATGTGGGTAAACTTATGAAAGGAGGTTTGCGTTGAAAATTACTTTCTTTGTAAGCGCATGGATGAAAACATTGCAGAAAAGCTATAGGAGGGCAGCATTTATAGCAATGATTGTCACAGAAAGGATAAATATCAGCCAAAATTAAACCCACAGAAACATGAAAAAAAAAAGAATTAAAAAAATCCAACAAAGCTACAAATGGCCAGCAAAACCCACAATTTCTTCATGTCTTCTTTACTACACTGTTTTCAGCTGTTGGTGATGAGTCACATACTAAATCCATGGTAAGTCATGACCATCTGCTGTCACACAAAGAGTCTGACATAAAGTGTACAGAGATATTTTGTTCATCAGCTGACAATTTTGTGACCAACCAGACAATCAAAGGGCAGGAGCCATAGCTCAGGAGGAAGATGCTGATGTTGTACAAGATGAAAGAGCTGCATTACAGAAACCATAGATGTAATGGCAAGTTAATAGCAAAAAATGTAATTTCTAAATGCTGTCACTGATGAGTGTAATTGCTCACGGTCATCTACTCCCTGTCATTATCTTAATGGAACAACAGGCAAGGCAATGAGCTGCCAGTGAACTGCTTCACGTATTCCTCAGTTGTAAGAAGATTTCTTGTGTTGAACAGATAGAGAATACAAACTCTTGGGAGTTCTAGGAAAGAAAGAGAAAAAGTCTGACAGCACAAAATCAGGTGCACTAAGCAATCTCATTTCTGAATCTTTAGACTCTACAACGTCTACTCTTGAAAGGGTTCACGTTTTGATCTGTCAGGTATGCTCCCAAACAATCTCAGGAACTTCTTTCCAAAAGAATGTGCAATCCTCAGCAAATACATTCATTGTGCACTCAGTGAAATCAACTCCTTGGTAACCTTGATCTTCCTTGTGCTTCTTAGCTGCTTCTCCCCACTTTAGACCCTCAAGCATACCCCTCATATTCCAGTTTCTGACCCACTTGGGACTGAGATGGCCCCTCGCCTGCAGAGGCTCTCCCACTACAAGTAGATGTATATAATCATTTATGGAAACCCACACAGGAGCACTAAGGGACGTGTAGAAGAGGGGAAAGTTGGGCTCCACATGATGTAATTTTCTCTCTGTCAAGGAAAGAGGTGATGGCGGTTCTCTGTGCTCTGCCTTAGTGCTAACAAGAAAGTAGTTGCCTGATTTTAGGTCGTAGCAAGTAAGGAGGGAGATGATGAATGTTTCAGAGGAAAGAAGACTGCAGGACACAGACTAGAAGACATTTGCCTTGCATGCTGATTCTTTCATTCATGATTTCTCTTGAATATTTGGGAAGGCTGATTTGTGTTACCCAAGACATGTTATCATTGCATAAACACAGTCTAAGTTCTAATACCCCATGGCAACAAATTTTATTAATTTATAGAACAAGAAAATAAAAAAAACCCACTATGATAAGGTAGAGTCTGTATATGATATTAAACAAGAGCATAAAAATACATACTGCTTTCATTTCATTCTCTGCTTGGCAGAAGTATCACACACTAAATAAATCCAGTGACACATTTTCTGTCAGTATGCCACTAATGTTTACTCAAAGATGTGATAAACAATACTTCAGCCATAGTTTTTAATAAAACCTCTTCCTATAGCAATTCTTCCTCTTTCATCTTCATATCCTCTCTCTGTGGAAACCCCTTTTAAAATTTTGCAATGTGAAAACCAACAGATTCATGCGAAAAGGCTACCCACTGAAATAAAACTTCCTCTCCACCAAATTATAAAAGCAATTGGAAATAAAGAGGTACCTTCACAAGCTCCACACTTTATTTTCTCCTTGGCATTGTCATACCAGCCTCCTTTCCCAAAGCTTAACCTAACCAGGTGATTGCCTGTCTATCAAGGATGGAGGAAATGAAGAAACAAATTCAGGATGTGCACAGGCTGTCCTGTAAACAGGCTGTGCAAAGCAAGTCGCCAGACACTCGATTGTGGTTTAACCCCGGCTGGCAACTGAGCATCATGCAGCCGCTCGCTCATTCCCCTCTGGCGGGATGGGGGACAGAATCAGAAGACTGGAAGTGAGAAAACTCATGGGTTGAGATAAAGACAGTTTAATAGGTAAAGCAAAAGCCACGTGCACAAACAAAGCAAAACAAGCAATTCGTTCACCACTTCCCATGGGCAGGCAGGTATCCAGCCATCTCCAGGAAAGCAAGGCTCCATCATGTGTAATGGTGACTTGGGAAGACAAACACTGTCACCCTGAACGTCCTCCTCTTCCTTCCTCTTCCCCCAGCTTTATCTCCTGAGCATGACACCATATGGTATGGAATATCCCTTTGGTCAGTTTGGGCCAGCTGCTCTGGCTGTGTCCCCTCACAACTCCCTGTGCAACCCCAGCCTGCTCACTGGTGGGGTGGGGTGAGAAGCAGAAAAGGCCTTGGCTCTGTGTAAGCACTGCTCAGCAGTAATGAAAACATCTCTTGTTATCAACACTGTTTTCAGCACAAATCCAAAACACAGCCCCATACCAGCTACTATGAAGAAAATTAACCCAGCCAAAACCAGCACACGCTCTCCTGCTTTAGCTCTACTGCTACCCTCTAAAGTTGCCCTAAAAACATTTCTATCTGTAAAAAAGCACTTTTCCTAATAATCTTTCCTTCTAACCCCTAGAACTCTTCAAAGGAGAAATAAATTTTCAGACAAATGGCTCTTGAAACTGCCAGTCTTTTTTATATCAAACTTCCCCCTTTCTTTGAAATTTACGTCAGAAAAAGTTACTACTGAATTAGTTAAGACTTCCTAAAATTTTAGGCAACACATAAACTGATGATCAAAATATCTCTGTACAACTTATGTCACACCTTTTGCGTGGCAATAGATGGTCACAACTTATGACTTACCATGGATTTAGTGCATGGCTCCTCAGCAACAGCTGAATGAAGACCTCTTCATAAGTAGCTCTTATTGCCCTTTAAGGAAAGAGTAGTTTGGTATCATACAGCACATGATTCATCTCCTCATTGCCTGGTTTTTTTTCATCTGTTTTGTGAAATATTGTTTTTATGTGCATGGGTTGGAAAACTAACTCACTGAGCACCAGAAACTTTAGTGTGATTTTTCTAGGTTTCTAGACTTGAGCTAGTCTGTTATTGACAACCCTAAGGCTTGACTTATTTGATGTGTTGCCATCTGGCACGAAGGGGCTAGAGAGTATAAGGTTTGAGAACCACTGATTTAAACCAAAGTTATGCTGTAATTACAATTAATGTCCAGAAGCTTTAAACATCTTTAAAGCTTATTTAGGTAACAAAAACTCTTACAAAGCCTGGTGTCTGCCCACAGACAGGGCATCTACGGTTTAAGAAGACCCTCACCATGCAACCACCTCACCTCAATGGCCTTGTTCTAAGACCCATATTGTATACGTGGAATGGACACAGCCCGCTGATTCACGAGAAGATCTTTGTGCCAAAGGAGGGGCTTTTTGTTGAAATATCTGAGCAGTGTTGTTGGCGACTGTCTGACAGCACGTTCTGTATAAATAGAAGAACCATTTATGAAATAATCTCACAACAGAAGTATCTGCATGTGAAGCAGTAGAGCAAGATTAGAACCACATAGAGGAAATGAAAGAACTTTGAGAAGTCTGCAAAACTGAGACAACACCACAATCTTAGGTTTTATAAAAAAGAAACAGCTCAATTGCAAAACTCAGGCCATTCTAAGTCAAGATAAACCAATGCAAGGGAGAATGGGAGAAGAAGGAAATGTGTAATTCATAATGATTTCGTTATTTATTATTTAAAGTGACAAAGAAGTTAAGAGATTGTAGGAGAGAAATAGATAAAAAGACAAACAGAGAAAAGAGGCAGCTCAAAAAGATGTCTCTGAAGCAAGCTAACAAAATTTGATGTGTCAAAGAAAAACAGCCAGTGCTGGCTGATAAACAGAGATGGCTGAAATAAGAAGGAACACAGAGTAATGGTGAAGATGAAATGGTAGGGAAAAATGAAAGGCATTTTTAGGAGAGTCTTAGGAGACCAAAACCATGGATGGCACTTGCAGAACTTGAATTTCTCTCTGAAGTCACCCCAAATCAGAATATCTCTATTATTAAGTATAACAATATCCAATTCCGTTAGTTTTCTTCTGGAATTATTCTTTTACTACTGCTCACAGAGCTTGAAAGGGAATTCAGTTAAAAGAAATGCTCTTCTGTTTTTATCAGATAGAATAAAATCTGTTTAATCAGATCCTGTCTGATCAGAGAGAATAATAATCTAATAAGAAAGCAATAAATCCTTTACACCTATTTCTGCAATAGCTACCTCCTGGGAAAAAGCTCTGAGCTCACCTCTTTTCCTGCACACCCACACCGCATGAGCCAGTGGGAATCTGATCAAAGCATCCTGGCTTTTCTGCCAGCAGGTAACAGGCTGTCGGCCACTGGATTGACATTTCCCTGAGCTGCTGCCATCAGAGAAGGCTACAGCTGAAGTGTCATGGAGGCACTTCCACCCCAGCGATGTCACTCTGTAATCCAGCCACAGAGCGCAGCGGTGTGCCTGGGGGTGTGCGTGGTGTGGATCACGGTACAGGAGCAACGTGAAGCACCAGGGAAGGGTAAGGGCCTTGGATGTCATCTGAACAAAAGAGAAGTCACCTAATAAGTGCAGGTTCTGCCAGCTGCCAGACAGTAAAGCCACGATCCTTGGACTTTAGAAACACTCTTCTAACGCATAGCTAGGTGAGTTAGAGTTTGGTATTTTCTGCTAAGGTTATAAGACAGAAGAGAGTCCACACGGCTTCCCATCTATCAAAGTTACACAAAACTTCAATATGAGTTAATAAGCAGCTAGCAGAACCAACAAAATACACTTTCGGAGAGTTAAATGAGATGGATGCTAAGCCAATCAGAAAAATAATTATGTGAATGCATATTAAAAAAATATGGTAAGACTTCAAGCAGCTAAAATATGCCATTAATATATTTGGTAACCTGAAAAAGCTTTTCTACACAGATTTAGAAGAGGCACTGTTGTCCCAAAAGTGAGATCTTTTACCCAGTGTGCAGTACGCCAATATACACACAGAGCAGAGGTATTTTATTTATTTCATGTCTGCGCAGAGATGGGTGCCAGGTGGTAATTCTGCAAAGCTAGCACACTACACACAGAATCTATCATCCATTTATCTTGTTACAGGATTAGACAAACTCACCTACATTTACACTAGTTGGTTATTAATTACTGCATCATCTACTATTGGTCAAGCATATTTAAATTAGTATGCATGCTCCTTGAGGGTGGTAATGGGGATAATTTGCATAGTCTAATTGGGTGGGTGGACATGAACTCCCCCAGCCACCTTTCCCTTCCCCTGGTTACTGCCAAGTCTTGTTGACTTCAGGCCTCTCTGGCAATCACCCAGCTCTTGGCGCCTTCTGGGGCAGGATGTTTCCTTTTGATACGTTTTTCAGCTCTTCTTCAAGGATACTCTTTAGCAAAGCATGCTTTTTATCAGGCTCTCGGCTCTTCTTCAAAGGTATAGTCGTTAGCAAAGCAAGGTAGTGCATTTAACCCTAAATTAAACAGTATCTAAGCACTAACCCAAACACCTTTCTGTCCCTGTAAAGTGGAAAATTCTACTTTATAGATATCAGCACTGGTGGAATATCTCAAATAGACCTGACAATGACGCAAGGACTCAGTTTTGCAATCATTAAAACGCCATGCTATTTGCTCTGGGGTTTGCCTCTTGAAAGCTGTATAAGGTTTCAGAGGAAAGAACTCATTAACCTCTGAACTGAGGTGTAATTGTGTCACACCACAATACTGTGAAAATGTCCTGTCACTCTATGATTCATTACTCTTAAAAGGAGTGTGCTGCTACATGTCCTTAAACCAATAGGCACTATGGAAATGCACATTGAAAAAAAATCTTCAGGATACTCAATGGAATTAATGGTGCAGTCTTTTTTACAGGATTAACATCACTTGTCCACATCCATCAAAGCTGTAGAGAACTTCCCCTCTTCTCTTGCCAAACTCTCGTGTTGTGTATCAGCATTATGGTAGTAGTTTGATTCTAAATGATGTTGAGGAAAACAACTATTATTAGGCATGGATATTACTAATACATGTGCAGTACTAGTATCACACTGTTCTGCCTTGCATAGCTCAGCGCTGCCCCAGTATGAACTAAAGTCTCAGCAGTTCCAGCTGCATGATCGTTCTGTTCCAGCAATGGGAAGAAGCGGACAGTAATGATCCATGTCCTATTCTAATGCTCTTAATTTTTCCTCTCGAATGCTTAGAGCTCCTCTTCCTGTTCATCAAAATGCCAGGACCTGATAGAGATCCTCTGCATGCGAAGTTGGTGGGTCTCAGAAGGAAGACCTATGTCTTGAAAGAAGTAAGGCAGAATATGCCAATCAGCTACTTTGCTAGTACCTGTTCTGAGGTGGAGCAGTTTTACCCATGGTGTACCAAAAGCACATACCTCTTCCCACTCATTGTTCAGGGAAGGTAGACATTTTGCAAGACTGTTTCACTAAGTGTAAAACACAGGTGCAAGCTGGGTGGACTGGATCTCATGCCCTCTACTTCAGGAAGGAAGTGATCAGCAGGTCTACCTGGTAAGTGTGTTGGTGTCAGCAATGAGTAAATGGCACAAAGTATTAACAGCACTTACCTCACTGACTCCTGAGACACTGCTGTAGTTTACTGGCAAGAACAAAATCCCAATTTTTGTTGTAGAGAAAATGGTTTCAGAACTTTCTGAGAGCTACAGAGAAATCAAATTACCTACCAGCAAATTCTCACCAGGAATTGAAACCCCAGAGTTTCTCGCAGCAACCCGATCAGTCTTTGTCTTTGGTTTCTTTTCATCTTTCATGTATAGTGGCCAGCAGACTATGGACCTACTCGTGGCAGTGACTGTTGATTACTTAGTTGTTACAGGGAGAGAAGTGATGCTGTTCAGGATGTGAAGCAGCCAGCATTCTTGAACATCCTGAACTAGTGTACATTACATGAGTAGACCACATCAACACCTCCAAAGGCACATAGAAAGTTTGGTTTTAGAAGAGTTTGAGGGCCATCTGTAGGTCAACCTCTTGCTTTGGGGTGATAGTGTTTCATACTGTTTCATGTCCAAGTCAGCCCCAGGAGACTGTGTATTGGAACACAGCCAATGGTGAGTGCAAGGCATCTTGAAACTATCAAGGTTGTTGGTTAATATTGACCCACTGAGACTGGAAAAAGCAAGATGTCCTCACAGTTTTGTCAGGCATGGCTGGTGACAGCAGCAGAGAGAACATCACAAGGCCTTCTGTGCTGTGGGGTATGTGCTGTGGAAGATACTGACTATACTATAACCTTCTCAGATGCGTGCTCACCTTGCACAGTAAATGAAATGTGCTGTTGCAAGGGTCAAATTTGATCAGAAACAGAAGGCTGTTAGGTCTCTAACAGGTATATAGCTAATGTCTGGTTCTAAAACAGCCAATGTCATGATGGTATGTCAGAATCTGACTTTGTATGTCCTTTGAAGCAAGTTCAGACAACTACACAACAAAATTCAGCCAAACAACATTAGCTGAAGATTGACTGAATCAACCAGATGCTGAAACAAAGTTTGTCTAAGGAAAATATGGGCAGTTTGGTGATCTTGCTGGAAATTACAAGCTCACAGATATGTTTTAAAAGATTTAATTTCTGTCAGTTTGAACACAGCCAGAAGTAACGTAGAAGTGGTGCAAGCACAACTTGATTCAGTGATGAGGAGGAAAGTTAGCAACAAATTCTCCCACCACAATAATTTCAGTAGCGAAGAAATATCTGCTGCCCTGCAGCAAATCTCCAGCAGATAGGGTGTAACATTTCTGGATTTTTCTGTAGTCCAGCATGCAGCCATCTTTCTCTTAAGCACCTGATGACACCTATTCTTTCATTAAAAAGGTAGCTAGGTTAAGCACAACCACTGTAGCAACTGGAAACCAGCGACATAACCACTTCTTTCTTTTGACTCAACTTCTGTTTAATCGAGTAGCTTTTCCTGTAATGTCACATGAAAAAAAGTCTTCAGCTTTGTCACTCTAACACTAGTTTTATTGTGCAGAATGTTGTATGTGCATAGGCAATAGCTGTGACAGCATGAAGAGCACCACATTATGAAGCTTTCATAACAATGCAATTATTAACTCAAGTCATTCAGACACATTTTCCAATAACCGCTTTGTATGTTTGATACCATAATCATTTATGTTAGATGACTCAAAATGTGCCACCATTAGAAGCCTTTCTGACAGAATTCTTTTCAAATCTGTTTAACAGAAGTGTGGTACTTGGTGGTATCGTGACACTTTTTGTTGGTTTTGGTGCCGTGAAAGACTCAAGTGGGATTCAAGTGGGTTTACTCATCAGCACTGTCTTCCTTCCTTCTTCACCATGCTCAGAAGTGCCTGCTCACTTTTCAGCCTCTCAGAAAGCCTCTTACACACTTTCATATGTGTTTCTTCCTTGGCAGTAGCCTAGCCACCAAGTCACATTCTTGAACTTGTCTGGATAGTTTCTGTGCTTCCTACATTTTTAGTCCCTCTTAAAGAGCACCCAGGTCTGTCAGGTTCCTCACCATGAGCTGAGCTGGCCTCTGAACAGATTGCCTCTTGCTATGCCTCACAGACAGCTGGGCACTTCCTCAGACAAACACGCCACTAAAAAACACCTGGAATTCAGAATATCCCTCATACCAGTGGAGCTACCATAAACCAAATATGTCAGGTAATCTGCTATTTGAAAAGTACACACTGAAAAAGAGCAGCAGTGCATAACATTTAACAGAGTGTTTTTAAAAAAGATTAGAGAAGGTTACAAAATCTTTTTTCCACTTGACTGTAATGAATCACTCTGTGGTTGGTGTTATCTCTCCTTGTGTTTCCACTGTTTAAATTTCCCATTCGTCACAAAGTCACTCACTGCTGCTGTGGCCACCCAAAAGATCTCTGTATACTTTAAACCAGTCATCTTGAAGATATGGGTACTTTCAGCAGGCAGTCCATCCCTTTCAAAAATAGGTGTTTAAGATAAATAGGAGAATTAACATTTGAACTCACTGATCTGTCTCTATCACTACTAGAGAGTCCAGATATCTGCCTTACTCTGTGTAACTTCTGGAACCCAGTATGAGGAAAATACATATACCTCTGGCAATATAAGGGAAATATTTTGCCCACCTGATCTCCATCCATGCTTGGGTCTAACAACCAAACTGGTAAGTCACCCCTCTGATACTCCCAGATTAAACACCCAAGCTTTCTGCACTTCCCGTTACACATACTGGTGTACTGAGGGAGCTGATGAAAGTGCTTGCCAAGCTACTTTCCATCATTTACCAGCAGTTCTGGCTAAACCAGGGAGGTCCCAGTTGACTGGAGGTTAGCAAATGTGATGCTCATCTATAAGAAGGGCAGAAAGGAGGATCCAGGGAACTACAGACCTGTCAGTCTGACCTCAGTACCGAGGAAGGTTATGGACCAGATCATCCTGAGTGCCATCATGTGACACGTACAGGACAATCAGGCGATCAAGGGCCAGTCAGCATGGGCTTATGAAAGGCAAATCCTACTTGACTAACCTGATCTCCTATGACAAGGTGACCTGCTTAGTGGATGAGGGAAAGGCTGTGGATGCTGTCTAACTGGACTTTAGTAGAGCCTTTGACACTGTTTCCCACAGCATTCTCCCGGAGAAACTGGCTACTCATGGCTTGGACAGGTGTACTCTTTGCTGAGTAAAAAAACTGGCTGCATGGCCAGGCCCAAAGAGTTGTGGTGAATGGAGTTAAATGGTGTTCCTCAGGGCTCGGTACTGGGGCTGGTTCTGTTTAATATCTTTATAATGATCTGGACAAGAGGAATTGAGTGCTCCCTCAGTAAGTTTGCAGACAACACCAACTTGGGCAGGAGCGTTGATCTGCTCGAGGGCAGGAAGGCTCTACAGAGGGGTCTNATGAGGAGTGGCTGAGGCAACTGGGGTTGTTTAGCCTGGAGAAAAGGAGGCTGAGGGAGACGTTATCCCTCTCTACAGCTCCCTGAAAGGAGGTTGTAGCCAGATGGGTGTTGGTCTCTTCTCCCAAGTAACAAGCAATAGGAGAAGAGCAAGTGGCCTCAAGTTGCACCAGGGGAGGTTTCGATTGGGTCTTAGGAAAAATTTCTTCACTGAAAGGGTTGTCAAGCCTTGGGACTGGCTGCCCAGAGAAGTGCTTGAGTCCCCATCCCTGGAGGTCTTTAAAACATGTGTAGATGTGGTGCTTAGGGACATGGTTTAGTGGTAGACTTGGCAGTATTAGGTTAGCAGTTGAACTTGATGATCTTAAAGGTCTTTTCCAACCTAAATGATTCTATGACTCTATATTATTATAAAGTGCCTAACTGATCTACTCTCCAGTGCTTTACAATTTAGTTTTCATGGCCTTGTTAGATCTTTTTATATTCTTTTGGAAATATTTACAGTAGGTGAGCCACACTGGGCAGTACAATGCTGATAAATTTGTGGGGAATGATCTGAGTTACCCAAGCTCTTTGAAAGGAGCAGAATTCATAACTGGTATTAATCACATACCAGCAAAGCTGGTGGAGAGATGCAATTTATCTCAGGTTCTCCAATATTAGTCATTAATCACAACACAGAATAAGATGCATAGCAGGTAGAGGCAGGGTTTGCTTGAAACCAGTCTGCTACTGACATTGCTATATTTAAAAATAAAAGCAAACACCAAACCCAGAGATGAGAATCTGAGATGAGTTGTAATTGAGCTGCTTCCCATTTCAGAGGTGAGTTGTAATTGAGCTGCTTCGTTGAGCTGCTTCAGGAACTTATTTCTTCCCTGCCCCATCTCTCCTTCAAAATGGTAGTTAATCAGCTAGAAAAGTACATAGCGAATTCTCATGTCTACATCAGTCTTTCTATCCTTCCTCACAGAAAGGTAGCCTTCCATTCATTATTTCAGATTAGTAAGTGACGTATTTAGAGTAGTAATCTTCACTTTACATAATCCTCTCCTTTATATATATTTGCTTTCAGTTGGGAGCAAATACTAAGTTGATCATGCATAAGATACATACATAAATGTCAACTATCTTGGCTGTCGTCTTCCTCCACTTTTCAGTATTGCTGCAATAGATGATGTTTAAGTGCAGCAGTGCTGACACTTGTCTTATTAAAGCTCAGAGAATGCACATCAGTGCTACTGCAATATTATAATTCTTTACATTTTTCCCTTCTGGCTGAACAGACAATATGATTGATGACAGAAAGCATGGTTATGCAGAAAGTAGTTACTAGTAAAAGAAGCATTTCAGTGAGTCATGAATAAAGATTTAAATGGAAAACAGAACCTGTGGTTAAAAACAGGCTATAGATCAATTTTCTTTAAAAAGCAAACCCTCCTTTCAGTTATAACTTATTCTTTGACTTGAAACAAAACTTCAGAAGAAGTGAGAGGACATGAACTATAACTACCCAGCTTGAAATCCAGTGAGGCAACATAGTTTCTAGAACCTGAAAGATAAGAAAGGATGATAAAAATACAGTCCAAACTCAGAAGAGAAAGAGGTCAAGAAGTGAGAAAAGCAAAATTTAACATACACACAGACTTAAAAAAAAAAAAGGGGGGGGGGGCAGAAAGTGAGAAGAAATGTTTCCCCACAAAAACAAGAGGCTCTACCACTCTGTGACACCTTTTTAAACAACATTTGAAAATAAGTTTCTTCTGTGACAGAAAAAGGAATAGTGAGAAATGTATGAGTTTACACGGTAGTTACACTTTGTTATTTTATTTTGTTTTTATAGTTACTCTTGAAATTACTGTGTTATCGTCTGAAAGAGAAATATATACATTTCCTTAGCTTACAGGGAAACAAAATGATTACGAATTTCCTCTTACTCTTAAGACTATTACTTTTCGACCTCAGATGTCTTTTATTTAAAGGACAATTTCAGTCCTGCCATAGAAGGGAGTGACATCCATGACGTATATATGAAACCGCTGTGAGGTCGCCCTCTCCCAATGCAGTTAATGCCACCTACTGGCTTACTGCTGCCAGTACAGGTTTCCATACCGCACTCAGCTCTGGGGAATGGGCTCAGGACATCCCACTCAGTTCGGTAAACTCAGAAGTTAAGATTAGGATAAAACTGAAGCTCCAAAGAAACGTTACTTTAACATAAAATCTACCAATTCTGGCAGTAGACAGCACAACGGTGTAGTGGCAATTTGCAGGCAGGCTAGTTTTGCATTAAACCACTCTAACCATGTGCTACTACAAAATCCCTACTCTTGTAGGAAAATATGAGTGTGACAGAAGGAAGCATCATAGAACACAAAAATCCGAGAAAGTTCTTTTAAGGGCATTATTCCAAAGTGTATGTTAATTATATACCAAGTAATAAAGATTTTTAGCACAATGCCTAAAGTATATCTGAAGAATTCACCTAAACAGTGCAAGCGAGAAACCCCCAAACAAACAAACAAAAATAACCCCCAAAAACCAGACACAAACAAACCAACCAACCAACCAACCAAAAATCCTCAACCAGTTTATTCTTTCCTTTTTCCAGTTGGTTCTTATTTTAAGGACAAAACATCTCTAAAGAAAGAATCTGAGTGACTGCAGGAAGAGAGAAGCAGTGATAACTGCACTGCTCTCGGCTGTTTATATGATATTACATGTCTATCACTTCAGAACAGTAGGAGAAAGTAAGTGTGAAGTTTTTGTACAAACTCATTACTGTTCTGTCAGCTGTCACCATTTCCTCACTCCACTCCTCCACCATTCATATTTCTCTTCAGGATCCAATTCTGCTGAGGTACTAACACAATTTACGAGCAGCTAAGGATAGACTATATTAATTTTTTAAAACTTCTGAAATGATTCATAACCGCAAGACTTTGGTATTAACCACATCGCATAACTCTCTGTTATTTCTGTTTCCTATTTTTACAATAACAAAACAAACAAACAAACAAACAAACAAACAAAAAACAAAAAAAAAGGAAAGAGTACAAACACTGAGCAGGATGAACTGGGGCAGCAATAGGTGAAATATTTCATTTTATCTGATGAATTTAAAAAAAAATAAATTGTGTTTTGGTTTAGAAATATTTAGTGTTCTGAATGACATGCATAAAAGAAATCTACTCACCTTCTGGAAGAAGAACTCACAGAGCCAGGGTGCCTGATGTTGGGGAAGGACTCACGAGACTGTAAGTCACCATTTTAGTGAGATAGTGGTGGAAAGTTCGCAGGTGCTGTTCCCTTCAGGAATTGTTGAGATGTTTATGGGAGCCCAACATTAATTCATTTTCACAATTCAATTTTTTCCAAAGGAAAGATCGAATCGGGAAAGAAGCTTCATACAATGAACATCATACAGATAGGTTTTGAATAGCAGGGAGAGAAGCAGATAAAAGGAACATTAACTGGTTTATCTCTTCTTTGCCAGACCCCGGCTTGCATCTCACCATCACGTAATTTTGAGGTGTACCATCCATATTCCACTCATGACCACTCTGGTTTAAAGGACCAGGAACTGCCCCAAGACCACTGGGTTAGCATGCAGAAGTGGCTCAGAACCTGACAGAGCCTGTCTGATTGCACCACCTTACGTGGCCAACATCAGCAACCACTTCAATTTTGGCACAAGAGGAAATTTTTAATATAAGATAGTATTTAAATATTCCCCACATTGAGTTTCATGGAACATCAGGTAGACTTCCCTGCTTGTATAAAGGAATCTTTTGGATCTACAACTTATTGTTAAATCTGAGAGCTTGATGCATGAGAACATACATACAGTATGACTGTAAACATGAAGCCTCCTAGCATGACAAGATGACCACACAGAACTAAGAGAAGCAATTAGTAGTTGACAACACAAAGATATTGAAATGTCTGAAATCAGTCAAGCATTAGTCCATGTAAACCAAACTTGGTAAAGCACTCTCATTCTTGCTATGCAGTAAGTGAAGGCAGTAGAGCTGATGAAAGGATTTTTTTAACTGGAAAATCGACAGGAGTAAATTTGTCTTTCTGCCCTTCTATAATTTTCTGCTTTATTTCTTTACTGAGAATATATTCTTGTCTTTCTATTTGTTCTCCATAGTGGTAAGGTCTTACCTCCCATGCTAATGCCACAGAGAAGCCAATATTGAACACACATGAAGAACATGGAAGCTGATCATCCTTGACAGGATCTTCAAGAGACCCCTAACTCAAAGAGAATTATTGTCTTACCCCAGATTCTGGATGACAAGTCAGTCTTACTACTTTTGAGCTGGTGCAGTGTCCTTACAGAAACCATGGTGAGAAGCATGTTATGGCACAGTAATGGAGTTAACTTCAGTGCTGTACTCCATTACAGCTGAGAACTAATTCCCAGAGTTGCACGAGGATCTTGAAACAGTGTTCAAATAGTGAATGAAATCTCAGACTGGCTTGAAACTATTCTGAGGAGCTCAGGCAGGTCTGAATATATACTAGAGACAGACATTTACCATTTAAAGGACAAGAATATCAGGCAACATATCTCTAGGTGCAAAAGCTTTCTTGCTGTGGTTGGCAAGACTCTGCTTAGCCCATCCATTGTTTAATTAATCTGATGCTTGAGTAACACTTCTAGGATTTCTACATGACATTTCAGTACCAAGCAAAAGATGTTTTCCAAGCATGCCTTCATGGGGTTTTAATGGTGATACAGCTGAACTTTGTGATGAACTTGCAGTGCTAATAAGCTCCATACCCATAAAGCTGCCCTCAAAAGACACCTTTGCACCTTTGAAACGGACTTATGATTCACACATTGCGCAGCTGAATTGCTGCACGATGCTCCAGGCATCTCTAGCAATTCTGGCAACTATTGTGGCAGCAGATAATCAAAACATATCTACCTTCATTCTGAGACATAACAGGCTCATTTAATTGGTTTAGTTACTTCATCTGTCATTAAAATGACTTGATGAAAATCTCAATTATCCAAAAATGATTGATGGATTCAGCACAGAGAAAGCTTGCAAGTGGTGATAATGATAATAATTCTAATGGCTTGCAAATGATTCTATTTAATTTGCATAATAGAGTGTTCATGATAATTACTTTTGACTTCTGATATGCATATAGTTTGAAACATGAACATAGGTTTTTCAAGACGTTTGTTCATAAAAGTATATGCATGTTGACTCTACATTATGAAATTACAAATGATTCCTTTTCAGGATTTGTTAGCATTTGTTGGCAAGTTTATCCTTTCTGTTTGCAAGGGACAATGTTGTAGCAATTATTTTAAAGTGCATACATTTGAATTCTCTAGTCATTTCAAAGAACACACTTGTGAAACCTGCAGGATAAACGATTTCATTAAAGCAATAATTTGTATTTCAACTCCAGCAAAGGACAAGGTGGGGGGGAAATGAAAGCTAGCAATCAGCAACAGGAAGGAAGAACATGGCATAACTGAAAAATGTAGAAAATTCAAGGCTACTTTTCTGAATTAATTTCAAATGTTGAAAAATAATATGGCCTCCTTACTGCAGGTTTACGTTCTGACTGGGTACACTTATATACAAATTTCATATACAATCTTCCTCTGTATCAATATTGGGAACACTACATTCATATTATGCTACAGCTTTCACCATGTCTTCCCTCAGTTTTAACCACAGATATGCTGCTTGCCAGTGAAAAAAATTAATCTGCCTTTTTAAAATTTGCGATACAGGGTTTACATCATTACCATACCATATAAGAATTCAGTGTTGGATGTTAAATTAAACTGTAGTAGTACCTGCTGGCAAATTTAATCAAAAGCAGGTCAAAGATGCTGATGGCATAGCTGTCTATGTCACAAAAATTTACGTTTGCTTTGTACACAGAGTCAGGTGAAAAAAAAGAGACATGAAAAAGTGGTGAATAATCACTCCACTACTAAATCTTTTGAGTCTCATACAAAAGTAGAAGTATGCAATTTTCCATGAAAAAACATAGTTTGCCTCTTCTGGTATGTAGTGGGTTGACTTTGGCTGGACAACAGGTGCCCACCAAGCCACTCTATCACTCCCCTCCACAGCAGGAGTGAGTGGGGCAGAAAATAATATGGAAAAAACTTTGTGGGTCAAGATAAAGGCAGTTTAATAGAGCAAAAGCAAAGGTCGTGTGTGGAAATAAAGGAAAACCAAAACATTTATTCTCTACTTTCCATCAGCAGGCAACTTCTGGCCAGTTCCCAGGAAGCAGGGCTTCAGTACACATAGCAGTTGCTACGGAAGACCCATATCATAATAGTGAATGCCCTGCTTTCTCCTCTTTTCTCTTAGATTTTCTTGCTGAGCAGACATCGTGTAGTATGGAATACCCCTTTGGTCAGTTGGGTCAGCTGTCCTGGCTGTGTCCCCTCCCAAGATCTCGCCCACCCCCAGCCTGCTGGTGAGGGGGGATGTTGGAGAGAAGCCTTGGTGCCGTGACCAAACCCTGGTGTGTTACCAGCACCTCGCTGGCTGCCAATACACAGCACAGCGCGGCGAGGGCTGCGGGAGGGACAACTAACTCCATCTCAGCCGGACCCAGTACATGGTATGAAATCAAAGTGGCCAGCATTCACCGGGCACTAGTGAGCGCTTATTCACCTTTCTTAACTGCTCTTAATTTCATCTGTTGAGGTTTTTGGATTTGTCCAGACTTCAACACAAATGTTCATAGGAAAAGAAGCATCAGTTTTGTCAGTCAGCCCAGTCCTGAGTGTTATTCATGTTAAACAGAATTACATGTACATCTTTCATTTGTGCAAGAATAAGATACATATTAGATAGGCAGTACCCCATATTCTCATGAATTTTGGTTATAGTTAAACTGGCATTCTTGTTTTGCGGTGAGAACTTTATTTCAACTAAATCAGTAAGTACTTTTCAAGATCTCATCTGGGATTCACTTCCTTTGCCTAGCAGCTATGTATGGATTGAAGATATGTATTGTTACATATTACTATATTTATTTGTATAGCAATTCTAGAGTCAGAAACAACTGACTAATAAGAAAGCACAGAACAAACAGTTACCACAGATTCCTGTTTCCAAGATAAATTGAATAAACATAACTTTCTCAATTCACCAAACTGGGAGTTTCAATGTTTGTGATACTCAATTCTATATATTTTTAGAAGAGAACCCATTATTCATAAGGAACTTTAAAACCAAAAGCACACAGCAAGTTTACCTCGGGAATGTCTCAAAAGACCACTTAACATTTGAAACAATTGGCTATGCATCATTTTTTCCACAGCTTGCTGCCCAAAGTGTCAGCTTTTACCTTAATTTCTGAATTTGCAAACTCAACAAAAATGTCTCCATTAGGAAAAAAAATTCCACAGTAGCATTTTTTTTAAAAAAGTAAGAAAATTAATGAAACAGAAGCATACTTTTATGTGATTTTGAAAAACGAATACCTAAGGCAAGACTTGTAGTAAAACACAAACTAAAAAGATAATGTAGCCTTGAGTTACTTGAGTTTATAACCATGTACATTTTTTAAATTCATCAGAACAAACAAAGCATTTATAACAAATTATCCTAATCAATTTAAGTCAATGGAAAGCAGACCTCAAGACAAGAAATGAGTACTTCTGTTGTGATCTGCCCTCTGTCTATTCATTCTTTTGTGGTTGAGAAGAGGTACAAATTATGTCCTTTGGATTGTTTTGAACAGCCAGATGAATCATCAGATTATTTTTCAAGATATTTAGTTGTTGCAGTAAGTAAGTCTCCACCGGGCATGAAGAAAGTTGATGCCTAAAGCAACCTGGAACCCATCAGTGACTTCTACAGATGATGCACCCTAACTGTCACTGTCAGATTTTTATAAAATACTGCAAAAACCTGCTCGAAGCCCTTATTTTTTTGTAAGGAAGATTACACAATTAACACGCACTAATTAATAATAAATTGCTAATTAATAGCTAAGAATTACAAACCCTATCAACAACAGGTTAGAAAGAATGAATATTTTCATGATGTGCAGAGGAAGTAAAATTTCCTAGATGAAGTTTCGAATTTCTACAGAAATAGGGGGAGGGAGGGTGTGTGCTGATTAGATAAGCTGCTCTGCTGAGGTTGCTAAGGTCTCTACTGAACGACCGCGCTGTTAAGTTATATTTCTTGCACACTGGTGAATCAGACAGTGAGTGAATGATATGGAGTTACCTCCTGTTTCTGGTCATGGATGGAAGTAAAAGACTGACATTACCCCAAGCTGTGCATTTACTTTGTGCATTCTGTCATATATACCTTTCAGAAGTCAAGCTTTTTCCCTGTAAAGGATTCAAAGAGTACATAAAACTTTTTGATATCATGTCAAAATCCAGCTAACTGACCAAAAAAAAAAAAAAAAAAAAAAAAAAAAAANACAAGAAAAAAAAAAAAAAAAAAAAAAAAAATTATTTGTGACCAGGCTGAATAAGAGACCCAGAAAAGTGGGGGGAGAGGGGAAAAGAGGCAAAGACTTTTAGGCAAGCAACAGTGCTCCAGGAATTATTTTTTCTTTCAGACATTGAAATTATTTCATACCTAAATCAAGCTGCTTAACAGACTTCCTGGCTTTCTGAAACTGAGTGCAGGTGATAACTTGTGCAGTGAGTTCTCTGACTGTTCCACCAGCTAGGAGGGAAGACAATGATCTCACTGATCCATGGTAGGTGGCTTATTTTTGTAATGGCAGATGCAGTTTTCAGTATCTTGCAGATCATTCCATTATGTGCTTTTGTGCCATGTGGTAATGCATTTGTTGAGTAACTTTTAAATTTAATAAGGTTTTTTTTTTTTTTTACTAGTAAAAAAAATCATTTTACTTTTGGATTAGCAAAAGTGAGTTCTACATAAATACAAATGTAGCTGTTCCTGCCAGTAACTCCACACTGACCTCCACCTGTGAATCACTGCATGCTGAAACACCACCTTCTGGGAGCCCATCCTGGTGGAAAACAGAGTTGTGATAACTTTATGGCCTCTTGTTACCCCTGGTTCTTTTTGGCCAGTGTGCAACTGGTCAGCGGACAGTTCCAACAGACCACATCACAACAGAGGGCATCACTCAAGTCCACGCTGTCCAGGCTGACCAGTCTTTTGCTCATTGTAGCCTCTCCAACTGTGCAGTGTAATTCCTGTTTCCTTTTGGTGCTCTCTGCAAGGAATCTGCCAAACATTAAATGCACGCCTCAAGGACCATCCGGGAAGATTCATGGACACTGTCAGCAGCTATACCAACCATTCTGCTGCAACCAGAGTGCAACGCTCTCCAAAGGCTCAAATGACTTCCTCTTCTCACCCACAGACATCTGTTTGTGGGAGGTCTGAGAGCCACTTTATAACAGATGCTGCTTACCCACTGTGATCCTATGCTACATGGTCACGGTATGCAGATATCCAGGGTCTCAGAGGAATAGACATCTGGGTAAATAGCTGGTGTGATTGAATATAGGTATATCATTTAGGGAATTAGAGATTTCCATGGTAGGAATGCTTAGAAGAATGATACATGCGGCCAGTTTTAAACTTTGCTCCTATTCCAAGCTTAGACTGTATGTCATAACATGGGACATTTGATACCTAACTCTGGTTCACACGGCAAGTTTTCATAACAATTTGACAACAAACCTAATAGACTAGGACTGGACCCTTGTGTGGTTAGCATAAAACACGCTAACACCTGCTTCTAGTGATTGCAGTGGGACTTTTTACTGGGCCACTGGGTTCAGAAATGCTTATATGTTATTAGCAATTCTGTTATATTAGTGTGCCAATATTTGAGCTGAAAACAAGCTGGTGTTAATTAAATCCTGCTTCACATGATTCTACTTTTACTGGTGCAGCAGAACACTGCTTTGGCTGCATAACCATGAAGTGATAAGCTCTGAGGCACAGGCTGGACAACAGTGTGGTGAAGACTGTGTACCATCACCACACTTCTAGCAAAATGACAGTGGAGAACCTGGGATCTCCAACACCTGGATAGATATCCCAGACCCACTGGCCTCCCAAGACCTAGTGACAGAAAAGTAAATGAGGCCATCTGGTGCACTTGGTTCAGGGCTAGAGCTAGTTCACCACAGCATTCAAACAAATCACTGCACCAAACCCTCAAAGCCTTGCAACCACCCTGCTCACATTTTTGAAAATGATTAGAAAATGATTAGATTTGGCTTTCTGCCTTAGCAGACCTTGTACATACAGACCTTCTCAAAGTGTAGACCTGTACCTTCATCTCATCTACCTGTGAACCATTCTTCAGCACCGCACATGACAGATGGGCATTCCCTAGGCAACCAGGCTTTACTCTGCAAATGAAGCCAGGCTGTATTCCTTATTTTGTTATGTCTTGGTCTTTTTATGCCTTTTATGCCTTTTATGACCAAGGATGTGATCTGCAGTGGGTGCCAGAGTGTGGCAGAGCCCTGGAAGCCCCACATGCAAAGCAAGGCTATGAAAGTTACTGCCTCAGGGGTAGCATGTACCCATGCACAGTCTATGTGCCTGCCAAAAGTCAATCTCATATGGCAGCTGTAACCACTTTATTGTGCTTGCCACCCTGACGTGAAGCATGATAGGGAGCAGAGGTCCCAGCAGGGACCACGGCTGGTTGCCAGCAGGCAAGCTCTGGCTATGCTATTTTATCTACTGCTGTTGCCATAGGAGACTTTCAGTTGAGGAGGAGCTGTTGACTTCCCCCTTTCCACCCTCCCATCTGCTACAGCACATTCCCTGCCTCTGCATATATTGCCTCACATCGAAATGCATCTGTCTCTAAACCTCCTCAGTATTCAGCCCCTCTCTCTCCCACAGGAAAAATTAAGATGTAAACCTCAATTTTCCCATATCAGAGGAAGCCTCGGGCCAGATCTTATTGTTGAGCGAGATGGTCTGAGCAGGATGTCAGCACACCAGAGAAAGGCCCCTCACCTGGGTCGTTCTCGGAGGTTGGCATGATGCTGCTGGAGAAGGAAGACACACAGCCAAAAGGGGGGCTGGAGACTACGTACTTGGGAACCCCTCCTCCTGAATCAGGCCTCAGACTTGAAGACCTGCTGCAAACCAACACAGTGACTTCATATATGCCACCCTGCAGCTGACTGAGGTTTTAGCCCCACGCTCTCCAGCCACCATTGCTGCCTTCAGTGTCTTGAGAAAACCGGACATGGTACTCAGAACCTGCACTCCTGTGGTCCCCAAAGGGTCTCAGCTGGAGCTGATCTCCTTTCACTCTTGTCTCAGACCCTCTTTGCCTAGGAGAAATGCAGCCACCCCCTCAGCCCCATGCCCTTCTTCAACTTGAGGTCAAAAAAGAAAGGCCTAGGTGTTTTATAGCACGTGATTATTATGTCCAGTAGAACCTAGAGCATGGACTGAGGCTTGTTGAGGCATTGCCAGGGTACCATGTCAAAGGGAGCATGGCCACATCCATAGTAGTAACCAGCAGTGCTCCCTAGCACACCTCAACTTCCACAGCATGCGCAGGAGATGTTTAGGGAAAGTGCTGGCTGCCAGGCATAAATACTTTCCTGACACCATTCACCAAATTTACAGATGATTCTAAGAGTTTACAGGTTTACTAAGCAAGCCCAATGCTAGGGATTGTTCATGTGCATGGTTCAATTCAGCGGTATAAATGCAACCAGAGTGTGATGATATAGAATTGATGCTGAACAGACATTACAAGGAAAGCAAGAAAATCTGAGAGCTTTCCCTTGGCTTGAGCAGACATCTCTGTGTGTTTTTGCTCAGTATGACTGTAACTTGCTGCTATGGTTGTGTTTTACTGCTGGGTTTCTTCTGCACAGACAGACAAAACATTTTAAAACTTGTATGGAACATTTCAGTTTAGCTATGTGGCCAAGTCACTAGGAAGCCTTCAACAAAGAGAAAATTCTGTGATTCAGATTCCTCTTCAGGCAGCTGTTTTTAATATCAAATATTCTCTTTAGAGAAACCATCCAAGATTAAGGTGTGTTGAACTCATCAGGTCACTGCCACCGCTCCTATCTGATGTGGATCATATAAGTGAAGCAAAACACGTGAAGCTGAGTGATGTGATAGGACACTAGGCCTGGAGATGACATTACATGTCATTATTACTTTGGAATACAGCATTTATGTTGGAACCTGGAAATTATGAATTAGTTTGAAACACAGAAGAAAAAATGTTCTGGCTCCAGCAAGTGTGTTGCTTAAAATTCTAGATATGTTGATGGCTCTATTGTGCTATATACACCACTTGACTTGCATTAAAAAGAAAAAGCTATCAGAATTTTTATACAAGAGAGAAATCTACTTCTGCAATTTGAAACTAAAGTAACTCTCTGCTTCTTTGTGTGTTTCAGAGGCTGAAACTTTAGGCAAAGTGGTGAAAGTGGAATTAGCAGTAGACTCATACGGAAAAGTCTTGAAGTTTTGAACTTGAGTTAATGAAAACTTATAAAGTAGCTATGAGATATATTAACTGGACATAATTGAGAACATTGAACAAATTTAGGTGAAATATGTGTGCAATCAGATTTTAAAACTAATTTTATCTTTGTATGCACTCGAAGTTGAAGGTAAAACTAGATTTATGGCTACTTCTATAAAACAAATAGACCTGTTCTGTTTAACATGTAGTTATAAAATTCTGAATTTAGACACACATGTACAGTATAACAGTACTGTACTGTTTCACAGAGGAAAAACCTGAAACTAATATGTCATCTTGGGAATACCTGAAAGACCATTTACTTATTCTTAACAAGATTACCATTTTTATAATCTGTTTCATAATTTAAATAAAGCTAGAACCTCTCTTAGTTAAGGATCAAACATCTGCCTGCAGCTTGATAATTTTATACATATAGAAGAGGAGAGGGAATAATTTAAAATTAATTACCAGCAAAACTCCCAGATAGGTATGATGACCATATCTTTGCATTTATATATTTCTATACTGTGTTATCAGTAACACATGGGGCTCTGGAACTAAAACATGCATTGAAAAAGAAAAGGTTATAAACTCAATTGGGCTTCAGACTGAAATTCATCATCTTTGGTCTTGAAGTCCATCAAATTTGATCAGTAAGGATCACCAGGATTAACAGCTGACTTTTTGATAAAAAAAGGAAGTAAAAAGGGGAGTGGTGAATAGAAACTACAAGGTGAAAAAAGAGCAGGAAGCCATTTAAATAAGCTTTCCTCAGTATTTCTGAAATATAATCCCTGGTTCCTTAATGGATCTCCAGTAATTTTATTTTGCTGTTGGACCATCTTCCCCCAGGAAATCTTTTTTCAGGAAAAAATTGTTAGAACATGTTACCACCATACTAGGAACAGCATATGTGATGGCATAGCTGTTAGCAATCTGTGAACAAGGAATTACTGTGTACATTTTCACATATTGTGTTTGCAGCGTATATATGAATGCATATATATATTTCTTATCTATCTTTGTATTCAAGACCAGCATAGGGGAACCAAGTTTGTTATCCCTCCAACCTCTGTGGTGGGCCCATGGGACTGGCAGGGCATTTGGCACTTGGGCTGTGTGCAATAGCGATGCTTACAACCCAGAGCAACTCCTATGCACATGAAGAGGACATGTGCACTGTGTACAACTGGAGCACAGGAAGGAAACCACAACTGCAGAGGCGAATCTGTTTTTTGAGATGACTCAGAAGTGATTTCTGATCCTCTAGCACATGTTATATTGGAAAACCCGGGACAAACCCAGGATGCAGCTCAAAAACTGAGTGAGTCATCATGAAGGGTAGCTTGCTCCATATCACCCTTTTCCAGCCTGACCCTCCATCTATTCCCATCCATAGGAATACGTGATAGAAATGATCACTTGTGGTTTATCTCATGCTTCTTTGATATACTGGGGAGGCACATGTCCTTTAATCCCTCAAAGTCCTTAGTAAAAAAAAGTGTTGCCTGGCCTATGCCAGGCAAAAGCTTGGCTACTGTTGGCCTGTGCAGTACTTCTATATCATAGAATCAGAGAATCATAGAATGGTTTGGGTTGGAAAGGACCTCAAAGATCATCTAGTTCTAACCCTCCTGCCATGGACAGGGACACCCTCCACTAGACCAGGTTGCCCAAACCCCCATCCAACCTGATCTTAAACACTTCCAGGGATGGGACATACACAACTTCTCTGGGCAACCTGTTCCAGTGCCTCACCACTCTAACAGTGAAGAATTTCTTTCTAACATCTAATCTAAATCTACCCCCCTTTAGTTTAAACCCATTACCCTTTGTCCTGTCACTACAGTCCTTGATAAACAGTTGCTTTCCATCTATCCTGTAGGCCCCTTCNCCCCGCCCAGCCTATAGCGGTGCAGACACATGCTGCGTACAAGCCAGGACTTGGCATCCATTAAACAAGCTGAACCAGCATAAAGCCTTCAATGTTAAAGCAACACCTGAAACACAATCTAACATTTTAAATGTCTCTGAATGTGACACCGGCATTCACCATTTCTAACCAGCAGTCTTCTAAGGACTGGGGTATATTTTTGAAAGTTATGCTTGGGTAAATGTTACAATGACTGCAGACATTGTATCAAGACCTGTTTTCTGTTCCTAATAATTTTATTATCTTAGAACAGATATACAGCAGATTGTTTAGAAATATACAGTTCTTTTTATTTGCAACAATTGGATCAGAGTCTGAAGGAATCAATAAAGAGAATAACTCAGCGTATTTTTTTTTCCTACATGAGCTTGAATGAGTACAGCTTGAAAAAGTTTCAACTCCTTTGGTACATTCTTTAGACTCACAACAAGTGAACAAAATTTTGTTTAGATTTAGCCTTCTCAATGTGATCTGTTCAACTATCTCTGCCTTGTGTGTTCTTCCTGTTAATAAACTACCCACTATTTTACTTTTTCTTCTAAATGACCACATAGTGCCAATTAGTAGAGAATTTAAATACAAAATGAAAACAAACTCTTACAGCAGCCAAATCGTGCTCCAACTGCTTTACTATTTTATTCATTATGGCCATAAAAACATACCTCAATTAGTGTCTGGTGAAGTTTTTAGTGGCTATTTTACTGTGCTATATAATTTTCGCTTCTATCTTAGCAAGGAACAGTAATTCATATTTTCAAAATTTTCTAACCAATACAGCTGTGCAGATACTAACCTGTCCCATGACTGGAATTTAACAGCATATTCTGCTTGGATTACATCACAACTCAAGTATTCATGTAGTTTTCAATCATATTTTCAGGTCTGGTATTCTCTAAAACCCTAAACCTTCCTCAAGCATATTTCAGTGCTCACCTTAATGTATCAAGATGATGCAGTTGTCTGATCCCCTATTTTTTCTGCCCTGCTGGGATTTACTAGCATGAATATGCTACAGCTTTTCACATATACCTGTTCAGATTGTCTCTGCAGATGAAGATCTCCCAAAACAGAAATACCCAATACTGCCACTTAGAAGCTAACTGCCTGGTTTTGGAGTCATCTGGTCTCACCTTGAAAGCGTACATGCTGGTGTGTCACAGTAAGTCCTTATGGAAAATTTCTTAGATTATTAGTTTATTTTATGCTGTTTCTTAGTTTATCAATGTAGTTTTACCACACAGAACTAGTGCATCAGCAGCAGTCTGTGCAATGGAGATCTGCACTTGCAGCAGCAAGCACCACGTTCTTCAGTTTTGCCACTTTCTGAACCATAACAGCTAATTTTGTTTTCAGGAAGTGAGAATGTCCACCATTTCACATACTTTCTTTCTGTTTTTCACAACAATACAATAAACCAGAGAGCTCTTCCACTGCTGTCAGATCCATAGTCTACTTATGGCCGACACACATACACAGCTTTCAAGTTAGACAGGCTGCTACACTGCCAGGCTGAGAACAGTTCTGCAGAAGAGCTGGGAAGGTCAGACGTTGTCTCATCATGAGCAATCCTAGAGTGAATGCAGGCAGAGGGAGAAGGAACACCAGGACACATCCACGAAATCTAGCAAGCAAAAGGCACAGATTGAATAAACTGCACCACCGACATGCATGTGGACTATACAGCTCCAGAAAGGATCATGAGAGATTATAAATTAGGGTGATTAAGGTCTCCAGTGTGTTTACTAGCAGGTGGTTATCACAGCTACATAGGCACTGGGATCCGAGCATGTACGAGGGCACATAAAAAGACTGACTTGCAGGGAAAACTCATCTCTAGGTTTGTCTCAAGGGTTACAAGTCTCAGCAATGTCTACAACTGGTTTTCATTACTTTGTAAAAGAGCGTTAGTCCTTTGAAACTAAGTCGCTCTGGGCATTAACAACTTATGACAAAAAGCAGAACTGAAATCATGTGGTATGCACAAAATTAAGTGAAATAGTTTTAAAGTTAACTCAGAAAAATTGCATAGTCATTCATCATGAACCCATTTTGGTTTATCTGTTGCGTATTTTCAGTATACTTACAGAATCATTTTGATTCAGGAAAAAAAAAAAAAAAAGACAGTAGATCCCTAAACCCATTTTTCTAATGCCTTTTACAATGACCATCGAAAGTTCTGGTCTGGATAAGCTAAGTATGTCATCATTAAATTAATTAAGAATTTTACAGAACTATATGCTATATTAAGCATCTTTTTGTTATACTTGTTCCACTGAAAGTGCAGACTTGCAGAGTTTTTTGATAGTGTTTATTATTGAAGAACATCATATAAAATCAACAAGCTGCACTGAAACTGCCTAAGTTGGCAGCTAAAACACTCTACAAGTCCTTTCTTTGGGAGGAAAAAAGGCAACATGGAAATCAGGTACAACCTCCAAACAAGGTCTTGCTTTCATGTCTGTAGATACAAAATTTCAAACATCATCCCAGGGACCAAGAGTCATTGACTGTTACTCACCAAATAACTTCACGCTAGTACAATGTGAGCAAGTAGATAGAAAGGAAAAGGTTAAAGATAAAAAGCGGGATAAAATATTTTCTCTATTCAAGGCTCTTACTACTTAATTTCCCTTCCTTCCTACTCCACCCCCAATCAAGTATATACCTTTACCCAACAATTTGTAGAGAGTAATAGGTAAGGTAGACCTGATTCCTCACTGAAATGTTCATGAAAAAAAAAAAAAAAAAAAAAAAAAAAGGAATGCACAGCATGAGACCCCAGAGAGAGAAGATTAGCAAACAGATGACACAACTCCAATCTTCATTTACTACTTGCTTCTAAATTTTTCAAATTATAGGGATGGATGCAGTGAAAATCAACCTCTTAAGTCCAATATTTTAAAATAGCAAATTTATGAATGAGATCCCTTTATATAAATATTTTGTGATATCTAAAGTATACATATAACCCATTCTAGCAGAGCGGTTAAAGAACAGGCTGCGTCAGCCTTTTAACATTTGGTACATAAGCATTACCTCATTCTAGTGTTTCTCTTAAAGACTTTGTTTTTTCCCCCCTAATATACAAAAAAGTGGGTGTTTGTGAAGAAAGTAGTCTGGATAAAGAATTTAGCAGTTTGCAGAGGAAACCCCAAAAACATAGCCCATGTTTTGGGGCTTTAACTTCCATGTGGTAGGTGGGTTAAATATCTCATCTTTTGTAGCTCTTTCTAATTTTATAAGCCTATTAAGATTTGAAAAGTTGTTTTCCTACTTCATGCAGGAAAGCAACGATTGTTGAAGAGTAGTCCCCTACCTCCAAGCAGGCCAATGCAGACTTTATACTAGTTCCAAAGCTAGAGTTTTCCAGTAAAAAAGTGTAGGAAGTGATCTAGTGTTGGCTATATAAATGCATTATTTATGATCTGAAAGAAGATTCTGATCTGTCTTGCCACCTAATCGATCTAATCCAAGCTGCTAGGGCATTGCACAATCTCAGCGTTGGAAACTGCTGCAGCTCTGTGGAAACTTTGCCTTGTTCTCACTGCTGCAGAACAAACGCCCCTCAACTTGGGATGATTTAACAGTGAGAAATAACATCTATTCTACCTCCTTTAAGTGCTGCTGCCCTACTTCTTTCTTCATATTAGTTTCAGGAAATGAAATTAACTCTTCAGTAGGGGCTTTGCAAGTCGTGCTTTGGTGAGTAGTCTCAGAAAGCTTAACAAAAGTGACAAGAAAGTCACTGAAACTAGGTTTTCTTCAGATGCGGTAGGCACACATAAGAGCACTTAGTATGCCTGGGCAGGGTTTCAAAAGCAAATTGGAAGCACGGACGATTTATAAATCAGGAGCAACAGGACATTCTCAGCAGCTGGGATGCCTTTAAGAGTTTATTTACATATGAAAGTATCCACACCATATTCTGGACCAATCGTGCTTTCTACCTGTGTAAATGAACATCATCTTTATCTTCTGTGGATTTTTGGGGCTGCTGAGATGCAAGTTTGCATCTGAAAAACAACAGTCTGTTCTGAACCAGTGTGGTCACAGACCTGCCCCGGTAGCAGGTGAGCGTGAGCAGCACCGTTATTTGGCTTTCAAGACCCTCCTTCAGTCACCGCAACTTCCACAAAAAATTTCCTCTTTTCATCCCCATCGTCTCACAATTTGCAAGTAACGCAGAGTGAAGGTGAATTGCTAATTAGGTTCCAAGGCTAATTTTCTCACATTTTAAAGGCTAAGGTTAGATTCTGCATTAGCAGGGGAGAAACAGAGGAGAAACAGTGCAGGAAATGGCACCACTTCCCGGCTCCCTCCCCATTCCCCTCTCTGCGTGCCCGCAGCTCCCTCCCCGGCACCGTGTCAGCCCCAGACTGGTGAAAGAGGGTGATGGGGAAAAGCGACCCTTGGAGACTGATCAACGAGGGGGGCTGGGGCGGGGTAACGGCCCGGGGAGGCAGTTAGAGCCGTTGAGGGGGTGGCAGGTGGGCAGTTGCGGGGCGTCCCCAGGCAAGCGGCTGGCCCAGGGCAGGGGCGAGGTGCGCGCGTGGGCATGGGGCTGGGGGTGCCCGTGTGCTCCCAGGTGGGTCCCCATCTCTGGGGTGAGCAGGCACCCCGACAGTTGTGCGACAGCGTGCTTGTCATGGAGGATGTGTGTCAAACTATTGGATGTGCGAGCACCCGAGCGTCCCAGTTATGGGAACCTGCACTGCGTGCTGACACTGAGCTGGTGTGTGTCTGTGCATTTGTTCACTTATGTGTGTGTGTGCGCGCAGAAGGGGGACATACGTGCACACCCAGGCGTGCTCATGGAGAAGGCCTGTGCAGATGAGTGCACTCCTGTATAACAGAGGCGCATGCTTGCACGCTTGCGTGCCTGCAGAAGGATGTGAGTCTTTGCACGAACTTGTGGAAGCCTGTGGGCGTGCATGTGTGTGCAAGCTGAAGTGTGGTGTGCCTCAATGAGTGTTTTCCATCCACAATTTTTTATATTTTATCCAGTTTCATAGAATTCAAGGGAACTACATGTCTGTATGTATGTACATATAAACAGGTGCACGTCAAAATCTCACGAGCACTTGGATATATTCGTGTGTATATGTGTATGAAGGCTTGTGCTAAAATATTGAATGTCTATCTGCAAAGAACGTGCATATTTGAATGTCAGTTTGACAGTGTATCTGAGTGTGCACCCAGGTCTATTTTTATATGCGAATAGTGTGAGGAAGCAGTTTTGTTTGTAATGTGCGTGGTAAGGGGCGTAGCGTGGGGATAGCAAAATGCCTTGTATCAGGGTTAGAAGCATATTGTCTGTATCGTAGATAACGGACAACATGTGCTTGTCTGTTCATGTTTTATCAGTGCAATACTGACTGTATTACTGAGAGAATGTGTTATGCAAAAATTTTATTAAAAAGTATAGATGTCACATGTATCTTCACATCTTGTACAGCTACTATGCCAGATTAATATATATATATATTTGTGTATTTGCATACATATCGTGTCTGTTCGGTGGTGATTTCATTTGCCATCTGAGAATGCATGTCAGCACATTTTTAATTGGGGAGTATGTGTGGACCAATTGGAAAGTATAGCCCATTATGATGTATGTGGTGTATGTTTTGTGGATCCAGTCTTGCAGTACATTGATTCTTATTGCTCAGTGATAGTAAGCAACAACAAAAGACAACTTCTTTAGCTGAAGATTTCCTACTAATATGGCATTTTTTCATCTATCAGTTTCCTACAGTTTCAATAGCATGATCTCCTCAGAGTTTTTAAAGGACTGAACTTAATGCCATGCTAACGACTCTGACTCACTACCTGGATTAAATGATTTGAAGAAAGCCTGTATTTGAAATTTTTTTCCTTAATAATACTTTTAGATGATATGTGAAACAAGCCTTAGGGCAAGAGTTCTCACATTGGCCACTATGTGATCTCAGTCTGAGATCTGAAGGGGGCAGCTCCAGTGGGAATGCCAGGATAGTTCAAACGCTGGACGTATTTGCTGGTTGACTTGTCAGATATCCATGCCAGTGGAGGTCACATTCATGGTGGCACTTTCATTTTCCCCAAGGCAAAGACTACCATCTTAACCAAGAACTTTAGAAACCTCCACTAAAGATGCTGATGCAGCGATAACATTTATTATTCAGTCAAGCTCCATTTGGAAGCTGAAGTCAAACTTCACCCACATACGTAACTTAGCTGAGATAGTTTTCCTGCCCAGTTCATAGTTAATTATCTATTTAAAAAAAAAAAAAATATAGGCATTTCTATGTAAGTCATTGCTTTTCATATATCACAGAAGATAGGAAGCCTGATTTGATGTCATTAGAGTTGAAGCTCTTTAATTATTTTTCTGAAATGGTCCACTGTTACAGCAGCTGTCATCCCATCCAAGGTCCCTGTGGCTGTTCTGAACAGAGTAATTATAAGCTTGAAAAGTTGTTGAGGCCAAAAAATTTTGAAGACCTTAGCAGTTTAAGAATTTTAAGCAGATTAAGAACAGATTTATTCTGTTACCTGCGTTATGTGGTTTTTGCAAGTAAGTTGTATATCGCTCCACAGAATTCTGATGTAGGTGTTAACTGCCATTGTTGTAGGGTCTTCAGTTGAGTTAATTTTTAAGGGAATCAGAAAGCAGTGCTGTGTTGAAAATCATATAAATCAGTTCTGCACGTCACATGTTCTTTTAAAAAACTGCTAAATGTGCTTTGTATTTTGATATGTTTCCTAAAATCACAGGGAAATGGCAGGCAAGAAGAAAGAAATGCAGCTCCAGGTATAAATGCTAATTACTTGAACAATTCTAGAGATTAATAGATTTTTTCCTGCCTTTTCAAGATGTAAAAATGTCATTTCATTTTATTTCAGGCCATAATAACCAATCAAAAACAGTGGGATGAAATGTTGCTGACAAAAGGTGTAGTAGGTACTGTTACTATTTTCTGTTTAATCACTCATGAAGACAGGTACAGTTTTTCATACTTATATATCATATTATCTTTAATAGGTACTTGTCATAAATCTAGAAGACTAGTGACATATTATCTTTTAAAGAAAGGTTCTATTAATATATTTATAAATATATATAGTGTTTATGAATATGCACTGTCTTCTATGATAAATTGTTGTCACAAATCATATTATCCATTATTTTATCCACTGTTATACATTGTTATTTAGAAAATACCTTTCCAATATGGTAATCTGTACAGTAGGGGGTTGGACACTTCTGAGGAAGTTTTTTCCTAAAATCTTGTACAGATTAAATTAATACTGTACAGTTGTACTTAGCAGTTAATTGATCAGCGTTCTTGAGAGTATGTGTTCTATGATGTGTATTATCCCCAGTTTTCAGTTAGCTCAATCCAAAAACAATGTCTCCTAGGTGTCCTAGGAATTGTATTTGGGTAGAAGGAACAAATCTCTAATGGGGTGATATCTACAGAGGAGTAGTAATGGGAAAGAAATTATCTGCATGCACTCAGGGAGGTAAAAATCTTGTAGAATAAAGATCTAGATAAGAATGAAAACCAACAGTGGGAAAAGAAAAAGAACAATTAAAAGGAAAAGGAATATGAAAGAAATGTAGCTGTTTGTATTCATCATCTAACATAGTATTGTGAAGGAGGTTGTTGATGTCAAAAGTAATTGAAATAAAAGAGGAAACCGTGATGTATCCACTGAATACATTGATGTATTCATCATGCATTCATTGACTAGAAGAGGACTGAAAGATGCATGTGAACACCATCCCAGTATTATTCCAACACAATAAATACGTCTCATTTTATAAGTTCCACAAATCAGCTGTTTGTAATTTCGAACTATTACATTTTAGTAATAGATGTGTATCAAGCTTGGTGTGGTCCTTGCAAAGCTGTGGTGAATTTATTCAGAAAAATGAAGAATGAGTTCAGTGAAGATGATGTGTTGCATTTTGCAGTGGTAAGGAACTGTATTTATATTTTATTTTAAATATATATCTTTCTATCTATCTGCATATAAAGAGCTTTCATTTTACTATCCTTATACCGAGTCCTCATAATTTTGGCCTGGTTGCCTCTTCATCTGCATACATCCTCATAAGACTTTGTTTAGAGGTAGATTAGAAATGGTAATAAATATGAACAGAATTATAATATAAAGGGAGTTGATTTCCCGTAACTTTTTTTTCCTTCATGAGGTTGCAGAAGCCTTCAAAAGCCAGACTATATGATTTTTAGTTTTAAGTCTCTACATTATGGATTATCATATTTAAAATTCTTACATCCCTGAAAAATGCTGTTACACCTTTTCCCCAAATATTCCCTTGTATATCATTTTTAAAAGAACAAAAAGGGAGAACTGAAAAATAAATTATCACAAAACTGTAACAATAAACATATTCCTCTACACTAGCAGTATAAAATAGGAGGTATATATCATATTTAAAGTAGATAATTTTGTTACACAGATTCAGTTCTTCCCAGATGTTTCAATTGCCTGATCAAAGCATTTTTGCAGAAAATACATGTATTGTTTATACACAAAAAAGTAGGCAGTTATGTTCAGAGATTATCTCAAGTGCTTTCATAGACTTGACCTCATGTCACCAAGAACTCAGTACAGTGAGTAATCTCTTCTGTCAAGACTGCGTGGACTACTTCCTCATTTATGTACATTATTATAACCTACATGGGAAAACAGCATTAGGATAAGGTATTTTTCTGTGATTAGCTGCTGTAAAATGAAGTGAGGCCAATCTCATGTTACCAAACCAGTTCTTCCTTCATCACCAGCAAGTGCCATGAGGACTGCTAGTTGTATTTAAGACTGTAGTTTGAGTTTGTAACAGCAAAATATATAAGACTGCAGTTTTCTTGCAGGCAAAAAGGTTTTTATGTATATATACAAGCATACATATACACATTTATGTAAGTAAATAATCTTTCTCATCTGACTTCAGGCAGAAGCTGACAGCATTCCGACTCTGCAACCATTTAGGAATAAATGTGAACCTGTCTTTCTTTTTTGTGTTGTAAGTACATCACATCAGATTCTTTTAATGTGCTGCCTACTTTTGCATTAGTTTTTCAGCAGATTAAGAAGAAAAGTGAAGCTGTATAAAACATATCTTTACATTTTACAGTATGTAGGATCATATCATCAGATGTTGTTTACTTGAGGCTGCTTCCCATACTTAAATTTGTGGTTCTCAAGCACATTTTTCTCATGGCTGCTACACATACAACCACAGATTTGTGGTAGCCACAGTTTTGTAGTTACTTAGTGAGAAACCAGTATAACTTTTCCAGGGTTGCCTCACATAAAGTGTCTACATGCATCTACAGCGAAATGATTATTTTATGCACATCTTCCCTCAGGGAAAAAAAAAGTTTACACTTCCTGCCACTTCAAGTTTTTTTAAAATAAACAACTAAAATTGTGATTTTTCACACCTGAGAAATTCTAATAATGAATCACATAGTTTTTATCTCTCCTTGATGGATACAGAAAGACTGTTCTTCTAGGACTCTACTGTAGAACACTGCTCGCTTATGAGGCAGTGGTGTTTTTTCGACTTGAGGGTGCTAGGATTTGAATTCCCCCAACTAAGGGCCAAGAATAACAATACCTTCAAGACACTTTCAGGTTTGAAGCTGAGTGCTGCCAAGTGAAGTTGGCAGTGTCTCTGATCACTGGTAGTTACCCTCACTGTGATGCTCCTGAGTGTGGTAGAGCACGCACTGAAAGGTGAACCAAGTGAAAAGATACAAAACTCCATGTTACAGAAATTAAGAGCTCGTAAATTCCATATTTGCATTGACTTCTGATTGTACAATTAATGGTGAGCCTAGAAATAAATATAGAAAATGAGGCAGAAAATGAAGGGAGGAAGTAAAAGTAAGAAAAGTTCATTCTGAACTAGTAGAGGTAGTAGTAGATTCACTTCAGTGGGCATAGGAAGTGGTCCTGTTACTGCAAAAAAATAGAAAGATAACAGCATGTTCCAAATCTCAAGTGAATGTGTAAACTAAACGATGAAAACTCACCGAGAGTGTTATTTTCTCTTTTAAAGAATGGCAAAATTATTGCAATAGTGAGAGGTGTAAATGGTCCTCTTCTAAGTAAGAAAATAACAGAGCTAGTGAAAGAAGAGAGGGAAATTGCAGCTGGACAGAAGGAACGCACCAAGGTACTGAGAAAACAGATACTTAAATATAAATTAGTATGTTTATTACACTTACATGGTTTCCAGCAATGCCTGTGACAGTGCTTTCTGTAATGTAAGTTTTAATATTTTGTATTTTTTTTCTTGACAGTGTAGTGACATATGTGAGGGTGTTTTTTAGAAATTTACATTAAATGGTACTTTATAAAAGTTTAGAAATTTACAGATTAGCCTATTAATGCAAGACATGGAGAGATGGACAAAATGTCACTAGCACATAAAGATTTTAGTCATCTTTTTTTCTTTCAGGACTGAGTATTTTTCATATATAGCTTAGTAAGAATGCATCATATGAAACAAATAAAGACATGGGATATGTCATGTCTCATTGCTGGTTTTGAGCGAAAATGGAGATCAAAGAACTCCACTTACAGTAAAAGGAAACTTTTAACAAACTGTAGCTCAGTTAAGGAAAGTCAGGCTAGCCCAAGCTCTTCCCTAGAAATGCTGGCTTTCCCGGGTAACAAATTTGTTATTACATTAAGATAAAAGCGTTGTAAAGATCTGACAGCAGTGTTTGGTGATGTACTTGTGCTGTATTTACAATTACCTTAGGTAGATGAACTTGTTTTCCTAGAAGAGAAATCATCAGAAGACACTGTTGAGGAGAATGTACCCGAAGGTAAAGATATGTGATTTATTTTAGAAATGTTAACAGAAAGAAAAAGAACAAATGTCTTTTTAGATATCTGATTAAGAATTGTGTATGTCCAGCACCAATAGACCTTCCTTTGAGTTAATAACATGAGAGGTTATGACTGAGGATATCAAACTGAGATGTTGGACTGTCATCATTAGTGTTTTCACCCCTCTTTGGAAGCCTTCAGAATTCAGGTCCCTGGCACATATCAGCAGTGCTCCATGCCAGGAATTCTCCTGTGTAAAACTAGAGCCTGAAAGTCACTTGTACACAGTCCCTATGTTAGCTGTGTACTTCCGTAGAGATTGTGCTTGTTAACCCCTGGATGTTCTCCAGAAACACCAAGATGGGGGCAACCTGTGAAGATTGGAAGAGTTAATCTCTGAAGGAATGGCATGCCTTGTATTTCAGATTATTTTTAATTAACCCTTTCATGAGACTAGATTTAAGTACTAAAGAATAGACTTACATAACAGCATAAATCCACATTAGTAGGATAAGGTTCCAAATAGATTGAAAAATACACACCATCCTGCTTGTGAGTCTCATGTCTATGATTTATTTCAGGCTTGTATTGAGCTGGGACCTACATCTTTTCTATTTTTATTGTTATCTGTGGCTATTGAAGCTTCTTACTGCTTCATAGGTGCACAGAATGTCATTTGGCAATGTTCAGATGGAATAAACTCCTCCACCCTCTCTCTTCTTCTTCTTCTTATCTTGGCTTATTTTTCCTGTGATAAGGCATTCTATCACTGTCATAGATTAAGTTGTGTCCGCTTCCTCTTCATGTCTTCTTTACTGTACGGTTCAAGTGACAAGTTCCTGACCTCAGCTTTAAACCCTCGAAGACCTAGTAGTACAGTTTTATAAATCATTTAGCAATTATACACAGACTTTGCACTACTGCACAGACTCTAAATGTGTGACAGAATCAGGGAACAGAGTTTTCAGCTTGGGTTCAGTTTCAGGTTAGGGGATCCCTCAGAAGCCATAATGTGCTAGTGCTTTGTGGTAATATTTTCCTCACCGCATGCAGGTGCCTATGAATTCTAGTCTTGAAAACAAGTAGTCTGGTGCTTCCACTAAAGCTATCAAATTCTTCTACAGTGTTTGGGATCTGATTGAATTACATGCTAACGCTTAACTGTAAACCTCAGATTCTGCAAAGAAAAATGTAGTTTATATTCTCTTCTGACTGCTTTCTGTCATTTTGCAAGGATCTGTATGCTATGGATGTTGTAACTGTTGTACAGCCAGGAATACCTCTTGGTTTAAACATTAGGTTGTGTTAGCAAGCAAGTCTTACTTCAACAGTTGTTTATTGCAAATAACTTCGGCATCCACAATGCTAAGGAAACAAACTTCTACTATGACAAGAAATGTATATTTTACTGGGTGTCTCCAATATTCATACAGATTTTCACCTGGTGAATTTTCCTTAGTAATATTCATTCCTTTCACATTTCTGGTCTTGTACATACAGAGCTCCCTAGGCAAAGCACCCTTCTTAAGTAGTAGCTTTTCCACCACATCTGGCTGCACGTGAACCATTTCTCCACCATATGACCCAAAACACTAGTGGTTCATCAGGAATGTAGATTCCGGGGATAGCCAAGGACAGTCCCACACTCCGGGACATGCTTTAAGTGTTGGAGTCACTTATTTTTCAGAACTACTGTTTGGCCATCTCAATATTAAAATGGAGAATTATTTAGAGAAACTCACTTGTAAGTAATGGAAAATGCAGTTGTGTATTTATTTTGATAAATGTATTCATTGACATGTGTGTTTTTTTCCTTTCCCAGAAGAAGTAGTCAGATATTCTGTTGGAATTATAAAACCTGATGATGTCTTAGAGGGACGTGTAGAGGAAATTAAGCAAAAGGTAGACAACATTTGAAAATTCATTCATCCTATTTAGCATAGGCATAGGAACAAGATGTAAAATTAAGTAAATCATCATTTATGGCCAGGCTTTAGACCAAGACCTGTTAATGCCTCTCTGATAAGGACAATAAAAAAAAGATAATTTTGACCTGAAATAATATGGTATTCAGACTGACACTATTGCATTAATATTTTATGTCACTAGGCGAGGTATGACATGGATTCATACTGTGTTGATCAGTGACATGTGAAATCTACAAACAGAAAAGTGTTTTTTTTCCTCATATTGCAATAGAAACGAGAACTAGAAATTGTGGTGGTGAAGTTAATTCTTCGCACAGCATCTTTAAGGACTGTAGACACACATAAATCAACTAATCAGTTCCTTATGGAAGAGAGTGTGGGTGCAGACACATATGACAATACATGTGTGTTGATGGGGAGGCTAATTCATGTGCATTAGTAATTGTACACTAATATTTGTCAGTAGTGCAGTATTTGTTCCTGCAGTGAAGAATGTGATTTCAGCAAGTATGCAAGAGTGCATCCAAGGATTCCATGTTTGTTTAAGCCACCACACAGTGAAAGAAAAATTCTTTTGCCTTCTAGAATATGATACTATAAAACTGCTCATTTCAATTTCAGGAATTTCTCACTGTTTCTCTTACAAAAAAAAATGCCTCCTAACACTACATATCAAGATAAAATTATGCTTATTTTAAGAAGTGTTACGACAGGGGCAGTGACCTTTGCAGGAAGGAAAATCAGAGTGTTGTGCAGGTTGTTTCTGCAACTTCTCTACCTTGGCCAGAAAGGAAGGAAGCTCAGTAAAGGCAAAAAAAGCAGGCAGTACTTGAAAGCGATTTAGCTGGAGCTGAGCAGCTGCTAGTTGACTCTGCCTTTGCACTGCCTTATGATGTGTGTGCCCATACTCCTTCCACACTCAGCCTTGCCAAGGCAGTCTGGAAACACTCAGAAGCATCACGGGGATTTTAAAGTGCAGAGTGCTGGTATGCAGATTAATAGTGGCATATGATCAGTATTGGGGCTGGATAGTGCCTTTGTTGTTTAAAAATCAGTGCATGGTGTAAGCCTCATACCAGTGGACTATGAATTTTGATATAGGTTATGTAAGTGTGCATCTCTTACACATACTTGAATTTAGGGCAGCAATGCAATTTAAAATAGATAATCATAAAACAGATTTTATTTTCATTTCTTTGCTGTTTGTAAAACCAAGCAGTTTAGCCAAATACAACAATAGTTGACAAGTACACATTTATATGATTACTATGATTGTAATATAGTTTATAATAACATTTTTTGAAATGGTTACATGTTAATCACTCACAATGGTTAAAATGAGTTTATTCAATGTTAAATAAAAGGGATTATTAACTACTAAATGAATACATACATTGAACTGCACTACATTTTTCACAAACATTAACTTAGTGGGCATTGTAATCCTGAATTCAGTGAAGTGCTTTGAAAAGCTGAAACTTTAGTTTAGGTAAACATAGCAATTATATTTGGAATATTTCAGAGAATTTTAAACTTAAGATAGCTTCCAAAATCAATCAGTCTTTAGATTTACAATAGCATATGATTTTGTATCTGTCCATTTTCAAATGCCACTGAATAATTGCAGATTAGAGATGCAGGATTTGGCATTGAAGCAGCAGAGGAGAAAATGCTAACTGAAGAGCAAATCAGAGTATTCTATGCCCGGAAAAAAGAACAGGTAAAAACAAACTGAAAACCTAAGTAAAGGGAACAGGTAAAACATACAATTGCAGCACTAAGTCTTTACAAATCTCTGTCTTGTAAATTTTTAGTATGTTGAAAACGTGCTTTAATGTAGATTTAGTACATAGAAAAAAGGAGATATTATCTCTCTTTTTTTCTTACCAACTTGTACAAATATGGCTTGGTAGCACTCTAACATTCCAACTAAATTAAATTGAATTCCAGTTAAATACCAAAAGATTTTGTAGTTCTTTCTGTTATCAGAATGTGTATGACCCTTAGTCATGGCCATAAACATAGGCTGAGTTAGGTGCTGAAATGTATCACAAAACCAAAATCCAGAGTTATCTATATAACGGTACATATCTATTTGACACATACTCTTCCTGCCAGAAAATAAGCGATAGTATAAACTTTTTTCTTCTTCACAGCTTTTATCACAGGGTAGTACTGAGAATGAGCATGCACACACGCAGAAAGAGAAAGCACCTCCATTGAAGTTTGTTTTTCTGGCCCTATACTATATTAGGGGACAATAAATAGCTAAGGACAGACAGAAAGTTCAAGAAAACAATGAAATTATCCTCATCACCATTAAATGGCAGTGGTCTAGCAAACCAGCATCTGGATATTGTCAAGTGCTAAAGTTAACTCTACAGAAGGATCTGAATCACAAAAAATTAATCTGCTTGGCAAATATTTATACCTTCTCCTATTTAAGATCTGCATAAGATAAACAGAGGCTGAAATTATGTGCAGACAACTAGTTTGTTTGGTATTATTAGAGAGGCCAATGGAAGGGACCAAAGAAAGAGTTGGCATAATCAAAAGAAGAAGTTGGGAAAGTGTTCCTGTGGCATTCCAAATGAACAAGAGTGAGACAGGATGGTTCGTACAAAGCCAGAGAGAAAAAAGAAACCTGATAGCAATCACCAGGTGGCTGCGCTACGGTTTGGAAAGGAGGTAACAGGGAGAGCTTGTAAGGAATCACGAAGAGCTTGGTTTTGGCAAAGCTGGGATTCTAGTTTAGACAGAGGCAGTTTTGAAATAGAGGTAAAAATAAGTTATCTTCATGGGAACAGCAGCCATTTGAGATTAGTTAGGTGTAGAGGGAGACGTGGGAGGAGCAAAGATGGGGAAAAAGCATGCAGTGTTTGATATATGGCAGCACTACTACACCGCAGCAGGTCCTAACCAACCTTACGACAGGGAGAATAACAAAGCTCCTATGAAATATCAGATGCAGTCCAGAGGCCCCTATGCATATTGAGAAGCCAATTATTTGTCATTCTTTACATGTAATTCTAGGCTGAAAAGTAATTATGTTAAAGTGACAATATAGAATATAGATTCCTTTGTGCTCAGTGGGCAAAATTATTCTTGATTTAATACTGGGCAAGCTTGCTGAAGGTCCAGAGGCTTCCTATTATAACAGAATGGAGACTCAGATACAACTGGAAGCAGAAATTATTTCTTTTTAATGACAAAACTGTGTGAGCCAGGAGAGCCAAATCAAATAGCTACTTCTATTTCTTTTAACGTGAGCAAGTGTACTTTTGAAGCCGCAACAGTATAGATACTCCCTTTATGCATTTTACTAAGTATTTTTGTACTTGTACATTTTGTCTCTTTTGAGTTTGTTCATCTTGTGAAATGGGTTAAGTTTATGCATAGATATGAAGATAATTGAAAGAGAGAACTGATGAACTGAAGGCACATGTGAATATTTCATCCTCGTATTATTAAAGGAAAAATGTATCATACACAATCAGATGAGGGTGAATGGTAAATAAAAGATTTAGTCAGAAGAAAGAGACAATATTTTAGAAAATTCACTATATTGAAGAAAAAGGTGACACAAGTAAAAAAACTCACAACAGCTTCAAAAGTTATTTTCTGATGAAAACGTACATTTACAGAATTGAAGGTTGAAATTGAAGGAGTGGAAAGAACAGCAAAGACAATGAAGGAAAAGCCTACAAATGTCTTGCAAATATCACAGTGTTCTGTATTTGCAATCAGCTACATGATTCTTAGTTTCAAAAATTATGCTTGGAACTGCATTGCAGTTTGTTATGTCACACTTTATGTGCTACTGCAAGCACAGCATTTGATCTCATCGAGTTTCTAGATCATTTTCTTCACTCTTGTCATTTGCATTTTAACCTGGAAGAACATGTGGTACTTGCTTAATGTAATTTAATTATTTCATTTACCTCAGTTAATTGTTTTAGGCATTTTATAGCATTGTTGTCTCAAAAGATTGATCAAAAAAACTTCCCAAAAAATTTGACAGGGGTTTGAGTAATGTATGTGAATACCATTTTAGAACAGGAATTAAGAGTTAATTTGGAAAGGACGGTCATCTCATTTCTGATGATAAGCTCAGAGTTCCTGCAATTCATAGGACAAAACCTATGTTTTTTAGCCTGATTTTGAAGATTTTGTTCAATTCATGATGAGTGGACCATGCCATGTTTTGGTAATCACTAAAAAAGAAGCAACTGATGCGATTCCTCACTGGAAAGAACTACGTAAATTGAGTGAGAGCGTACCTGATGAGCCTGAAGCTGAGAAGCCAGACAGGTAAGTAAGAGTAAGAAAGTGTATATGTGATTTAGTTACAGTATTCGGAGCACACCGTAAACCAAGGAACATTCTTGCAGACGCTCACATGCTCGTGCACACAGGGTCCAGGGAATAGGCAGAATTCTTCACCTGCTCTTTCATAAGGCCATCACTAGAGATGCAATCGCAGTTCCTGTGGGAACACGGAAAGCCCTTGCTCCCTAGATAATGACAACAAGCAACGGGCACTGATCTCTTGCCATTTCTCCACTAGCCTTGAAGGGGTTGTCAGACCGATTGGGACAGCACTATACTTCAAAGCTGATGTACTCCATGCAATTCCACTTCATATTCCTTCACCCAGAGGGAGTGACTGCCAGCATTGCCCGTTGAAGGTTGCACTCTTGCCCATGTTTACACCTGTGTGTCCTGGGAAGCTGTAGATGTGGCCCAAGGGAGATGAGGGGACCCCCGAAGCATGCTATGCTCCCTGGTATCACTCTGTAAAAGCCAGCAAACAAGTGGGAGGGTTTGGGATTTTGTTCCCCCTGCCCTCCAAGATGCATAAAAACATTGTAAGTACTAGCTATTCACAATCATGTTATCCTGAAATGTCTGTTTTTCTCCTATTCCAAATATTTATAGAGAATTTTAAAGAGGATGATATTGTATACACAGCATCAGACAACAAAGAGAGTGTTCACAAAAATTCAAATACTGGATCAAGTTTTATATTTAGACATGAGATTTACTTAAAGCAACATGAATTTAAATACTTCATTCCTAAAAAGAACTTGTCATAATAATTGATACTTGTTTTTGTTATGTTTTTGTTTTGATACTTTTGTTGATGAGTGCTGTATCCCTTTCTGCATTAATTTAGGACAACTGGGGAATATTGCATTTTCTGTAAGTGGCCAAGAGTGACTGTATTTACATAGCTAAATAAACCTTAGAAATACAGGCAAATAACAATGAGAAGTATCTCTGTTAAAGACAATTCTGCAGTGCTATTGTTTTTATGATCATGCTGTACATGAATTAAGAACAATCTTTTTATTGATCATTCATTATACACTGTACACTTGTCAGTGGTAATTCTGTCTAGTGAAACAGAGAGACTATTTTGAATCAGCTAGAGGGGAATTAGAAAAGCTGCATGGCTGAGATTTCTCTTTCATAGCATGACAAGGCACTATTTGAGATTAATAGTTCTCTTCTCAGCAATATTACTTCAGTCATGAATCTCAGTTTAAGAAAAACTTAGTTTGGCATTCTATTCTTATGTTTCACTAAACTTTAAGAAAGTAAATTTTCAAGAAGTCAACTGTTAACACAATGCATGCAGTGACTTAAATACTGTATTACTTTCTGTCTCATTAGGTTGGAAGGAATTGTGGAAACTGAGAGTATATTAAAAATATGTGATGTGCAAGACAGTGTAGAAGATGCCAGCAGGCAACTTGCCTTCTTCTTCCCAAATTTCAATAAAAAGGACACAGACCAAGAAGTCGAAAAGACTTTGGCCTTAATTAGACCTTCTCTCTTAAAGGAAAGACGCCGTAAGTGTTAATAACTACATTTTCCATCTAAGGTATACAAAAAGTCTCAGATTTTGAACTTTAAAAATTCTAACTCTACTAATGAAAGATTCTTATGTTCTATTGTCTCCCCAGCATTAAGCTGACAGTAGTCTTTGCCAGGAAAAAAGCTACATGGTTAATGTTTTTGATCTATTGAGAATGTATGTGTCAAGGCTATTTTGTTCCTTTGCCTGATTTTTCAAGAATGTCTTGAGATTGTATATTTGGATGGAATGTTTCTAGAAGACCTCTCAGAGAAGCTAGCAATTTCAAAGTATAGTGTAGGTGATCATACTTCCTGCCATAATAAAGCAGCTGATAGTATCCTTGAATGGCAGGTCAAAGGTAGGTCAATGGCAAGGTGAAAAAGATCTGACTCAGGACGTTCGATACTGCGTAAGTCAGCGTTGCACAAAGGCAGGTCTATATAGACAAAGCTTTTACATATTAAATCAGAATCCAATGAGTTTACTTTCTTCTCAGGCATATATTTTCTTTTTTTTTTTTTTTTTTTTTCTAGATTCTAGGTAGCACCTTTATTTCTCACTTGAGAATCTCTGTAGCGGAAATAACCTATACACAGGGATCTGAAATACTATGATTTTGACCTCTCCTTTTGTATTTATTTTCTTGATTGTTATCTAGTATGTTGCTTAGAGCAGCAGTTTTACAGTCCATGTATAGGCATTTATATAGTCATTTTGACTTGTACCAAACACTGCTTACTTATGTATGTGGTCTTCTAAGTCTTAGTCAAATGAATATTCATCTATTCAAAATCCTTAGACCTTCTTTTGATGGTAGTAACAGATATCATATTTCTCAGTCAGTAATTCCTACTGAGGTTTCTGAAGTGAGAGAAAGCCTTAAAAAGGTGAGCATCAGCTTTCTGAGTGTCTAGGCAACTACTGAAACCCTCTAGCAGTTGCTTTAAATTAGTTTTCTGTTCTTCAGTTAAGAAATCAATTCACCTGTAAAAATTTAACATTATGATTGGAAAGTTCATGTCATTTCTTTGCAAGTGTGCAAATTAATGAATGGATGGCAATTTAACATTATTTCTATATTTTAAACAGAGTCTATCATGCAAAGAATAAAGGATGATGGCTTCAAAATAGCAATGCAGAAAGAAATAATCCTAACTGAAGAACAAACACGTGAATTTTACAAAGAGCATGTAAATCAAGACTACTTTCCAGTCCTCCTAGAGCAAATGACCAGGTACATTGAATGAAAAATGAGAATGTGGATCTATAAACAACACAAATTTTCACAACAAATAATTATCCTGAATAATACACGGCTACAAGATACCCATGTATCTGAGAGTTTAGTAAAACTAAAAAACAGAACCAGACAACTGCAGATAATGAGATAATTCCCAAGTATAGTACATAAATAAATCAGGTTTTAAAAAATTACTAACCACTCTATATCTCTGTATGTAGGATGTTGAAGTCAGTGACCAATTCCATTGATCTGGGGGAAAACAGTTGAGCTCTGCTATGGAAGGCTGCAGTTAGGTTATCTGAAGGAGAGTTCTGAAATCTTCATCCAGGCTGTGTGCTGGATTTCTTGGGAAGGAAAAATAAATCATGTTTGGATATTGCATTCATATTAAGTTGGGACATGGCTAGAACAAATACAAAAACTTAGGAGCTGATCAGCATTTTAATGTCTAATAATAAAGACATAGCCCAATTCTACAACATTCTTACTGTTGTGTTAACATTCAGTAATTTTGAAATTTAAATTTGTGTTTAAGCCCCAGAAGGTTTTATCAGATTGTAGGTGTTTAAATGGAGATGTTTTTTTAAATCCTCCAATATTAGGGCTCATTTTCCTGGCCTGGACTATATATAACCAAATGCCTTTTACAAATTACAGAGAATGTAGTATTTTATGTTTTTAATGCCAGTTTTCCCATTCTACAGTGGTCCAACTCTTGTACTTGCTCTAACACGAGAAAATGCTATAACACACTGGAGAGATTTATTAGGCCCAAAGACTGTTGAAGAGGCTAAGAAGGAAAATCCGAACAGGTGATACTTACAAGAGTAAACTATCATTCACAGCTTCCAATTCACTTTTGTATTCCTCATCTCAATGAATACCACATTCCAACTGGTGTAACTATAGTGCCATCATCTGGAAACTGATATATATTACTGCAGTTTGTTAAGCTTTTCTTGGAAGAAGTGTTGCATTACACGTTGTGACTATAGCAGTTTTTGAGAAATAAGGGGTACTAAACATAATGAAAATCTGGATTTGAAAAAAGGTACTGAAGTGAAAGAAGACCTCTTGAGTCAGAGAAAAATACTTGACTGCTAGAAGCACATACCATAGCAAGAATCCATCTGTAATGATCTTTTCATAATCCTGCTCTGATGGTCATATGAACAGGTTACTTGGCTATTAAGTTGAATCTTTGTGACCTTGGATGGCAATTTTTGTGGTCTACAGAAGTATTGCTATTAATTTTCTGTCTGCAAAGAACGCTGGGAATATCTCATTCTTATTGGGTTTTTTCTGCTTGAAATAGCACTGTTATTTTTAAGAACAGATGCCTATTTCTTAGCTTAATGAAAACTTTCCATCAGTAGCACATTCTATTTGTGACTAAGTTTCTTCTATGTATTGTGTAAATGAACATCTTAGTTTTACCTGCTTATTTTATTGTCCTAAGAAACTGCTGTGGTATCATCTTACCTGTTGTGTTTCATTAAGGAAGAGCTGTTATAATCTTAGAAATATAACCAGGTAACAATTAGGAAGGGAGGCATTCATATTTCACATGGTTAATTAAAAAGTTAATTGTTATTTCTGTAGACAATGAAGGCTTCTTACTCCTACAGAGAGATCATCAATCACTTAAGTCACCAGATCAATATTAATTTATATTCACTGGGTTAAGGCTAGTTGTACTTGCAGCTCAAAATGGCTATTCCTTTAAGTAACTTACTCTTTTAATGGCTTTTAGTTTACGTGCAAAGTATGCAGTCAACAACATACCTATTGGTCAGCTGCACGGTAGTTCTACACCTGATGATGCTAAGAAGGAATTAGAGTTCTTCTTCCCTCAAGAGCACACACTGGCATTAATCAAACCTGCTGCTGCTAAGAAGCATAAAGGTAAGTGATCTAGAAAGTATAGGTTATGTCTACAGATGTAATTTCTACAAAATATTAGCAATGCACACTGGAGCAAATCATGTCAGATGCATCCTTTTATTCTCCGAAATGATTTTTCCATGCAGAGAAATGATTTCACAGGGCTTGCATAATTCATATTGAGGTCTAAAATGTCATATTTCTTTTGCTTAAGCTGCCTATAGCACTTTCTTCACAAGAATGGTGCTGAATTGAAGTGAGAGAGTTCATAGCTAAGTTAAACTGTTTAAAAGCCAGGCACTTGTGCAAACTGCCAACCGGCATCCTTCTAAGCCAAAGGAGAGGGAGGCTTTCCAAATTCATGGTTTTTATTTCATACAGCTATCCCTACTGACTCAAAAGGAAGGGGTCATTGCTCAATTAGATGCGTTCCCATCCTTGGTTTAACTCTTAAACAAAGGAAATGAGGAAGAAAGATCAAAGTCAAAAGTACACTATGTACGATTTAGACTCCTACCTTAAAGATTTTTGCTGCCACTTTTTTTTTTTTTAAACCCTTTAACCAGAGCCTCTTCTTAGCACTCTTCTTTTCTGTCCTAACAAATTTCAGTAGTCTTTCTGATGTTAATTCATCATTAGGTTTTATGAGTCTTTCTTCCCCTCTTGTAACAATCCAGATTGATTTTAGCAGGCCAGCTGGTGTGTGATGTAGCATTACAACTACAGTCCACGTTCTGTACAACATGAGAAACGGCAGTGAATGCTACTGGTATAGTTTATAAAAGTCTGGGTTTGTTACCTGTAGAGAGATGGATTAGTGCAATGACAATAGCTTCTGTATATTTTAGAGGCCTCTTAAAGTGTTTGTCATATTGATCTAAACTATTTCAATCAAGAATGAGTTTGCCTGTTATTCTCTCCTAGATGACATTATGCAAAAAGTTAAAGAAGCTGGATTTACCATCTCAAAGATTAAAGAAGAAGCTTTAACTCATGAAATGGCTACACAGTTCTATGAGGATCACAAAGGAAAACCTTTTTTTGAACAGTTAGTGTCTTGTATGACTGAGTAAGTGTCTCATTATGCAATACTGAGGTATATAAGTATACATCAAACTTTGAATTTACAGTGCCAACAAAACATGCTACACTCAAAGTGGGCTAAGGATTTTACATTATATGTTTATGTACTCTGTCTGCCAAGTTTAGTGGCTTCTAGCATGGACTGTTCTTCCTTTAAAAGGAAGATTTAAAATTCTTTCCAGACTTATGAATAGTGATGATTATTTTTTAAGTTTTCTCAAAAAAAGAACTCATTTCAGATGGAATCCTTATTCTTTCCATGTAGGACAAATATCTTCCTCATAATATTGTTAGTATAGCTGTTGATAAAACAGTATGTGTTGTCTTGCTTCAGAAATTATCAGGAGAGAATCTTTTTAGGACAAAAAGTCCAAAATCAAATAGCTGATCATCATAATCTTTTTGGCTTTAAAATATGAGATGTTGTCTTAAACAAAACACTCAAGAGAAATATTTTAAAATTTAAACAGTTTAACAAAATTCAGATAGCTTAATGCTTACATAACCATTCACGGTACCCGAAGGCAAAGCTAAGTCTGCATCTCAGAATAGCATAAGAGATTCCTTATATTTGATTTTACAGGGGCCCATCGGTGATAATGGTCTTAACAAAGGAAAATGCTGTGGAAGAGTGGAGGCAACTAATGGGTCCAACTGATCCAGAAGTGGCAAAAGAGACCTCTCCTGAATCAATTCGAGCTCAGTTTGCACAAGATATTTTGTCTAATGCTGTTCATGGATCATCTGATAGAGAACATGCACTGAAAAGCATTGAGTGTGTATTTGGAGAGATTGATATAGATTGAACAATTAAGATGCAATCTCTGAAAATTTATATTCATGTCATTAGATGCATTTGCCTACCCAATTACCTATATTTAAGACTATATACACACGTTTTCCTTCATAGTCCATCCATTTTTTATCAGCCAGTTTTTTGTTACCAGCTTTGCTGTATTGCAAACCATATCAATGTAACAAGTAATACCTGCTAGAAGTTTGATGTTAGTAATGATTTCTTCATGTACGCTTATTAGATAGTTTTTCTTTTATGACTTTAACAGATTTATGCCTTTGCAATAGTTCCAGGAGTCTAATGTATTTTGTATATCACTACCTTAAAAAAACAGGGCCAAGGAAGGTCATTAAAATACTATTAATGACACAGCCCCTGTCATGTGGATCGAGTCTTCCAGTTCAGGTAGCCTACAAAAGAGAAATGCTGAAAGGTAGTGGAGGCACTGCTACAACAATGGCAGGGAGCAGCAGCAAGTGTGGGAATGCTCCTCAAGGGAGAAGGAGCCCGGAGCCAAGCATGACCACAGCGCAGGCTATGCCCTTACTGGTGGGGCGCAGCCCCACAGCATCCAAGCAGAACTGGGTAGCTACATTCGTCAACAATCCCAGACAAAGCAAGTAATGAACCAGGTCCAGGACTCATTGAAGGGTCCAGTCAGGAACAACAGGCAACAGAGCCAGAGACAAGTACTCCTGCAACATAGCTCTGGCAAGGATTAAGCCCAAGGGTGAGCTTAAGTGGGGCTCCTGGGCCCATTGGCCAACATTATGGGTGTGCATCCCAGGTGAGACTGCTCAGGGCTGTTAAGGCCTACTGATTCCCTGAGGGCCCTGAAAAAGATCTGCATTGTTTATTTATCCTTTCCCTAAACATTTTCTAGCAATTACTGTCACAGGCAGGATAATAAACTAGAAGGTCCTGTCCAGTCCATTTACTCAATTCAAGTATATCAGATGAAGTAAAATACAAAGTCAGCTCTTGCATAACAGCTGTTCTTGACATATGCCTCCTTGCCAAACTAGTGAATTTGTATCCTGCCTCAGTCTAACTTGGCTGGCCTTTGTGAAGAACACAAATATTCTTCTGTAGCTGATATATTTTCACTTTTGCTGTCCGAGTCCATTGAATGTTGAGATACTAAAGAATGACATTCAATTAAAGCAATTTACTTATGGCATTGATTGTAAGCATGAAGTCCAGAAAGAATGAAGTCTTTCTCACACTTTCTTCACTGTTCCTATTGTATGTAATACAACTAGCTGTTTTAAAGAGCTTCCTGACAAATATTTCTGTTGTGATGGGGCATTTGTTATTATAGACATTCTTCCAGCAGAAGCTGGACTGAGTGTTATCCTGGTGGCCCATTTTCACCTACAGCTGCTTTACTGCCATAAACTTGACTTGAGGCTAGCTAGCCTGTAGGAAGTTGTGCTTAGTGCAGAATTTATATGTCACCTTGGTGAAGTGAGTTCTGAGAAGCATACTTCAGAATTACTGTATGTTCTTTGGCTTGTTTCTTACTTCAAAAACCCATTAAAACTGTTCTTCCTGGCATTATTTTAGCACTCTGGGTCTTTTGGGTGCTGGCACGTTGTACTTTAAACCAAGAAGTAGTCTCAGAAGAGGCCTGAGTAGGGCAATTTCAGATACACCAGTTCAGCTCATTTCCCAAGATCTTCGCTAGATTTAATGGCTTCTCTAACAATGGGGCAAATACAACGTTGAAAGTTTAGATGAAATTATTTCTTGACAGGAGTAAAAATGCTGAAAACATCGAAATGTGTTTATGTCTTATTAACAGTTCATGAAACTTGTCATAGAAGTTCACAATCAAATAGCTTGATAGGTATAATGCACAGGTTTTGAATGCTGTGGGTCATTTACTGCACTGGTCTTAGAAATTTCAATTAGCTGTAGGGGTACACTAGCTCTGCCTGTTTAAATGTGATATAATTTTATATATGGAGTTATCACTTGTTAACCATCATTCTTCATCCTCCATTACATCACTCTTAAGCAACATGGCATTTTTTTTCTGTTTGGTTTAACTATTAGATGTTGAAGGATTCCATTTATTTGGGTTCATATATGTTTCGATTATGATCCCTGTTTTGTGCTTGGTTAAAATGATCCAATAGATTACATATTGAAATATTAGGCATAGATCTATGACAGCTTTTCTTCACATTGCGTAAGTATTCAAACCCAAACTGAAATGTGGGAACATTTAAATTATTAATGCTTATTGGTTTCTCATAAATATCTTCTTGATCTTAATGCCTTTTAGCAGTTTTGGAAAGGAGGGATTTAAGAGGTATATTTCAAAACAATGAAAATAACTGTTTCAGTCAGCTGATGAAGAGATTCAGATTCATGAAGGTTTTACATCTGTAAGATACAGACTTTTGTAGAATTATCAAAATATAATGCATTAAAAAGCATTGAAATATTGTCAATATTTTAAGAGATTACTTTGTCTCTTTAAAAGTTTAATTCAACACTTAGGTATTGTATACATAATTTAGACTGCCATCCACTCTTCAAATTTTATATTACTGTGACATAGACACGGATGTAATTTTTAAGAGTTTGAGCACTTGTGATGGTATCGGCCAACATTTGCATTTATAGAGTCAAGAGGAATGTTTTCCAACATAATTTCCATTGAGTCTCACAGATTAAAATCTTCTTGCAATTAAATTTACGCAGCTCCTTTGCCTACAAATCTTACAGAAAGTCTGTCTCTGCCCTTTTATCTCATATCTAAATGCCAGACCAAAAGACAATGTGACCTTCATGACCGTTTATTTAGAAAATATCTTGTGGTTCTGTGTAGAATTAGGTGGTGTAGAGATGTGATGAAAATTCTTCCAACACTAACAAAAGATAACATAATTATTCTTCTGATTTTTGTCCCCGCAGGAGAGAAATGGAACCACAGGGCATGTTTATTTGTACAAGAGACCACATATTTCCTTGTTTAGGAACTTTAATGAAATCATAATCTGACACTAAGACTATATTAAAGATCTGTTTCAGTTTAGAATGATAAACAAGCTGGTTCTAAATCTCAAAATACTGTTTAAGAAGTATTAGAATGTCTGATTGTAGTGAGTATTTGTACTGAATTACTGCATAATAAAATAAGAGAAGTGGGGGAAAAGCTTTTATCCCTGCCAAGAAGATGGAGTCAATCAGCTTGTGGTTGTGTGCTGCGGCACTGTTTTTCCTTTGCTCTGAATGCTGAATGAGATTCACTGGCAAGTTAGACCTTGCAAGCATCTATTGATTTTATCCACATTTTTTGGTGAGCAAATGATTAGTTTTCCGATTACCTTGATCAGAAAATAAATACTGATGTGCTCCAAGTATCTTCAAACTGAAGTTTTCATCATACTCTAACCCAAAGGAATCAAAATACTTAATGTGTTGGGCTGCTTAAGGCACGTCTTGATCACTCTGACGCATCCATTAACTTTCTATCTGTAACATAGACCGTACGACACATTTAAGGTACTTTGGGCTTTGGATCTTAGTATTCTCATCTAGAGAAAAGGAATGTGTCCTCCCTTCCAGATGCTCTCCTTTGTGCTTATTGCCATACCGGTTTATCCACAAGCCTTTTGGCAGCAACAGGAACCAGTCTGATATGAGTAGATTACCTGGAACCCCCTGAATTTACTACATCTCTAACAAGCAAGTTCAAAATCCTGTTTGAGTTTCCAACAAAGCTGGTGTTTAATTTCAGAGATGTTGCAGGAAATGGAGTGTCAGCAGTTGAAATTAGATGTAGAGCCCTGACTAGGTCTAATTAGAAGGAATGTACCTCTATAGAAATTCCTTATTTGTAGGCCCTTGCAAGTTGTTTTTTTTACTATAAATGGAAACATAATTTTCAGTGTTTGTCGACCCGTATTGATGGATTTATATTTATTTACAAAATTAATTGGAGCTGATGTGGTTTACCAGAAAAATCTAGTTGAGGAAACATTTTCAGATGTGCATTTACATTCAAGTACTAAGCTCAACCAAAAAGTGCATGTCGGTTGTGCATAATTGGAGTAAATATTTTTTCAGGTTTCATTCATTTGGAATCTAGGTTACAATGCTGGATAAAATAATTTGAGAGCTGTTTGAGTACTTTGGACTGGAAAATCTTCTTTTTATTTGTACAGGAAGTATTTCTCAGTTATGTGCAATGACTGGACAAAAGTAACAAAGTTGCAACATCGAATTTAATTAAAGTGACCGGGTCATTCAGGTCTTGTTGGAGAGGAGTTTATGGGATTTTCCAAGTGTGGTTCATAAAAGAGTTCTGATCTGCATTTACAGTGAGCTTCTAAAATGGTGCCAATTATTCACAATTAGAGTAAATATTTTTTCAGGTTTCATTCTTTTGGAACTGAGGTTAGAACATTCAGTGAAAATTTTCAATGGCACTTCTTACTAAACCGGGTACATGTGTGTGGGAGGTAGTAAGAAACTCACTAGAAACATCTGTTTGGTGTTCCAGGCAATTTTTATTTTATATGAAAAAAATACCAAGCCCCTCAGTAGGAAGTCAGCTGTAACACTGAGAAAAACCATTTCACACTTCAAGTTTTGGCCCATTAATTTTTTCAGCTGCAAATAGGTACAGTAACAACTTTCATCCATCAGCGGACTATTTGCCCGCTCTGCTAAACCGAGGTTTAGCGACTCCGGTGCTGGGGTCACTAGCACGGCAATGACTGCATCTGGCCGCGGATGTGCTCGAGGAGGGGTGACTGACTTTTTGCCACGTGCCGGGAAGCAGAAGCGGTGAGTGGGCCCTGTGGGGACGCAGGAGGATGCATCTGCCTGCTCCAACAGCACTCGCTGCTCCAACATGTGTTTCACGTCCTCGCAAGGGAAGGGCAGCGGGCTGGGGGCAGGGGTGTCCTGGGTCTGGGTTCAGCTGGCATTTGATGTCACAGTGAGTTAACAATTGTAAGGGGTTTTCAAAATGGAGTGACTTGTGTTAGTGTTGAATTGGGCTGACCCATGGCTTCTTAAAAAGTAGGAAAAATGGATTTGGGAAAACACACTACTTTTTACTAATTCATCTCCCCTGTCTGTACATCTGTTCTTTGGATTATGATATCCCCTGCTTTTTGTTGCATTGCCTTTCCTTCTTCCGAATTTTTACCATATCAGAATGAAAGTTAGTCAGCATAAAGCATACATAAAAATGTCAAGGAGTTTGGAAACACCGAGCATGATGCATCAAAGTTTATTCCAACATACTGGAATGGTCAGTCTAATTACGGTAACTTACAGAAAGAATGGTGACAATTTTCTGGAGAAAATAATTTTTACATTTTTTTCTCTCATATCAGAAAAATGAAAAAAGTTTCATTTTAACAGTTGTAAAATAATATGTAATGTTGCTATGAAGCCTAGGTAGCTGTTCCAAAAGTTTCATTCAGCAAACGTCACATGACTACGTTCACAATAAAATTTGTTAAAGTGAAGTATCACAACTTTGTTATTTCAACATCACACTGATAGGACTGTCATTCATTTTTAATAGGTAACCTTATACATATTTATTGGGGTACTTTAAATTGGGATCAATAGGCAACTGAAGCTTAAGAACTCATGCTACACAGTAGATAGAACTATTTTAGAAGCTTTCCAATCATACTGATCTTTTAGATCATGCTTACTTAAGTGAGCATTTTAAAACTCACCTAATTTAGTCACCTGCAGTGAAATTCTGTCTTCTTTGATTTTGATTTCAGTTTTCATTGTATAGGATGAAGATTTCACCTGTAGTCTGTATTTAGGCACCTACGTTTGTGGTCTGGTTTTTTAGATATGTCAAACACACATAATTCCCACTAAAGCCAATAGATGCAATATATGCTCAGCATTCCTGGCACGTGGATTTAATTTTTGATCTAATTCTGCAGATATTCCATGGAGAGAAAGTTCTGTATCTGCCCAGAATTAGCAGGAAGGGCTACATTCAAATGCTGACCTTTGCATTTTTTAACCAACTGCTCAAAGCTCAATCAATGATCATGTAGTGTTGGTCTTTACCCCCTGAACTACCCTATACACCATTGTGCCATTTTTCTGTAGCACTTCTGTCTCTTGGTTTTAAACATTCTAACTTTGCATCTATGTCTTCAGCTTGTATTAGCATATTATCAAGTATATTACTGCTGCTACCAAAATCTCTCCAGCATATTCTGCCTTAAATTTCATGCGTGCAATTGGAATTCCTGTAATGACATAGATCTATATACTGATACGGCCATTTGTAACTCTTTATGTTAACCTATACAGAAGTTTTTTGTGGTTTGTTTTTTTTCTGATGTAGACTCTCTGTATTTTAGAAATGCTCATTTTGTTTTACAGATACCAGAATTGCCAAGTCCAGTCATTAGTTTTGCTGCAGGAATTCTTGAAGGTCTTAAAGAGTTCTTACAATGTTAATGGAGGTGATGATCTTTATCTGTTAACAGAAATCAGACTGTGCTAGCCATACTGCCTTGTCCCAGTAGAGCCTGGGCAGGAATAGCATAAATACCATCTTGGAGTCATGGCAATGAGATTTATATCACCTTTTCTATTTTAATACCTCACAGGGCAAACATTGTCAGTAAAACTTAGTCCATAAATAAAAGCATCTGCTTTGTCCGTGACCCTTTGCAGGGCAAATGTTACCTTCTGATCAGCAAAACTGCAGATAGCCAGTTGTTTTGAGAAGTTCAGGAATAGGGACAAGCCATATTTATTTGTTTATTTATTTGGTGTCAGAGAAAGATTTAGAAATATGGTGTCAAATGATAAAAAATTATCCAAATTAACACTGAGCCACGCGAAGCCCTATCTTCTCTTTAATAATGTACAGTAGCTGTCAATTATGTTTAGAATAAACTAGGACAGTTTAGAATAATGCTTCTATTCCAATTTTCATAACAAAGCTATATTACAGCAAACATAAATGTTACTTTTAAGAACTCTACAGATCTGCTTCACTTTAATCTGTCCTTTTAAAAAATACTGATTTTTCAATTAGATGCTTAAATATATTTGAAATTATAACAACAGAAGCCAGCCTGAAGTACAATAAAAAATTAAATGTCTGCTTTCAATGCATTTTTGCTACACAAACCCACAAGATCAAATACTAACACCGTAAGCATATTTCTGGCACACACAGAAAAATTATCACATAATGCACACCCAGATGTTTATCGGTAAACTATGCTTCTGAATGCTCTGAACAAGGGCTGTGACTCCAAAGAGCAGATAGATTCAGCTCCAGCAGCTGCAGCGGTTGCTGCCCCAGATGTCTGCCAGAGGTTACCCATCCCTCTGCTGCTTCTCAGCTGCCATGGTTCTCAGCTCACCAGACTAACTCACAGACTAACTCGCCAACTACTACACCGTTGTACTTTCTGAGGAGAGAAGAGGTGCCACGTGCAGCTCGCCAACATCTGGCAGGGAGGCAGGCAAGGAAACTGGCATAAGGAGTTAAAACCTCTGGCAGCCAAGGCTAGAGCTAGCTAGAATTGCAAATCAGAGCCCTAAGATAAAGTTCAGTCAGCTTGAATATGCCTACGACATATTAGTGCAAACCTACACTCTATGGCTTGCAGTGGCTTGAAAGGAAAAGCAAACCTTTTAGAAGTAAAGTGCAGCAAAAATGTCTATGCAGAAACTGCCATGAGTTTTTAAGTCGATGAGTTCAGGATTAATAAAATGTGCCGACCAAGCCAGATTGTGACCCTCATTGTGCAGGAAAAGTCTTTCCTTTTGGAGATTGCACACTCATACTTTTTTAGGATTGACTTCTTTCTGGCCATTTCTTATTTTAGTGGCCTTTTTGGTGCCACTGACCAGCAGATTGGTATTCTTGTTTGATGGGTTTGGGGCTCCACTCCGACCACTGCGTCCTGCATTCTGGTTCTTACTGCGGGCCGTTCGCAGCTTTTGCTCTTGCAGTCTCTGTTCCCACCTCTGTGGAAATGCAGAAAACAAAGAGGCTGAGTTACAGAAAGACGTTGCCATAAATACTTACATCTTAATCTAAGCTAAAACCTTTGACACTACTGCTGTTCTTAATGGTTTTGTGCTCTATCCTGCAGGGCCATTGACGTCAGCATGTTATGGCTGTCTGCGGGGAGAACCTGCCACGCGTTCTTGGGTGGGGGAATTTCCACAACACCAGTTGATAAAAATGACAACTGCACATCTCGTGTGCATGCTGCATGTGAGTGCACATCTCATCTTTTCAGAAATCCAGGGGAGCTGGCATCATGCCATCAAAAAGACAGGGTCTGCACACCGGGACTCCTTTGCAAAGCCATTCTTCACTGTCTTACTGAACGTGCTACTTCACTTTTCCTCAGAAAAGTCTGCAGAAAGCAGGCAATCCTTTCACAATATATATTTAAACACACAGCTACAAGGGAAAGTGGTATTTACTTTCTGGTTCTGCTTTTCCCTGGGGTGGAGAGGACTGGGCATAAAAGAGCTTATGTTACAGACAGACAACGGAGGTGACCACTGAATTCAGAGTGTTCAGAGTTGCAGTGGGACAATTGTGAATAATGCACCTGCAGATTTATTCAGCAACGTCCTTGAGAACTTTGCAATGCAATTAGATTAATGAGCCCACTAAAGAGAATAGCTGTCAGATTTTCAAACCCAAAAGTGCAGCAGTTAGAAAGCAACGTTTTACAATGAGGTTAAGTGGTTAGGTGGTCTAAAGTATGGAGAGATCCACAACACTGCAGCAGAGACTGCAATCTTTCACCTCTAGGAACAGAAATACTTATTTTAAGGAGAGCAAGGTAGACAATAGAACCTGGAAGGGGTCTCGTCTTTCCCCTCTGTTAATGAACTTTCTCTTTGGAAACTCCCAAAGGCAGGCATTTTGCCCGGTGATCAGAGCAAGAGAAGTGCTCTGCAACTTTACTCTTTAGTATCTCTGCACTGACTCTGTTGCTACTCAGACTCTTGTCCTGGCTAGAGAAGACACCAGCCATGTTGTGGTTATGCTAACAGATGTCTTCTGTGGTCCACAGACAGCTCAAAACATGCATTTTAAATGGTAACTCAAGATTAAAGTTGGATGCAAGTCTTCAGAGATGAATGACGGGCATTAAAATGAAGCCACTGTGAAACCTAGCTCCATACTGGCCATATCTGTGTAGTCAGGGCCATTATATGCATCTTTATAAAACAAAAACTATCAGCAGGCATTTAGCTGTGTCCCACTCAAACATGTTTAAATGACGATTTAATTTATGAAACTATTAATATTAGAAGCAATGACACATGCTTTGAGAAGTATTTTGTTTGGCAGTCATGCATCTATTTGACAGCTTGGAAATGAATGCCCAAACAGGTTTCAAGACACAATTAGAAATGTCAAAACAGTGTGAGGAGGGCACTAAAACATGCTGTGTGCCAGTAACAGGCCATGAAGCTGATAGCTAAGGGACTTCAAGAGTCCGTGTCAGATGTCAGTATTCTCCTAAATCCCACATGGTATCATATGTAATTGCAATATATTTATGTTTTAAAGATTTGAAGCTTGTTTTCTTTCTCACATGTAGGTTTTACATGAGTAAGTGAGGAGAAAAGGGAATGATAACAGCATGAAATACAATTTCCTGCAAGAAGCTGGTCTGTAATCTAAAAGCTTCCACTGATGGAAAGATGCACCATTTTTCTCCTCTCTATCAATTGCCAATCAGCCCATAATTAAAACAAATATACATGCATTGTCCTTAATGCTCTGAAACCTTTCCTGAATTTCAGAAATTATTTTCTTCCATCTCTAAAAGTGTGAGGAAGAGTCAGACATTGTCATGATCCACCCTTTCCTTCCATTATAAAGAGGAGTTTACAAGCAGGGAGTAATAGCAGGTGCTATCCTGAAGCCCCAAGAAGCAGGGACATCTGCTGCTCCCGTCTCCCAGGTCTCCATACTATAGACTTTTCCTTCCAATGTTCTCTGAAACCAGTGAGGGGATGCCCAATACTTTCAGTGGGTCTTTAGTGGGAAGTAGATGGTGAGAACCTGTGTCTCATGCCCACAAACTTTAATGCAGCAAAGCCCATTTATCCAGCGCAGTGGATGTTAACTTCCTTTCTTACCTAATGTGGACTACATACTCATCTGCACATCACCTGTCTGCGAGTTACTTGCCTTAATGGTGATAAGAAAGGAATTCCCAGAGTCATTATTGTAATAAGCCAGAGTTCACACAAAGATCATCCAACCATCCTGTTTAGGGACAGTTTGCGGATAAAATGGAAATAAAATTTCAGAGGCCCTAAAATTCAAGACCGAAATTTTCAAATTTTCACTTACACTTATTTGTAGTTATGGGGTATGAAAATGTTGAAGTGAAAATAATCATACCTAGAGGTATTATGGATATCTGAAAGTCAAGCAAGTTATTTGACGCTGAAGTAGAACAAAGGTGTTTAACTTTTTATCAAGAATATCAGCATTCTTTTCTGTGGCTGTATTTACCTTAAATCTTTTGTTTAGTTGATCCTTCCATTTTTCAACTAGACATCCATCAAGAAGCATCAACCTGAAAATTAAGCAATAAATACAAGTTACAGGTATTTCTGGGCTTGATTTCTGAAATGCCCTTCCAGATGATTTAACACAGACTGAAATGCACCAGCAGGTACTGGTACTGGCAGTTTCTGTGTATGGGATGATAGGTACAAAAATATTTTTCTCCATCCCTAAATGCTTTCTAATGGATTTCTAAATGTTTATACTGCTCCTTCTGAAATTCTATTCTAAACTCTGTAAAAACAGAAAATAGTTTTCAAAAGAAGTCATATTTTACAGCCAAAATTGCAGCACATGACTAGCATTGAGTAAACATTTAGAGCCCTTTGTCCTCACCTGAAGCTATTCTGCAGGGAAAAACTGTCCTGTCTTGATGATTGTTAACAAAAAGCAATGGGTTGGGTAACATGCCATGAAACTGTTTAAATGTACATATATTTTTACTTATACCCACTATATGTGTGTGCGTGTGTGCAGAAGAGTAGGTTAAATTAATATATTTTACTTCTGAATTTAAAAAAATATATTTTTTCTTCTGAATTTAAAAAAAAAGCTGTGTTTCACATGCACCAGTTAACACAGCTCACATGACAAACAGCAACACTTTATCTGATCACAGCAGTTTGCTGGTGGCTGAGGTTTACACAGCGTAGCAGGAGCTGACTCTCCAGTTTCCACGAAGAGCATTGCTGCTCATACCAGTTCAAAAAGAGTACAAAATGCTGCCACTCTTAGCCATTAGCCACTCTGCATCCACTTTGCCCAAACATAAATGGACTACAGTGAGCGCAAGCCCTGGAGAATCAGGATGAATATGACATACATCTCTTCTCTGAGGAGAGATTAGAGAATGAACATATAAGATTGAAGCTAAACCCATGTCATGATGAATGAAACCCCAACACGGTATACACCTGATGTAGCTTCTGTTCAGGTCAAACTATTGAGTGAGACCCTAACTCCACTGATGGGCAATGGGTGTTTTGCCATTGACTTCAGTGGAGCTACAGCTTCCACCCATTTTGCCTCTGACATTTTAAAAAGCTGCTGTAACTCATAACCTTCTGTTTGGACGCAACTGAGTTCAACAGGAAACACATATAATAGTTTATGTTTCTTTTTCAAATCCATTTTAGTATGCTATATGAAATTAAAAACCTCAGTGACCTTTAAAAACCATCACAGAGTATTTAGTGAATGGTGTGTTTTTCCATATGGAGAAGCAGATTGCAGTCTTTCACTTTTGAAATCTCCACACCCTGACAGTATCCTGAGGGTCCTCTCCAACAAAGCTCTGCAGCTCAGAGCTCCTCGATCGCAGTCTTGGTTGTGGTCCCTCTGTGTGACTCAGAAGAGCATGTATCACTAGAATATCTAACACAAGTAAACGGCTCTAAATTAATCTTTGTGAAATACTTTCAGATTTGGAGGGGAAAGATGCTGTGTAATAATAAAATACTCTGCCTGTTAGCCCACAAAAAAAAAGTCAGGGTAATAAGGTATGGGATGGCAACTTTTCAAAACACCTATGAAATCCTTTTAAAATATCAACTTAAAACTCATTGAAAATACGGATATGGCCCACCAAGTTCTGCACGTAGATATTCTATGGTCCTTACAAGTGCGCATGTTCAACTAACAGTCACATCACTGTGTGCAAAACCAGCCTGTACATTTTACAAACAGCCTTAACCTGACCCACAGCACACAGGACCACGTACCTACCACACCACAACCTGCCTATCCTGTTGGCATCTGTTGCTACTGGTACACTTGGGGTGCTAGCAGGGATGGGATGTCCCCTTCTGCCTCAAGAATCCAGAGCAAAAAGGGAGCTGTGATTCATCACTCCCTCCTCTCCAGACCAACGTGCTGGATTTCCTTCCATGCCTGGGGCTAGGCTGACTGCCAGATGAAAGGTCTGGTAAAGTCAGTTTTGTTTTGTCTTTTAATCATACAGCAGGACTGGCAAGCTGCTCCGAGAGTATTTACTTTTCATCTGCCATCCGGGAGCCGGAGCTCCAATGGCTGCAGCTTTGGCTGCTCCCAATACAGCTGTGGGATCAGAAACATCTCGCTGATGGCACCGGTCCGAAGTACGGATAGGCCAGCAGAGAGGGCCTGGCTCTGTCTCCAGCAGCTCGGCAGAGAGATGTGCATCATCTCCTGTCCCATCTCGTAGGGCTGGTGAGACAGAGCTGTGCCTTCCCCGTGGTCCTGCCAACATGGACCACCATCTACAGCCACCATCGGGATTGTGGCATATGAAGCAGCTCATACCTATGGAAAGCGGTCCTCAAAAAACACTCCCAAACAGCTGGAGATGCCTGAACTGCATTAAGCAATACGCTGTCAGCACCTAATGCCACCAGGGTTTATGCTCCATGTGTGAGCCAGGTTTTGTGAACACCGCATTGTGGCTCAGAGCTGAGGCTGATTAAGTGGAAAAAGTTAATTGCAGAGATAGTTGAAACATGTAGGTGTATGTGTGTGTTATCCTAAAAAAACCAAACTATCAGCAAAACATGCTCATGACGAGGAAGGGAGCTTTGCCGGTCCTCCTTCTCATCTATCACAGCTAGCTATAAAACTTTTCTCCACCGCATCGCCAGGGCTCACCTTGAGCGCCATTCATAGCACATGATGAGAACATCCTGCTTCGGCTGAAGAGGTGGACACTGGCAGGAGGAATTTGTAAGAAGAGGCACTTGAGACAGAGGAATTGGCGTCGAAGATTTAAGTATGTCTTTGACTTCAACCACAGTTGTTATCTCGTTGCAGTTCCCTCTTTCTACGCTTTTTACTTTGGCGTGAATGACTGCAATGAGAATAATAGAGGCATGAGAACAACAAACAAACTTAGAGACTTAAACACATCTTAAAATTGAATAAAACACATTAAATTGAAAGCTGTTGTTTTGGCTGTGAAACTAGAACTATTTCTTCATGTGTGGGCACGTACAGTGGCTTAGAATAACAGAGGCCTGATCTCGATTTGGTTTTCATTTAGGACTGTTGACAACTGTGAAATTAAACATGTGCTTAAATCTTTGCCAGATCAGGCCAAGCGATCTCACCTGGAATCGCACACACAAACAGCTCCTTTGACTCAGGCTTGAACAACCCCTCGCGTAAATCGGACCCATTCTATAGCCACAATTGGCTATTTCCAATTAAGTAATGAATAATTTACCTCACAGACAGTTAGCACGAATCCAGTCTTTTCAATAATAAAATCATTTCCCTGTAGGTTGCATCCAGGAACTAAAGTATTTTCTTAAATACAAGAAAGAAGGGAAGGCTTGAAACAAGTAGTAAAAAACTAAGAGGCTTAGAATTGTCGTGATTTACTTAGTTTGTAGTTTTTTTCATCTTTTGCCTTTGGATTATCCATCAGTAGTAAGATCCTCATATAAACCAGACTCTGAAATGGGTCCTTCTGACTATGAATAAGCAAACATTCATATTTTTACGTTTTATTGAGGAAAACTGCATGTCCACATGCCTGCAAGAAGGTGAAACTGTGCGGATTGCTCTGAGGATGATCTCCCGGCTAACTTAGTACCTGCGAACCCTGGCAGTACCTACCACTGCAGCACTTCACTCACTTTCTCTTGTGAGAAGTGCCAAACCAGAGAAAGGAAGCACAGTTTTTACAGGAAGGACTTTGTCCCTAGGAAATGTCAAAATAGGATGGATCCTATTATCGCAAATTCTTCTGTGGAAGAAGCGTGAGCAGTGTATGTATGTACCACAGGGTGACCAGCCTGCAGCAACGCTGCTCCTGGCAGCCACCAGGTCAAAAGCCTTCAAAAGGACCTCCAAATGTTGAGGATAAATTTTGCATGTAGAAAACAGGAGACCAGCAATTTTAATGCAGCACAGGGTTTATGTGCTAACTTTATCAGGGCATGTGTAACAGCCACAAAATACACGAAGGATTTCTGTTTCAGAGACACACAATCCATTTTCAAGTCTTACTGAAACCAAGTTCTGACCAGCTAGAAATACAATTTGGCTGTAAATATTATTTTAAAGGATTACAGAGAAATTTTGATTTTATTTGCAACTTGTTCTGCCTTGTGTGTGTCTCTCAATTAATTTTCCATATGAATGTGCCTATTTATTTTCAAGGAGGATGAATAAAAATCTACCTCTCAAACCCAAAATCTTAATATTACAAATTGAATGGAATTAAGTTTTGGACCCCAACCTACGGTTATTATTCAAGCAACACTCCCACTGAAGCCACTGGAATCAGAATTGATATGACTAACACCTGTATTTCACTTTGGAATAGTCATTTTCTATCACTTCTTTTTCTTATATTTCAGACAAGTGTGGAAGTTCATTGTCCCGCCTGAACATATCACTATGTTGCACTGAGATGGATTGAGGAATTATACAAAAAGAATACATCGTACAAGCGCATCAAAATGCCATGATAAATGTATACAATTACCTAAGTTAGATGTTCAGCTTGACTTTTCCCACCAAACTGACTTGGATTTTTTTTTCTTATACTAACAAAGCAGCAAATAACTACAAACTTACTTTCATTTAATATCAGACAAATAGGAACTGACTGGATATAATAACCCTATTGCATAAAAACTGACTACATCCCTTGAAGAAACAACTTTTATCTGAGAAAAAGCCCATAAAGTGCAAAAGACCATGATACCGCATGTTAAATTCACAGTTAATAGGGGGTTTCTATCTACATTACAGATGTTTAATCTGGTATTTATCTAATCTTAATTAGACTTATCCTGACTCCCAGCATCAGAAAACCAGAGCAGGGGGAGCCGGAGGGAAGAGGGGTAAATACTGTATTGCCAGTATGTCATGCAACATGATAAAACTATCGGTCAAGTCCTTGGCTGGCTGGTGCAAATTGTCACTGAATTCAATTAATTTCCAACAATTCAGCACCAGATGAAACCCTGGCTAGTAAGTAAAAGAATCTATGAATTTCTAAGTAACAATTTTTACCTTGCTTCAGCTTTGTTCACATTTACAAGTTTTATTCAGGTGATAAACTTCTGTTTATTCCACCTGCTGGACAAAAGCGGGAGCTGGCCGAGCAGCACACGGTCACGCACACATTAGATGCTATTGCACTTACTGGAGTGACCTTTACAGCAGCAAGCACCATTTCTACAGAGCAACCTGTTGATCCCAGCACGCATTACTGACATTTCACCGGTTCTACCAGAAACACACCATCATCTGCGCAATGACTACTGCCCACATGAGCTGTGCGCAAGTGGTGGNGGGGGGGGCTCTCAAGTCTCACCCTGGCTGCGGCTCTTGCAGTCGGGCTCCAGGGGTCTCTCCGGCACCAGCACGCCCTGCGTGAAGTCCGTCCACTTCACATCTGCAAACAGAGGCGCGGCGGGTAAGGAAAGCTGTCGGGGAGAGGCTCCCGGGACAGGGACGGGGACGGGGGGACGGGGGGTGCCGCAGCCCCCCGCCCGGNCTCAAACCCAAAATCTTAATATTACAAATTGAATGGAATTAAGTTTTGGACCCCAACCTACGGTTATTATTCAAGCAACACTCCCACTGAAGCCACTGGAATCAGAATTGATATGACTAACACCTGTATTTCACTTTGGAATAGTCATTTTCTATCACTTCTTTTTCTTATATTTCAGACAAGTGTGGAAGTTCATTGTCCCGCCTGAACATATCACTATGTTGCACTGAGATGGATTGAGGAATTATACAAAAAGAATACATCGTACAAGCGCATCAAAATGCCATGATAAATGTATACAATTACCTAAGTTAGATGTTCAGCTTGACTTTTCCCACCAAACTGACTTGGATTTTTTTTTCTTATACTAACAAAGCAGCAAATAACTACAAACTTACTTTCATTTAATATCAGACAAATAGGAACTGACTGGATATAATAACCCTATTGCATAAAAACTGACTACATCCCTTGAAGAAACAACTTTTATCTGAGAAAAAGCCCATAAAGTGCAAAAGACCATGATACCGCATGTTAAATTCACAGCTAATAGGGGGTTTCTATCTACATTACAGATGTTTAATCTGGTATTTATCTAATCTTAATTAGACTTATCCTGACTCCCAGCATCAGAAAACCAGAGCAGGGGGAGCCGGAGGGAAGAGGGGTAAATACTGTATTGCCAGTATGTCATGCAACATGATAAAACTATCGGTCAAGTCCTTGGCTGGCTGGTGCAAATTGTCACTGAATTCAATTAATTTCCAACAATTCAGCACCAGATGAAACCCTGGCTAGTAAGTAAAAGAATCTATGAATTTCTAAGTAACAATTTTTACCTTGCTTCAGCTTTGTTCACATTTACAAGTTTTATTCAGGTGATAAACTTCTGTTTATTCCACCTGCTGGACAAAAGCGGGAGCTGGCCGAGCAGCACACGGTCACGCACACATTAGATGCTATTGCACTTACTGGAGTGACCTTTACAGCAGCAAGCACCATTTCTACAGAGCAACCTGTTGATCCCAGCACGCATTACTGACATTTCACCGGTTCTACCAGAAACACACCATCATCTGCGCAATGACTACTGCCCACATGAGCTGTGCGCAAGTGGTGGGTTTCAGAAGGGGAAATTTAGGTGTCCTCGGGCCAAAACCCACTTGGAAAAGCTGCGGTGGAGCGGTGTCCTCGCACCACATTTGCTGGACGTGGGCTGGTGTGGGTGCAGCACCCACAGGGAGCTGCCTGACTCGCAGGGGGCACAGAGGGGGACGGGACGGGCAAAGCAAAGCATTTTCCCCCACGCACTTACTGTAGCTGTAGTTCTTGGCCAGGTAGGTCGACAGCGTAGGCTTTGTCTTTTTGCANCGGTCGTAGACGGGGAGGTCGTCGCAGGCGAGGCTCTCGGGCCAGCTGTGGTTGTAGCGGCGCATGATGGGCTCGCAGCCGTCGCGGGCGCGCTGGCAGACGGAGCGGCACGGCTTGATGGGGTCGTAGAGGAACTCCAGGGTGCAGATGGGGGCGTACATGGCGCAGAGGAAGAAGGGGAGGACCGGGCTGCAGCCGGTGCCCACCAGCTCCTCGTACTGCTCGATGGCGAGGACGGCGTTTTCCTGGGTGCTGTGGTGAAGGTGGTTGGGCATGCGGGTGATGTTCCAGGGCATGGAGCGGCACATGGGGATGCGCACCGCCTCGCACGGCGCGCCCTGCGCCCGCGGGCTCACCCGCAGCCACAGGGACACCGCCACCAAGGCGCGCAGCATCCTCCTCCTCCTCCTCCTC